>CM034475.1:14761848-15361848 GCA_019925255.1 Litchi chinensis
TTAGTTTGTTCTAAAGTTAATTTAGCTTTTGTACCTAAACACACTTGGTGGATAGATTCTGGTGCTACTACTCACATAAGTGTGTCTATACAGGGTTGCCTGTGGAGTCGACAGTCAAGTGATGCTGAAAGATTCATCTATGTGGACGATGGCAAAACAGTTGCAATAGAGGCTATATGAACTTTTAGGTTATTATTAAAGACTGGTCATTTTTTGAATTTGGAAGAGACTTATGTAGTACTGTCTTTTAGACGGAATTTGGTTTCAGTTTCTATTTTAGACAAATTTTGTTATTCTTGTTCATTTGGAAATAATAAATTTAGTCTTTTTCAAGATTCGAATCTTATTAATACTAGTTCTTTATCTTTGTATGATAACCTATATTTGTTTAATACAATTGCCTCAATTAATGAAACTTTGTATATAAATTCACGAGGTACAAAACAAAAATTAACTGACAAGAATTTCACCATACTATGACACAAGCGTTTAGGTCATATCTCTAAACAAAGAATTCAGAGGCTTGTGTCTAACGGGATTCTTGATCCCCTTGATTTGACATATTTCAAAGTCTATATTGAGTGTATTAAAGGGAAACAGACAAACATTAGGAGATTAGGTGTCAATAAATGTTCTGATGTCTTAAAACTAATTCATATTGATATTTGCGGATCATTTCTTACAGCTTCTTGGAATGGTCAACAGTATTTTATTACGTCCATAGACGACCATTCAAGGTATGAGTACATATATTTGATACATAAGAAGTCTCAATCCCTGGATGTTTTTAAGGCCTTCAAAGTTGAAGTTGAAAATCAACTTGATAAGAAAATTAAAGCTGTCAAATCTGACCGTGGTGGTGAATACTATGGCAGATATGACGGATCTGGTGAACAACGTCCAGGACCTTTTACGAAATTCTTAGAGGAATGCGGTATCGTCCCGCAATACACAATGTCAGGCAAATCTAGCATGAATGGTGTTGCTGAAAGACGAAATAGAACGTTTAAGGACATGGTAAGAAGTATGATCAATTATTCGTCTTTACTAGAATCCCTCTGGGGAGAAGCACTAAAGACTGCAGCATATATCCTTAACAGGGTTCCAAGTAAAGCGGTAGCTAAAACCCCTTATGAATTATGGATAGGCAAAAAACCTAGTATAATGAATTTACATATTTGGGGTTGTCTAGCTGAGGCAAGGCCTTATAGGCCAAATGAAAATAAACTGGACTCAATAACTGTAAGCTGCTACTTTGTTGGGTACTCTGAACGATCAAGGGGTTTCAAGTTCTACGATCCCACTATTAAAACATTTTTTGAAACGGAAAATGCGAGATTTTTTTGAGGAAATTGAGTTTGTGAGGGGAGATAAAATTAAAGACATTGTCTTTAAAGAGGAATTTATTTCTCTTCCTGCTATTGCTATTAATAATGATCAGGTTTCTATTCCTGACATTGTTCAAAATGCAAATCCGGAATATCAAGACAATGTAGACGAGCTCCTGTGCAAAATGAAGAAATTATACCCGAAGTGCAAACTCAACAACCTTAAGAGGATGTGCCATTGAGACGATCCACTAGAGAAAGGAGAAGTGCGATTCCGGATGACTATATCGTTTTTCTCCAAAAACATGAAGTTGATATAGGAGTGGTAGAAGATGATCCAATCAACTTCCATCAAGCCAAACAAAGTTCTAATTCTCAAAAGTGGATCGATACTATGAATGATGAGATGAATTCCATGAAAAACAATGACGTTTGGGATCTCGTTGAATTGCCTAAAGGTGCAAAACCCATTGGTTGCAAATGAATATTTAAGATCAAAAGGGATTCAAAAGGTAATATTGAGAGATATAAGGCTCGTCTAGTTACTAAGGGTTTCACTCAGAAAAAAGACATTGATTATAAAGAGACTTTCTCTCCGGTTTCAACGAAAGACTCTTTTAGGATTATAATGACACTTATGACTCATTTTGATTTAGAGCTACATCAAATGGATGTAAAAACTGTGTTTCTCAATGGTGACATTGACGAAACAATATATATGATGCAACCAGAAAACTTTGTATACGGTGACTCAAAGAAAATGGTTTGCAAATTAAAGAAATCGATCTATGATCTCAAATAGGCTTCACGTTAATGATATCACAAATTTCATCAAATCATTATCTCATACGAATTTGAGGTAAATAAGGTTGAAAATTGTGTATATCATAAGTACGGTAGGAGTAAATACATATTTCTGATGTTATATGTCGATGACATACTACTTGCTAGTAACGATATAGGCTTATTGCACGAAACCAAGAGATTTATGATAAAGAATTTTGAGATGAAAGATCTTGGGGACGCCTCTTTTGTATTAGACATACAGATACATCAAAATCGAACTCGAGGTATCCTTGAGCTATCACAAAAGAGCTATATCAAAAAAGTTCTTGATAGATTCGGCATGAAATATTGTGCACTAGGAGACACCTCTATAGTTAAAGGAGACAAGTTTAGTCTCAGTCAGTGCCCTAAAAATAAGTTGGAACGAAAAGAAATGCAAAAGATTCCTTATGCATCAGCTGTAGGAAGTCTAATGTATGCTCAAGTATGCACGCGTCCGGACATTGCGTTCATAGTGAGAATGTTGGGCAGATATTTAAGTAATCCAGGGATGGATCATTGGAAAGCAGACAAACGAGTTATGCGTTATTTACAGAGAACAAAAGATCACATGCTCACATATCAAAGATCAGATAATTTAGAGATCGTTGGGTATTCTGATTCCGATTTTGCTGGATGCTAAGACAGTAAAAAATCCACGTTGGGTTATATTTACCTGCTAGCTGGAGGAGCTATTTCCTGGAAGAGTGCTAAGTAAACACTCATAGCTTCTTCCATCATGGCAATCGAATTCATAGCTTGTTATGAGGCATCTAATCATGGGATATGGCTTCGAAATTTTGTCATGGAGCTACGAGTTGTGGATTGTATTGAAAGACCATTAAAGATATATTGTGACAATAATTCGGCTGTGCTATATTCCAACAACAACAGAAGCTCTATGAAGTCAAAGCACATAGACATCAAGTTTCTTGTTGTTAAAGAAAGAGTTCAGAGTCGTCAGGTGACTATAAAACATATTAGGACAAACTCCATGATTGCAGATCCGCTTACTAAGGGATTACCATCCAAGGTCTTTCATGAGCACACTGTTCATATGAGTGTTGTTTTGGTTAATGATGTGCATGTTTAGTGGGAGTTAGTATTTTGATGTTCTTTGTTAAAGACATATTTTATATTTATTTTTTGCAGAATAAAATATAAAGTGTAGTTATAAACTCTTAATGTTATTTGTGTTTGATCTCACTAAATATTAAAGTAAGACCAGTTGGAAATAGGCATGTTTGATATCACATTGCATGTAATTTCATGCTACGCATCCATACTCGATCTATGTCATTAAATATATTGGTGTGGTGACTATTGATGGGTCTAGTTACGAATATATGTGACAAAGATCACTTTGATCTCATACTAATATAGTTGATGGACCAGATTGTAATTAAGGGGATATTTCAGGACAGATAGCTTTTCAGTACACACTTAAGATTATAGATAATATAATTGTTTCAAGAAACATATGTAGCCCAAATGGGATATCGTTGGGATTTTTTATATTTTTTAATATGGGCTTACATATTAAATAACAATTATATTATGAGTTATCTATTTTAATTGACCCAAATAAGTGATATATTAATTGAGCTCTAGAAATATCTATTGGGTATGTGCTTTAATGTGTAGAAACCTAATATTAATTAAATTAGGATTAATGAAAACTTAATTAGGTTAGTATATAAAGAACATAATTAGGGTTATGGTCCCTAAGTCAAATCAACATAATTTTGCTCTCCTTTCTCTTTTTCCATTCAAGAAGAAAAATATAGAGTAACTTAAAGAGATTTGACTATAGAAGACTCGATTCTACTCAGGTTTAACAATATGGATTCAGGTATGTTTTCTATAATAATTCTCATTTATTTAATATGAATTTCTAAATTTTAATATAGGTTTTCACCTATTAAAGTTATTTCCAACAACCAAGTGTAGAAATCGTAAGAACTGCTTAATTGACCATCTCTTCATTATTTGAATAGGAGTTGGCATATACACGAAATTTAAAATTTAGTTGCAAAAGATATTTTAATATGTATAAAAAAATCTTTATATATAATGATTTTATTACAAATTTTTTGTTAAAAAAATCTCTACATGTATCAAAGTTCTCTTGTATACAAGTGTTTTATTGAAATTTAAAATAAAAAGGTTGTTCATTTAGTAAAAAAATCAAATCTCAAGAAGTTAGACCAAGCTTACATTGATGACAAGAACAAGAACCTTGAAATAATGTTCGTTGAAAATAAGATAAAAAAACTCATATTAGTTTAATCAAATAAAAATATAAAAAATGAAAAAATAAATTGAATAACAAGCATCAAGAACACAAAAAAATAAAGAAAAAATCATGGAGTTAAAAAAAGCAATTAAAAGTTACATGCATGCATCTGGTGTAAAAACAAATTAACACATCTAGGCATATACTAAAGAAACACAACAAATATATACAAAATTGTAGAAACCAAACCACTATTGATCATTTTATTATATACAGAAGCTTTTAGAAAGCAACCTACCATGATACCAATCACATTACGAACAGTTTGCTCTTTTATCGATACCATAAGTCAAGAAGAATAAGTAGAAGATAGAGAAGCAAAGCTAGAAGGAAATTAAAAGCACTTTTCAAACCATTCTTGTGAGCTTCAAAACAGATATATAACACCTCAAGAAAGGTCCAGATGAAAAGGATGAAGTAAACTGAATGTTCACTACAAGAAATTTTGTTTATGGCAACATTCAAATGACAACGTGCATGAGTTTTATGTCATCGTAGGTCACCTATAGTAATGTGCAAATAATGCATATTGTGGAAGGGGTTCACAGTAACATACAAAAACATTCAAAATCATATAACATCCAAATCATACATATTGTTATAAATAATAATATGTATTATTATTGATAAATAAAGTGTTTTAAACATATCTGTACATAAAACACTTTATTTGTACAGTTTTAGTAATGTGCATGATTTTGCATGTTATTATATTGTTTTGATGGTTTTGCGTATTGTTGTAAACTCTTCACAACATATATTCTTTTTGTACGTTGTCATAGATGACTTACGACAACATAGACATCGATAAAATTTCTTGCCATGATGCTGTCATAGATAAAAATTATTGTACTTTTTTTTTAATCTTTTAAGAAATAAAAAATGAGAGAAAATGCAAACCTATTTCATGTTATTGTTCAAATCATTTTCATACATTGCAATAGTAAAATAGTATTAAGAATTGGGAAATATCACTAGTACTCTCAAAAAAAAAAAAAAAAAATAGAAGGAAACAAGAGGAAAAAATCACTCATGGCGGAAACTTAAACATATAATTACTATTTTCCTGTACTTCTCTAAGTGGACTGTGGGTACTTGTTTTCTTACTACCTTAATTTGATAAGTGGACCTATAATAACAAACATACAATACCAAGTAAGATATCAAAAACAAATCATTCAACTCATTTGTAATCTAATTGCAAAACATAAAAAAACAAAAACTTACTAAAACCAATTAGGAAGTTCCAAAACAAAGGAAATCATCAAAGTCAAATTAATTTGTATTACTTTGCTTTCAACATATTTTATTGGAAATGTTTTATGCAACTAGGCTTATTACAATGAGAAATGCACGTGCATTTGACATATAATAGAATGGAGAAAATGTAAGAACTTATAATGATATATTTATCAAAGGCAATGAAGGAATAAGTAAACCAGGCAACATCGTTACCAAATAAACCAAAAGAGAGGGAAAATGACAGTGCTCCACATGTTTTGTAATAATCACTAATTTCTGCACCATTAAATGTAAAAGAAATTAAGTAAACCAAACCACCAGTTTCACCATTAAATGTAAAAAAATTAAGTAAACCAAATAAGAGTGAGTAATTATATTACCACCAATAATGAGAAGGCTAGATGGATAATTGAAAAGCATACATCATGATGCTAGACACAATGCAAACAACCATGGAGTGTTTCTTTGTATTGTAGAGTAGGGTTAGGACTAGAATTAAAAGAAGGGCGATGAGTATGAGCTCAACAAGCAAAACTAGATAGACTTTGAGCTATTCTTCTTGTTTGAGTAGAACAAGAAAGTACCAATGTAGACAAATTCTAAAGTTGTGCCATTAGTGTTTATGGTCAAAAAGGGATGTTATTTAGGTTCACCATCGGCAATTCATAAATTACAGGGACCATATAGTTGACTACGGTTGCCAAGTGAGGAAATGGTAAAAACTGCTCCATTGATTCTCTCTTCATTATTTGAATAAAAGTTGTTATGCCCACAAAATTTAAAATTTAGGTACAAAAATATTTTAATATGTATAAAAAATCTTCATACATAATAATTTTATTACAATTTTTTTTTTAAAAAAAAAAATCTCTATATTTATCAAAGTTCTCTCGTATACAAGTGTTTTATTGAGATTTCAAATAAAAAAGTTGTTTCTCTGTCAAAAAAGTCAAATCTTAGGAAGCCAAACCAAGCTTACATTTGTGACAAGAATAAGAACCCAGAAATGATGTTCTCTGAAAATAAGAGAAAAAACCCACATTAGTTTAATTAAATAAAAATATGAAAATTGAAAAAATAAATTGAATATCAAGCATCAAGAACACAAAAAATAAAGAAAAAATCATGGAGTTAAAAAAAAGCAAATAAAAATTATATGCATGCATCTAGTGTAAAACAAAATTAACACATCTAGACATATACTAAAGAAACACAACAAATATAAACAAAATTACAGAAATCAAACCACTATTAATCACTTTGTCATGTAGAGAAGCTTTTAGAAAGCAACCCACCTATGATACCAATCACACTGTAAACAGTCTGCTCTTTTATTGATACTATAGCTCAAGAAGGATAAGTAGAAGATAGAGAAGCAAAGCTAGAAGGAAATTAAAACACTTTTCAAACCATTGTTTGCTTGTGAGTTTCAAAACAAATATATAACACCTCAAGAAAGGTTTGGATGAAGAGAATGAAGTGAACATGAATGTTCATTATAAGAAATTTTATCTACAGCAACATTCAAAAGACAATGTGCATGAGATCTATGTCACCGTGGGTCACCTATGACAAAGTGCGAATAATACATATTGTAGAAAGGGATTACGGTAACATGCAAAAGTGTTCAAAATCATATAACAAAGTGCAAAATCATGCATGTTGTTATAAATAACCACATGCATTATTATTGGTAAATAAAGTGTTTTAAACACATATATGCATAAAACACTTTATTTGCATAGTTTTAGTTATGTGCATGATTTTGCATGTTGTCATATAGTTTTGCATAATTTTGTGCATTGGTCGTAAACCCCTTTCATAACATGCATTCTTTTTGTTGTCATTAGTGACTTACAACAACATAGACGTCATATACGCCGTCTTCTGGACGTTGTCATAGATAAAATTTCTTATAGTGTTTTTTTTTTTTTGAAAAATAAAAAATGAGTGAAAATACAAACCTATTTCATGTTATTGTATAAACCATTTTCATACATTGCAATGGTAAAATGGCCTTAAGAATTTGGAAATATCCTTAATGCTCTCAATATTAAAACTAGAAGGAAACAAAAGGAAACAATCACCCATGGCAGAAATTTAAACATGCAATTACTATTTTCATGCGACTTTTCTAAATAGACCATGCGTGCTTATTTTCTTGCTACCTTAATTTGCTGAGTGGACTTGTAATAGCAAGCATACAATAGCAACTAGGTTATTGAAAACAAAATGTCCAACCCATTTGGAATATGATTGCAAAACATAAAAAACAAAAATTTATTAAAAGCAATTGGGGAGTTCCAAAAAAAAAAAAAAAGAAATTGTCAAAGTTAAATTAATTTGTATTACTTTGCTTTCAACATATTTTATTGGAAATATTTCATGCAATTAGGCGCATTACAATGAGAAATACATGTGCATCTGACACATAATGGAATAGAGAAAATGAGAAGAACTTATAACGATATATTTATCAAAGAAGATGAAGGAACAAGTAAACTAAGCAACACCATTACCAAATAAACCAAGAGAGAGGGAAAATGACATCTACTCCACATGTTTTGTAATAATCATCAGTTTTTGCAACCTTAAATGTATGAAAAAAAAAAAAAAAACAAAAAACAAAAAAATTAAGTAAATCGAACCACCAGTTTCTGCACCATTAAATGTAAAAAAAAAAAAAAATTAAGTAAGCCAAACATAAGTAATAGTATCACTGTTAATAATAAGAAGACTAACCATGACAGATAATGAAAAAATATATATTATAATGTTGAACACAATGCAAACAATATCAATAACCACTGAGCATTTATTTGTATTGTGGAATAGGATTAGAACTAGAATGAGAAGAAGGGTGATGGGTATCAGCTCAACAAGTAGACTTTAATCTTTTCTTCTTGTTCGAGCAGAACTAGAAGTTACCAATGTTGAAAAATTATAAAGTTGTGCCACCAATGTTTATGGTCAAGAAGAGCATGTTATTTAGGTGCACCATCGGGAGTTCATAAAACACCCAGACCATACAGTTGACTAGAATTGCCAAGTGAGGAAATGGCAAGAATTGCTCCATTGACCCTCTCTTCATTATTTTAAATAAAAGTTGATATGCACACAAAATTTAAAATTTAGTTATAAAAATATTTTAATATGTATAAAAATCTACATACATAATGATTTTATTACAAATTTTGTTAAAAAAAAAAAAAAAAATCTCTATATGTATTAAAGTTTCCTTGCATATAAGTGTTTTATTGAAATTTAAAACAGAAAGGTTGTTCCTTTGGTTAAAAAAAAAAAAAAAAAAAAATCAAATCTCCGGAAGCTAAACTAAGCTTATATTGGTGACAAGAACAAGAACTTTGAAACGATGTTCCTTGAAAATAAGAGAAAAAACCCGCACTAGTTTAATCAAATAAAAATATTAAAATTGAAAAAATAAATTGAATAACAAACATTAACAACCCAAAAAATAAAGAAAAAAATCATGGAGTTAAAAAAAGCAAATAAAAGTTACATGCATGCATTTGGTGTAACAACAAATTAACACATCTAGGCATATACTACAGAAACATAACAAATATAAGCGAAATTGCAAAAACCAAACCACTATTGATCACTTTGTTATCTCGAGAAACTTTTAGAAAGCAACCCACCAATGATACCAATCACATTGCGAACAGTCTGCTCTTTTATTGATACTATAGCTCAAGAAGGATAAGTAGAAGATAGAGAAATAAAGCTAGAAGAAAATTAAAAGCACTTTTCTAACCATTGTTTGCTTGTAAGCTTTAAAACAGATATATAACACCTGAAGAAAAGTCTAGACAAAGAGGATGAAGTGAACATGAATGTTCACTGTAAGAAATTTTATCTATGACAATATTCAAAAGATAATGTGCATGAGGTCTATGTCGTCGTAGGTCACCTATGATAATGTGTAAATAATGTATATTGTGGAAGGAGTTTACAGTAACATGCAAATCGTTCAAAATCATATGACAAAATACAAAATCATGCATGTTGTTATCAATAGTAGCATGCATTGTTATTGGTAAATAAAGTGTTTTAAACACACATATATATAACACTTTATTTGCACGGATTTAATAGTGTGCATGATTTTATATGTTGTCATATAGTTTTGCGTAGTTTTGCACATTGTCGTAGACTTACGACAACATAGACCTTATATACATTGTCTTCTGGACGTTACCATGGACAAAAATTTTTGTAGTGTTTTTTTTTTTTTTTTTTTTTCAGAAATAGAAAACAAGAGAAAATGCAAACCTATTTTATGTTATTGTATAAATCATTTTCATATATTACAATGGCAAAATGGCTTTAAGAATTGGGAAATATCCCTAATGCTCTCAACAAAAAAAATAAAAGGAAACAAGCACCCATGACGGGAATTTAAATATGTAATTACTATTTTCTTGCTACTTCTCTAAGTAGACCATATGAGCTTGTTTTCTTTTAACTTGAATTTGCTAGGTGGACCTATAATAGCAAGCATACAATAGCAACTAGGTTATTGAAAACAAAATGTCCAACTCATTTGGAATCTAATTGCAAAGCACAAAAAACAAAAACTCATTCAAAGCAATTGGGGAGTTCCAAAAAAAGAAATCATCAAATTTAAATTAATTTGTATTACTTTGCTTTCAACATATTTTATTAAAAATATTTCATACAACTAGGCTCATTACAATGAAAAATACATGTGCATGTGACACATAATAGAATTGAGAAAATGATAAGAACTTACAATGATATATTTATCAAAGGCAATGAAGAAATAAATAGATCAGACAACACCATTACCGAATAAGTAGATCAGACAACACCATTACCAAATAAACCAAGAGAGAGTAAAAATGACATATGCTCCACATGTTTTGCAATAATCACCAGTTTTTGCACCATTAAATGTTAAAAAAAAAAAAAAAAATTAAGTAAACCGAACCACCATTTTTTGCACCATTAAATTTTAAAAAATTAAACAAACCAAATAAGAGTAAGAAGTTATATCAACACCAATAATGAGAAGACTAGCCATGATGGATAATGGAAAAGCATACATCATGATGTTGAGTGCAATGTAAACAATACCAATAACCATGGAGCGTTTCTCTATATTATGGAGTAGGGTTAGGACCAGAATGAGAAGCAAGACGATAAGTATGAGCTCAACAAACAAAACTAGATAGACTTTGAGCTTTTCTTCTTGTTGGGTTTTACAAAAAGGTACTAATATAGAAAAATTCTAAAGTTGTGCCATGGTCAAGAAAAAGATGTTATTTGGTTGTACCATCGACAGTTCATAAAGCATCCTCGATCATACGGTTGACTAGGGTTGTCAAGTGTGGAAATGGTAAGAACTGCTCCATTGACCCTCTTTTCATTATTTAAATAAAAGTTGGCATGCACACAAAAATTAAAATTTAGTTACAAAAATATTGTAATATGTATTAAAAAAAATCTTCATACATAATGATTTATTATAAATTTTTGTTGAAAAAAATCTCTATATGTATCAAAGCTTTCTTGTATACAAGTGTTTTATTGAAATTTAAAATAGAAATGTTGTTGCTTTGGTAAAAATATTCAAATCTCAAAAAGCCAAAATCAAGCTTACATTGGTGGCAAGAACAAAAACCCTGAAATGATGTTCCCTGCAAATAAGAGAAAAAACCCACATTAATTTAATCAAATAAATATATAAAAATTGAAAAAGTAAATTGAATAACAAACATCAAGAACACAAAAAATAAAGAAAAAATCATGGAGTTAAAAAAAGCAAATAAAAGTTACATGTATACATCTAGTGTAAAAACAAATTAACACATCTAAACATTACTAAAAAAAACACAACAAATATAAGCAAAATTGTAGAAACCAAACCACTATTGATCACTTTGTTATCTAGAGAAGCATTTAGTAAGCAACCTATCTATGATACCAATTACACTGTGAACAGTCTGCTTTTTTATTGATAGCATAGGTTAAGAAGATAAGTAGAAGATAAAGAAGCAAAGCTAGAAGGAAATTAAAAGCACTTTTCAAACCATTGTTTGCTTGTGAGCTTCAAAATAAATATATAACATCTCAAGAAAGGTCCAAATGAAGAGGATGAAGTTAGCGTAAATGTTCACTGCAAGAAATTTTATCTAAGGATATTTGTAAAAACCCCCTGAGAAGCAAAATAATAAGAAAATACCCTCACTTTTTAAAATATTAGGTAAACTACCCCCCACCGTTAAAATCCGTACAAACTGTTAGAGATTTTCATCCATAATTGTTAAAAGTCCAAAATGCCCTCAGTTTGGGGGGGGGGATTTTCCAATTATTTTACTTTTCAAGGGGTTTTTTCATAATATCCCTCTCATCAACTTATCAAAATTGAGGGTATTTTGGACTTTTAACAATTGTGGATGGAAATCTCTAACGGTTTGTACGGATTTTAACGGTGGGGGTAGTTTACCTAATATTTTAAAAAATGGGGGTATTTTCTTATTATTTTGCTTTTCAGGGAGGTTTTTACAAATATCCCTTTTATCTATAGCAACGTTCAAAAAACAACGTGTATGAGATCTATGTCGTCGCAGGTTACCTATGACAATGTGCAAACAATGCATATTGTGGATGAGGTTTACGATAACATGCAAAACCATTCAAAATCATATGATAACATGCAAAATCATGTATGTTATTATAAATAACAACATGCATTATTATTGGTAAATAAAGTGTTTTAAACATATATATATATAACACTTTATTTGTACAATTTTAGTAATGTGCATGATTTTATATACTGTCATATGGTTTTGCATGGTTTTGCACATTGTCATAAACCCTTTCACAACATGCATTCTTTTTGCACGTTGTTATAGGTGACTTACGGCAACATAGACCTCATAGACATTGTGTTCTGGACGTTGCCATAAATAAAATTTCTTATAATGTTTTTTTTTTTATATAGAAATAAAAAATGAGAGAACATGCAAACCTCTTTCATGTTTTTGTATAAATCATTTTCATACATTACAATAGTATAATGGCCTTAAGAATTAGAAAATATCCCTAATGCTCTCAACACAAAAATAGAAGGAAACAAAATGAAACAAGCACCTATGGCAAAATTTTAAACATGTAATTACTATTTCTCTGCTACTTCTCTAGGTGGACCATGAGAGTTTTTTTTTTTTTTTTCTTTTAACTTGAATTTGCTAAGCGGACTTGTAATAGCAAACATATAATAGCAACCAAGTTGTTGAAAACAAAATATCCAACTCATTTGGAATCTGATCGCAAAACACAAAAACCAAAAACTTATTAAAAGCAATTGGGGAGTTCTAATAAAAAGAAATTATCAAAGTCAAATTAATTTGTATTACTTTGCTTTTAGCATATATTATTGAAAATATTTCATGCAACTATGCTAATTACAATGAGAAATGCATGTGCATATGATACATAATAGAATGGAGAAAATGATAAAAACTTACAATGATATAAGGTGATGAAGGAATAAGTAAACCAGGCAACATCATTACAAAATAAATCAAGAGAGAGGAAAAATGATATGTGCTCCACATGTTTTGGAATAATCACTAGTTTATGTGCCATTAAATGTTAAAAAAAAATAAGTAAGTTGAACCACCAGTTTCTGCACCATTAAATGTAAAAAAATTAAGTAAACCAAATAATAGTAAGTAGTTATATCATTGCCAATAATGAGAAGACTAACCATAACGGATAATAAAAAAGTATACATCATGATGTTGAACACAATGCAAATGATACCAACAACCATGGAGCATTTCTCTGTATTGTAGAGTATGGTTAGGACCAAAGTGAAAAGAATGGTGATGGGTATGAGCTCAACAAGCAAAACAAGACAGACTTTAAGCTTTTCTTCTTGTCCAAGTAGAACAAGAAGGTACTAATGTAGAAAAATTCTAAAGTTGTGCCACCAGTGTTTATGGTCAAGAAGAGGATGTTATTTGGGTGGACCATTGATAGTTCATAAATCATTCGGACCATACAGTTGACTAGGGTTACCAAGTGTGGAAATGGTAAGAACTGCTCCATTGACCCTCTCTTCATCATTTGAATAAAAGTTGACATGCACACAAAATTTAAAATTTAGTTACAAAAATATTGTAATATGTATAAAAAATCTTCATAAATAATGATTTTATTATAAATTTTTGTTAAAAAAAATTTCTACATGAATCAAAGTTTTCTTGTATATAAGTGTTTTATTGAAATTTAAAATAGAAAGATTGTTTCTTTGGTAAAAAATTCATATCTTAGGAAGCTAAACCAAGCTTACATTGGTGATAAGAATAAGAACTCTTAAATAATGTTCTCTGAAAATAAGAGAAAAAACCCACATTAATTTAATCAAATAAAAATATAGAAATTGAAAAAGTAAATTGAATAACAAGCATCAAGAACACAAAAAATAAAGAAAAAAATTAGGAGTTAAACAAAGCAAATAAAAGTTACATGCATGTATCTTATGTAAAAACAAATTAATACATTTAGGCATACACTAAAGAAACATAACAAATATAAGCAAAATTGCAAAAACCAAACCACTATTGATCATTTTGTTATCTATAGAAGCTTTTAGAAAGCAACTCACCTATGATACCAATCACACTGCGAACAGTCTGCTCTTTTATTGATATCATAACTCAAGAAGGATAAGTAGAAGATAAAGAAGCAAAGCTAAAAGGAAATTAAAAGTGTTTTTCTAACCATTGTTTGCTTGTGAGCTTTAAAACAAATATAGGGATATTTGTAAAAAAAACCCCTGAGAAGCAAAATAATAAGAAAATACCCCCACTTTTTTTTATTAGGGAAACTACCCCCCACCATTAAAATCCGTACAAACCGTTAGAGATTTCCATCCACAATTGTTAAAAGTCCAAAATGCCCTCAGTTTGGGAGGGGGGGTATTTTTCAATTATTTTGCTTTTCAGAAGGGTTTTTTCATAATATCTCTCTCATCAACTTATCAAAACTGAGGGCATTTTGGACTTTTAACAATTGTGAATGAAAATCTCTAACGGTTTGTACGGATTTTAACGGTGGGGGGTAGTTTCCCTAATAAAAAAAAAGTGGGGGTATTTTCTTATTATTTTGTTTCTCAGGGGGTTTTTTACAAATATCCCGACAAATATATAACACCTCAAGAAAGGTCCAAATGAAAGGGATGAAGTGAATGTGAATGTTCACTATAAGAAATTTTATCTATGTCAACATTCAAAAGACAACATGCATGAGGTCTATATTGTCGTAGGTCACCTATGGCAATATGCAAATAATGCCTATTATGGATGAGGTTTACGGTAACATGCAAAACCATTCAAAATCATATGACAATATGCAATATCATACATGTTGTAATAAATAACAACATGCATTATTATTGGTAAATAAAGTGTTTTAAACATATATATACATAAAACACTTTATTTGTACGGTTTTAGTAATGTGCATGATTTTGTATGTTGTTATATGGTTTTGCATGGTTTTACGCATTGTCATACGCATTGTCATAAAGCCTTTTATAACATGCATTCTTTTTACACATTATTATAGGTGACTTAAAGCAATATAGACCTCATATTCGTAGTCTTCCGGATGTTGCCATAAATAAAATTTCTTATAGTATTATTTTTTTAAAGAAATAAAAAGCAAGAGAAAATGCAAACATATTTCATGTTATTGTATAAACCATTTTCATACATTGTAATGGTAAACTAGCCTTAAGAATTGAGAAATATCTCTAATGGTTTTAACAAAAAAAATAAAAGGAAACAAAGGGAAACAAGCACCCATAGCAAAAATTTAAACATGTAATTACTATTGTCCTGCTACTTCTTTAAGTGGACCATGAGAACTTGTTTTCTTTTAACCTGAATTTGTTAGGTGGACCTATAATATCAAATATGCAATAGCAACTAGGCTATTGAAAACAAAATGTCCAACTCATTTGGAATTTGATTGCAAAACAAAAAACAAAAACTTATTAAAAGCAATTAGGGAGTTCCAAAAAAAAAGAAATCATCAAGGTCAAATTAATTTGTATTACTTTGCTTTCAACATATTTTATTGGAAATATTTCATGCAACTATGCTCATTATAATGTGAAATGCATGTGCATGTGACACATAATAGAATTGAGAAAATGATAAGAACTTACAATGATACATTTATCAAAGGCGATGAAGGAATAAGTAAACTAGGCAACATCATTACCAAATAAACCGAGAGAGAGAAAAAATGATATGTGCTCCACATGTTTTTACAATAATCACCAGTTTCTGTCCCATTAAATATTAAAAGAAAATTAAGTAAATTGAACCACCAGTTTCTGTACCATTAAATTTAAAAAAATTAAATAAACCAAATAAGAGTAAGTAGTTTTATCATTGCCAATAATGAGAAGACTAACCATGACGGATAATGGAAAAACATACATCATGATGTTGAACACAATGCAAACAATACCAATAACCATGGAGTGTTTTTCTATATTGTGGAATAAGGTTATGACCAGAATGAGAAGAAGGGCGATAAGTATGAGCTCAACAAGCAAAACCAAACAAACTTTAAGCTTTTCTTCTTATCTGAGTTAAACAAGAAGGTACAATGAAGAAGAATTCTAAAGTTGTGCCACCAGTGTTTATGCTTAAGAAAATGATGTTATTTTGGTGTACCATCGATAGTTCATAAATCATCTGGACCATATAATTGACTAGGGTTACCAAGTGTGGAAATGGTAAGAACTGCTCCATTGACCCTCTCTTCATTATTTGAATAAAAGTTGGCATGCACACAAAATTTAAAATTTAGTTACAAAAATATTGTAATATGTATAAAAAATCTTCATACATAATGATTTTATTATAAATTTTTGTTAAAAAAATATCTATATGTATCAAAGTTTTCTTGTATACAAGTGTTTTATTGAAATTTAAAATAGAAAGGTTGTTTCTTTGGTAAAAAAAAAAAAATCAAATCTTAGGAAGTTAAACCAAGTTTACATTGGTGACAAGAACAAGAACCCTGAAATGATGTTCCCTGAAAATAAGAGAAAAAGCCCACATTAGTTTAATCAAATGAAAATATAAAAATTGAAAAAGTAAATTGAATAACAAGCATCAAGAACACAAAAAATAAAGAAAAAATCATGGAGTTAAAAAAAGCAAGTTACATGCATGCATTTGGTGTAAAAGCAAATTAACACATCTAGGTATATACTAAAGAAACACAACAAATATAAACTAAATTGTAGAAACCAAACCACTATCGATCACTTTGTTATCTAGAGAAGCTTTTGGAAAGCAACCCACCTTTTATACCAACCACATTGCGAACAATCTACTCTTTTATTGATACTATAGCTCAAAAAGGATAAGTAGAAGATAGAGAAGCAAAGCTAGAAGGAAATTAAAACGCTTTTCAAACCATTGTTTGCTTGTGAGTTTCAAAATAGATATATAACACCTCAAGAAAGGTTTAGATGAAGAGAATGAAGTGAACATGAATGTTCATTACAAGAAATTTTATCTATGATAACATTCAAAAGACAATGTGCATGAGGTCTATACCATCGTAGGTCACCTATGACAACGTGCAAATAATGCATATTATGGATGAGGTTTACGGTAACATGCAAAATCATTCAAAATCATATGACAAAATACAAAATCATACATGTTGTTATAAATAACAACATGCATTATTATTGGTAAATAAAGTGTTTTAAACACATATTTATATAAAACACTTATGTGCATGGTTTTGCATGATTTTAGCAATGTGCAAGGTTTTGCATGTTGTCATATGGTTTTGCATGATTTTACACATTGTCATAAACCCTTTTCACAACATGTATTCTTTACATGTTATCATATGTGACTTACAATAACATGGACCTCACACATGTTGTCTTTTAGGTGTTGTCATAGATAAAATTTTTTGTAGTGTCTTCTTAAGCTACTAGGAATTTATCTAGACACTTAAGTCTCCTAATACACTAACCTAATGGGAAAATAACTTTTATTAGATAATAGGGAAATTAAAGTAGAGACAAAAGTTATAAATAAGTGATAATTTTTTGTTCGGTCTATACTTTTGTAACTCACTTATTTCATGTCAAATGCTCTTTACATATATTCTTTATCTTCCAAAGTTTTAAGGTGAGTTATTGAAAACTTATTAAGGAGTTAAGAGAGTAAAGAGTCAAAACAATATAATCCAAAGATGGTTAACATGACTCGAAAATGTAAATGCTCACACGATATTGACCAATTTGATTTGATATGTTTCTATGTTTGTTTACTTATATTTCATGTGTTAAAAGTGTTTGTATACAGTTTTGAACCTATAAGATTGTATTCATGTCTTGATAAAATTGTTTGCATAAAATTCCATAGAAATTCAATTTGTAGAGTTAGATATTAAGGGTATTTTAGGTGTTTTCTATATATTTTTTGAAAGTGCTCTCTTCACAAAAAGTGTATTCTTAAATGTTAGCTAACCATAAGAAAAAACTACAAATCAAATAAAGGTTAGACAAAGAAGTTATAGCCAAAACAAAGGTTGGAAGAATTATCAATGATTAAATGTTAAGTCACTGCTAGGCTAGAGACCAAACGGTCGTGGTAGTGGGCTCACTACCATGACCATTGGCTGATCGCTGAAGTAGGGAGCCAACGATTACCCAATTCTCCCTTTCATGCAATTTGCTATAGTTTTTTCATTTTGAGTTCGTTTTTTACGTTTTCACTTCATCTTTTTTTTTTTTTCCTGAAATGTTTTGGGTACTTAATCTAGGAAGGTTAAACACATTCATTAAATGTCACAAATCATTCTATGCATGAAAATTATTCACTCTAGAATTCTCAAAGCTTTACCTTGTAAGACTAGTAGTTTATATATGGAAGTATTTACGATTCTTATTAGCTGAATATGGTTCATGTTCGGTTTTAATTAAAAATGTTCCACTACTAGATTTTTAGTTGGATTTTTGTCTGGACTAAATTTAATTTAGAAGTCATAGGTTGTTATAGGTATTAATTTTTTTATAACTCTAATATACCACACTATAAAGAGGGGTCTTTAGCTCATTAACATGAGGGCTTTTTGTGTTTTGATTTCATATTTTGTGAGAGCTTTTTTTATGATAGTTATTGTTTTAAGTCCAGATTTTTTAGAGTTGAGTGCTTATTGCATCTCGGACATAGATTGTTTTATTTAGCATTCTACTTGAGAGTTCATACATCATTCATTAAATCTACATGTATGCATTTATTATGATTGATTCAAGATCAATTGTGACCTTGCTTCTTAGAGAGAAGAAGGGAGAAAATTTTGTCAAGCTTGTGTAACTAGCGAAGAAGGTGAGTTCAAGGTGGTTTTTGCAAATTTAGAAGACTGATGGGTTGGTGGTTCTAAGTTTGTAAATAGTAAGATTTGACGACTACTATTAGTTACTTAGTGATTAGGTTTTTAAGCAAAGCGGTTGTGAGATAAATTTGTTATTTGTCTTTTAATAGTGAGGTTTCATTCGAAAGTGACTAAAGGGGTTCTCTAGTCCCAAAATTTTTACTGTTTTTCACCTAAAAATTATTATGTTTCTCTCATTCTTCTCCTTTCCCTTTTTATTTTTTGTTTATATTTCCATTACATAAAAACTTTAAAACAAATCCACAAAAGTACAATATAACCTATTCACCCCTTTATAGGTTATTAAATTGATTGCCTCCACCTCACTTTCATTTCTTATTTTCAAAATATTTTATTAAATTATTTTTAAATAGTTGAATATGAGTAAGAATAAATTCCAAATTCATTAAACATGTCCCCTAAGTAATATTTTAATGATTTTAAATAAAATATTTAAGATAATCACTTTAAAAACATATTTTACCCCCAGAAAGATTCTAATATAAATCTAATTTATTTTCTCATCAACTTAGGAGCATGTGTTCAGTCATGATTTTGATAAACTTTCAACAAATAAAATGTTTAGATATATTAATATAAATTTTTAAAGACTCTATAAAAATTATAAAGTATTTAATATAGACATTTATAGATTTTAAAAATGTCTATAAAAGTCTATATTCACGTGATATTCAATATAAATTTTTTAAACTTTTAAAAAATCTATAAAAATCATGAGATATTTAATATAACCATATATCACTCAATGTTCATTGTACCAGATACTTAATTCCTACTTCCTTCTGGCTCTTCTGTTAGCTCTTCCAATCAAGTTCAATAACTAAGAGTCACCTGTTTTCATCTTCATTGTCTCTATGTTTTTGATCAGTTTCTTTGATAAGCCTTTCAATTTCCTTTGCTAATTAATTATTGTTTCTCTTTGATTCTCATTATAGTCATCCAGAAGTTTTCATATTGTTTCCAAGTTATAGTCAACCTTAAAGGGCTAAGCTAGCCAAATATGTCTGCTTGATCTTGTGAATTTCCTGTTGTCGCTTGAGTCTCTCTCCTCATTAGTTTAACCCCTGCATCTATTTCAACCCTTTCTTTTTCCCTTTTTTCCCCAATAGTTATGCATTTTGTGTGTTTAATTGCATATCTATTCATCAACTCCCCCAACTCGTCCATGTTTAAGCCCTTGACGGCTGTCATCACAAGCATTGAAGTACTAGTTTAATATCTTGTGCATACTTCTTTAGCAATGGTTTTGATAAATCTCGAGTGTTTTTATGATTCCTTATGTAATTAACTTTTCGGTTCCATTTCTAGTATTAAGTCTGTTTCAGTTTGCCTTGCTAGGATCAAATTGTAGCTATGGAGTATCATAACCTATTTTTAGTTATTGTCTTCAAGTTCTCCTCTAGATATTATATCAACTTTTCTCTTGACAGCACTATTTATTTATTTATTTTAATTATGCTCCAGAATCTAATATATAATAACTATGTAGCATCATCATTTAAAATCATCCTAGAAAGTTCTTCCTTGCACTTGTGGCAATCGGCATACACGTTGCTTAATCTCTTCAAATTGATCCACAAATTGGATAATTTGAATTTACCTAAGTTGGTGTATATTATTGTTCAGTATGCATTTCATATGACATTTGTGTTGAAAGATAGTCAAATATATTACAACTCCTATAACTACCATAATGTTGAACATTAGATTCTCACCATGATTTTGATATCACCAAAAGAATTATGTTAAGTATCAACACTTATTGAGGAGAAAGTCATAGTCAATTACCCTTAGAATGTAAATTACCTTTTTTTTTAACCTTATTAATAGTAATAGTTATATATGGATATATAAAGTGTACTCTCAACCTATTTTATTATAATTATAAAATTACCTTTAAATTTAAAATGACATTTTAACCCTACTAAAGTTTTACCATATTATATTAAGTAACTTATTTTTTAAACTTAAAATTTCAATGAGACAAAAAATATTGCTTTAAATTTTCCATAAATATCGGTCTAAATTTTTACTTTTAAAAAAATCAAAACATTTTGAGAATATCATAATGTTTTATAAATATATCATAACACGTATGAATGTCTTAGAGAATATTAGATATTTTCCCGTATCTGTATTGATCCTTTCAAAATTTGAATAATATCAAAATAATATTGGTATTTTTTTTATATTTAAATCCTTGATCAACCTTTGTTGAATCCTATTTCACATGTCCACAAAATTTAAAGATCAAACTTAAAACAGAAAAAATGATTTCAAATATAATTGAAATTAACGTTTTCTTGCAACCGATGGATCAGATCACGCATCATAATCAAACGGTTATTAATTAATCCGGTACTTTTACTGAAACAGCAAGTGATAACCCGTAACTTTAACAAACCCTACGCGTAGTATCGAATCTCATATTTAATCTTCCTCTCTCACAACCACATCAACTCCCCGATCGGCTACGAAAACCTCATACACTCACCGATCACTTGATATCGTGATGTTTGTATAGGCTCGTAGGTTGGAGATGTCGAGTTTTGATGTGGGAGGGAAGGTGGTGGACAAGGTTGATTTGTTGAAGAAGAAGCAGTGGGCCTGGCGATTCGACGTTTGGCCTTTTGTATTCCTCCATGCTATTTGGATCGCCGTAATTGTCCCTAGCTTGGATTTCGTTGATGCCGCCATTGTTTTTGGAGCGCTTGTTGCGCTTCACGTTTTGGTCTGGCTTTTCACCGCTTGGTCTGTTGATTTCAAATGCTTTGCTCATTATACTAAGGTATTATGATTATCTCCATTGCTCTCTCACTATACGTGCTAGTACTAGCAGTGTGTGTTGTATTATAGCTAGTTTGTCTTAGCTTCTTTTGTTGTACGCTGCAGGTTCATGATATTCACCTTGCTGATGCTTGCAAAATAACGCCAGCCAAATTTTCTGGTTCTAAAGAAGTTGTGCCGCTGGAGTTTCGTAAACAGGTAAGTTTCCATTGCTTGTTGTTTAGGATGGAATGAAGCTTTTTACTTGACTTTGATGTCTGAGAGTAGTACCGTTCGATTAAGGATTGTAGTTAATTTGTGTGATTGATATGTTAAGAAAGAACATTTTCTTGGTATGGATATTTTTAGGAACATGTTTTAAGAAACCAGAGTCCATTAGGTAGTCCACTTGGCATTTGGGGTTACATTCTATGCTAATATGCTTAAGTTGTCTCTAGGAGCTCAAGGGTTCAAATCCCACATTTGTCTTAAAACATAAGGCGTGGGTAGCTTTCTCTTAGTTTAATCCCCCTCCCCCACCATTAAAAAAAGAATGTATAAGTTGTTCCCATGGGGGTGAAATGAGAATAGGTTTTTGCTTCTGACTGATCATTGATGGCATGAAGTTAGGCAATGTAAGAGGTTTGAAACTCGGGTTGGGAAAGAAAGAACCTCCTAGAATTTATGTAGTTGCAATGTTGCTTTCTTTATAATAGTTGTTGCAGATGTTATATGCACTTGAAGGTGGAATAGTATATTTGGTATCATTATTTGAATGAGTGAATTTAAATTCTCATTTTAGGTTAGCAAATCTCGTTTTAGTTGATATTATTGGTTTAATTTAGCAATGACAAGATGAAAGCCTCTAGGGAGTTTAGTTCAAGAAAGTTTTTTTTGAGTTAAGTAACTACAGTGGGTGATGCTTTTTATGGGTTTTTTTTATTCTTTGGATTGTTGATTTTGTGCTCCCTATCGGAGGCAACTTCTAGGAAATCGTTGGGCATGTCATTGCTACACTTGGAAGGTTCAGCATGTGATTGCCATTTAATGCTATTGTTGGATATTTGTTTTGTAAAATTTTGCCATTGTACATAACCTGCTTTGTTGACACCGTTGTTGGGTTTATTTCTTTCCATATCGAATGATCTTGGGATAAAGTTCCGGGTGCAGTTGTGTTTTATGTTTTTCCTTAAGCTTTTAGACAACAGAAATCTGTCAAATTTTAAGTCTCTTGTATCTCGGTATCTATCTCCTTGTCCATATAAAAGAACTATGTGAGACAGAATATTCAATGTGAATACCAAGTGTGAAAACTGTGACAGTTGTCATCGAATAACCCTAGCTTTAGCTCATTTCATCTCCTAAACTCTACCCCACTGAACATAAGTCCAATAGATTTTTATGCCTAATAATAATATTATTATTATTGTGAAATGCAAGCTGAAGTTCCAAGATATCTAATTGCAAACGACGGAGTTCTATCAATTGGTATAGGAGATGGTTTAAGTTTGTCATGTCATACCTGTGCTGGCCTTCTTACATTTATGAACACATTATGTGTAGAATCGTAGGCACTTTGAGCGAGTGGTGGTTGATTTCATTTTTTATAGTTGAAAAAATTAACAAGAGAGGTGGAAGTGGTTGAAACTTGTAAGAAAATTTATTTTCAGCCACACTGGGATTAGGTGGGATGCGAAACAAAAGAAATTAAGAAAATAAGAAGCATCACATGGTTTTGTTTCAGAAGCACATTCTACCTGGTAATTTCTGTACCATGCCGATGATTGTTCTATTAACTTACAAACATCTTCAGAGTGTGCATTCTTAACAAGGTCTGGGCTCCTTTTCTGTTTTTATTTATATTTTTCTAGAGAGAACCTGAATCCTCTATTCTAGATGTTCAAAAATCTTCCAATTGCTTTTCATCTGTGAAACCCAAAAGAAATGACAGAACATCACCTCCAAGGTCTTAACACCTTTTCTTTAATTTAAACATGAATGCCTAACATACAAACAATCAACTATATGTGTTGTTTTTTCCGTCTTTTTTTTTTTTTTTTTTACTTTAACATATCTAGTCAGGGTATTAAATTGAAGGTAAAGCTATAGTGATGTTGTTAAAATCAAGTAAATATCTGATCAAGTCTCTTTGTAAGGGTTTTCTTTTTCCTTTCATGGCTAGTTTTTTATTTTGACAATATGGGTTTATTGTTCTATTGTCAAGAAATTGTTACTGTTTCTTTTCCCTTAAGATACTTGCTAATGTAATACTTTGCTTGAGCAGGTGGCTGGTTCTTCAGCAGTAGGGGATGTGGAAGAGATATTCTTTGAATTTAGAAAGCAATGCTATATTTATTCTAAGGAGAAAGGGACCTTTTGCAAGCTTCCTTACCCTACTAAGGAAACATTTGGATATTATCTAAAATGCACTGGTCATGGCTCTGAAGCCAAAATTGTTGGCGCCACTGATAAATGGGGACGGAATGTGTGAGTTACCATTGTGAAATTTATCTACTTTTATTCTTCATTTGTTGAATATTTTTGACAGTTCTATATCCTTCTTTATGTGAATGATGATTTAGTGGGGGACAAAATGTTTTTCTTGCAAGCAGTGATCGGCAGGGTCAAATAGTTTCTCTCTTACCTGATTATAGTCATGATACTTAGACAGACAGGGCCAGATCGACTATTAATGGTTGACTGGGCTTTGATGTGGTTCTATTTTAGAGATTGAGCTGTAATTGCTTGAAACAGAGTCAAAAGTTGTTGAAATTGATAGACATAAGCATTCAAATGCATTCGCACACATATTGTACGAATATTGGCACCTCATTATAACAGTTCTCTCACCACTTTTAACTTGCTCTTTCTAATGAGAATATTTTTTATATATTTTTGTTCTCAATTTTTGCTTGAGAATTATCTGTATAAAATATTTCAGAAATACATTTCGAGGGTTTGTTGATCTTTTTGGCCATGCCTCTAGTCCTAATTTGGATGCTTTGCTCTTGCAGATTTGATTATCCTCAACCTACCTTTCAAAAATTAATGAAAGAGCAATGCATGGAGCCTTTCTTTGTCTTCCAGGTTTTGTTATTGTTCAGACTTATGTCTTCAATTTTTTTTTTTTTTTTTCATTTTACTCAATTTAAAATCAGTTATTATATCTTGTATTTCTTCATTGTTTTTATTTTATTATTATAATTATCATTATTTTCATTGTCATCATTAAAATTTTACTTGTTATTTCTTGCAAATAGGTCTTCTGTGTTGGTCTTTGGTGTTTGGATGAATATTGGTATTACAGTTTGTTCACCCTCTTCATGCTGTTTATGTTTGAGTCAACAATGGCGAAAAGTCGGTTAAAGACTCTAACTGAGCTAAGACGAGTTAGAGTTGATGGCCAGACCCTAATGGTGCATCGTTGTGGGAAGTATGTTATCTCAATGTCAGTTAAACTGCTTTAAAAAATGTTCATGGCTTTTGTTACATTTATTTGTAACATTGTGAATTATAGGTGGGTGAAGCTTTCAGGCACTGATCTATTGCCTGGGATGTTGTTTCCATTGGACGCTCTTCTGGCCAGACTGGAGAAGATAAGTCTGTTCCAGCAGACATGCTTATATTAGCAGGAAGCACTATTGTGAATGAAGCCATTCTCACAGGCGAGTCTACTCCTCAATGGAAGGTGGTTCTCTTTATCTGATTTGCTTTGTTAGTTTCATCTTGTGGATGAGTTCTACTATAGGGATTATTTTTATGGGATGGAGGTGTTATCGGGCTGTGTTTTTTGATTGCAAATCATGCCTAGGTATCACTTAAGCTTGGGTATTTTTTAGAGGAAAAAGAAAATTATAGTGAAAGGATAAAAAGTGGGCCTGTAATCAGCCAAAGGAGCCTTATAATCTAAAAGAAGGATAACCTATGACTATGAAACATATTAAAAAAAAAAATCATCCTTAAAAAACCATCTATCGATATTAGCCAAAAAAATGGACAGATAATAAAAAATGTAAAAATTACATTGAGGTCCCTTCCCAATTAAGATGTGTGAAGAGGAAGTATCTTTAAATATTTTTGCCAGCGTAAAGACATCGAAATCAGATTCTTTCCCAGATGCTAATAGGTTCTTCTTCCTTTCTATCTTGAAAAATGTGGCTGTCCTTTTCTTGCTGAGGTATTCAAAGGAGAGCCAAGACCACAAACTTTGGTGTTTTTTTTTTTTTTTTTTCTTCTTTTATTTGTTTCCTTTACCAAATGCAAATTATTCTTGATGAGAAGAGGACTACAAGATTCTGGAGCTGCTGGGATGCTTTTGCCTCCTTGCATAATTGAGCCCAAAAGAAGAGGCAGCTTGGAATGAAGGAGAAGGTGATAAAATAGTCTCCACTTTTGCAAATCATGTGCCAAAATGGTTACGGAGACATTGATGGATATCTTTTTTTTATGATGTCTTGGCTATTGATCTTTCCATCGCCATGGCCCATGCAGAAATGTGAATTTTAGGAACATTGGCCTTCCAAATCAATTTTGAAAGAGTAGAAATATTTGATGTGATATCTGCAAAGATCTTCAAGAGACAGGATTTTCATGTTTAATTTCCTCTAGGGTCAGATGCTCTTAGACTTATATAAGCATTTGCTATTACTATTATAATATTGTAGGATTACTTAGATTGGTTATAAGATCTTAATATTGTCAGCAATTTGTTAAATTTTTTTATCACCTTGGAGTCTGGTAAGATGTTATGATTGCTGAACATGTGTTTTGTGTAGTTATTTGTGTTGAAGTTGGGGCAATTCTTTCGTTTGGTGTAGAATGAATTCTAATTTCCTTAAACTTAATAAGAAGAGATTATTTGCAGGTTTCAATTATGGGCAGGGTAACTGAAGAAAAGTTGTCAGTTAGACGGGATAAAAGCCATGTTTTATTTGGTGGGACCAAGATATTGCAGCACACGCCAGATAAGGTATGTGATATCCATTATCATTATGAACATGCAATCTTGATGTTGGTACGTTAAATAGGCATGTTTAGTTATTATAATTTTCTTATGGAGTCAGACTTTTCCCCTGAAAACCCCTGATGGTGGCTGCGTGGCTGTTGTGCTGCGAACTGGATTTGAGACTAGTCAAGGGAAACTGATGAGGACAATTTTGTTTTCTACAGAGAGGGTAATTAATATTTGATTCTTTCATGATTAATTATTACTGTTATTTCTGATTGATATCTCTACGTAATTGAATAATTTATTCAATATTACACATGTTACAGGTTACTGCTAATAGCTGGGAAAGTGGACTTTTTATTTTATTTTTAGTTGTGTTTGCGGTAATAGCTGCTGGTTATGTGCTTCTGAAGGTAATTCAATGCTTCTCTTTGAGGTAGTTGGAATTTTGTACTTTCTAAGGTGTTTATATGATAATGATGACATCTGTGATAAAGGGGCTAGAGGATCCGACAAGGAGCAAGTACAAGCTTTTCTTAAGCTGTTCACTCATTATCACTTCTGTGATCCCTCCTGAGCTGCCAATGGAATTGTCAATAGCAGTTAATACATCCCTGATTGCACTGGCACGGCGGGGAATATTTTGTACGGAACCTTTTCGAATTCCATTTGCTGGAAAGGTAAGTTATTGGGCTTGCTTGAAGTTCTCTTTTTCTAGGTATGCTGGGTTTATTTTTATTTATTTATTTATTTTTTCTTGGGGAATATTTGTTATACCATAATGCCTCTGATAAGAGAGAGTGCTGCTGTTATATTTTGCTTGGAAGATCCAAATATTTGTTAGTGATTTTGTTGGGTGAGGGCTCCTTGATTTCCCCTTCAGATTTCACTGAAAGTGGTTTGCAAAGTTTGTAGATTTTAGAGTATACAGTTAGTTCTGTTTTCATTTGTCAAGATTTACTGCTGAATGGTAACATAGAACAGCCAATCAATTGAAGCATAATTACAAAAGTTCACTGATAAATGAAGCCGCGAAAGGACAAGATGTTCATTGACTGATGACATTTTTATTAGATACTTAGAAAAGGACTCTACTTGACCTGTGGTTTCCAACACTTCTGTCTTATGAAATCATTAGGCTCAGGCCCTTGTCACTATAACAACTTTGTGCCAGTTGTACACAATGCGCTGTAGTCTTTGTACTACAATTTTAGCTTGCTCTTTCTATTGTGGTGTGGGGATTAATGTGGGTCCCTGTGGCAGTTTAAATGGGTCTGTAACCTGTTATTCATTCCTGATTGAGTCTTCATATGTCACTTTACATTGATTAACATCTTGCTTTTTTTACCTCAGGTTGACATTTGTTGTTTTGATAAGACTGGAACACTTACATCTGATGACATGGTTTGTATATCTAGATTTGTACTTTATACCCATTTATCAGTTGACACTATTATTCACTCTATTGTTTTATTTTTGCTCTTTCCAGGAGTTTCGTGGGGTTGTTGTGTTGTCCAACAATACAGATCTAGAAGATGACATGAGTAAAGTGCCTTCACGCACTCTGGAAATTTTGGCTTCTTGTCATGCATTGGTGTTTGTAGACAACAAGCTGGTATGCAAAGTTATATGTTACAAGCAGTGTTTGAATAATTGTAGTTGGTGCCAAGCTGTTCATAACTGATGTAGGGAATGCACGCTGCATGGTTGAAGCGAGAGAAGTTATTAGTTATTATTTATATTTTTCTGGGAAAAGTATCAGGTTTTGTAGTGTAAAGTATCAATTTTAATAGGGTTATGAACATAATAAAAGGCCTGCATTTGCTGCTAAGCTTTGAGTTTATGGTGATGTATAGGCTTGAGATTTGATGCATGAGCCCACTATAGGTGATTGGAAGGGACACTATCTTGTGACTGATTCTCTGCAACCAAATCTGAAGAATGTCCTATTGAGAAACTGTATAAGATAGTCAATGAGTATCTTGTGAGGAACACTATCTTGTGACCGATTCTCTCCAACGAATTATGAAGAACTGGCCTGTTTGAGAACCTCAGGAAAGAAATTGTGGAGAATCATGAGCAGATGTGTCCTTTAGCACTCTGTGCTTGTTTAGCAGTGAAACGTCCACTTGAATCTTAGATAGCTGCTATGGTCATGTCCGTGAAACGATGATCATACTAACAGACAAAGAGTAGTTGACATCATTGAAGAATCATTTGGTTTTCATGAGTTTACTTTTCTGTATTATCTTCTTTCCTTATTTTCCCTCATCTATGTTGTTCTATCATGGTATTGACTGTATGTCTAAAGCTACCTCTTTTGAAAATAGTGAAATGAGTCAGAATGAATCATTACTAGTGCCTGCTGAGAATTAATGGTAAAGTCTGAGAGATAAAAAAATGAACTTTGGTTGTGTAGACTGTAGTTCCTTCTTTCCCTACTAAATTCGTTAATAGGTATATGCGAATCACCTTGTGGGCTTCGCTCTCCACTGTCCTTGGAAATATCTCTTTCTTTCTCATTAATTCAATTGGGAGGCCATGAAACTTTAGGGTGTTTTGTGTAAATCATTTGGTTTTGACTCCTCTCCTAGAGTTGGAGCTATCCTCTGAATTTTTAGCTGAGGCTGACATGTACCTCACCGGCTGTACATTATCTTTTATCGATACAAGTTTTCTGTTTCTTTAAATGATATATGAGTATTAATCCCTCTTGCTGTCCTGTGAAGCACAATATGCTTTTATGTTCTTGTGCTTTTGTGACTCTTGTCTACTGGAATGTGAAATGTCTTGTTGGTTGATAGTCTTAGTGATGATTATTTTGTGCTCTCACAATAATGCATCTCCATCTTTAAAAGAACGTTGCTGTTTTGACTGTTGTGTGTTTTTTATTTCATGGTTGATTGTAGGTTGGCGATCCTCTTGAGAAGGCAGCTCTTAAGGGAATAGATTGGAGTTACAAATTGGATGAGAAGGCCATGCCCAAAAAGTAAGCAGCAGTATTTATGGAGATACACATACGATTTGTGTAATTGCTTTTCGGAATTGCTTGACATGGTTTATCATTATGAATATTATCGTAGTGCATATAGTTGGTAACATTTCTTATTGTCATGTATGAGGTCTTCAGATTGAAATACACTCACTATAAGGCCTTTAGGCGGTGGGAGGATTGGTTTCATTGGAGTTATGTTATTATGAAATTATGAAAGAGTCTGAAACTGAATTTTTCCAAAGGAAAAACAAAAAAGTCTAAGAAGTAATTTCTCCTGATATGATATAATATCTGATGCCATTTTTGTTGGAGCAACAATGCTTTTTAGTTTTTATTTATGTGATTGCCATTTTCATTTGTTTTATGCATTGTAGATAATTTTAGGTTATTCATAATAAAAAAAAAAATGTTATTATGTCTTTGAGAGATCGTTTTCAGTCCTGACCTGCCCAAGCATCCATACCTGAAATGCTGGAAACAGTGCCGTAAGAAAGAACAAGAACAAGAAAAGGAAAAGATAACGGAATGGTGAACCAAAATCACTTGGTGTGGTCAGTTTTGTTTGGATTTCAGTGTTGATAACTTGATTTTAAGTTAGCTAGTAATGACAAATATTGTTTCAAATAGTTTAAAGTGTTAGAACCAAATCTTACAGATAGCAGTTTTAGGCAAAACTGGTAAATGGTCATATTGGTCTTGACCTCTCATGCATTTTGGGTGTTAAATTACTTGTCCTAATCTTTTTGGACAGTGGGATGAATACTGAATAGTAATGTTGTTCCTTCCCAAAAGTAACTTATAATACTGCTATATATGCTTTAAACCCAGCATGTTCTTAAACACATTCGATATGTGGTTCACTTGTACTTCTTACATAATTTTTGTCCATGAACTAGTATTTCCAGTGCACCTCTAACTTTTACCATTTAAAGTTAACTTGTAAGGCAACAATTTTAGTTTATCAGTCTGACAACTTTGTGGGGATGTGCACATATATTTATCAACTTCAGAGGGGGTGGGAATGCTGTTCAGATTGTCCAGAGGCACCATTTTGCATCCCACTTAAAGCGTATGGCAGTAGTTGTTCGTGTACAGGAGGAATTTTTGGCTTTCGTGAAGGTCTGTAAGTTTTTTTTTTTTTTTTAAGTCTTACGTGATGTCATTATACTGAATCAAATTTTGCACGATTAGACTTGGATCATCCATATGCTATTAATTATATAATATTCAGTATAAACAGTCCCTAGAATGATCTCTACTCTTTCTCAAGTTCTTTTCTGAAACCATAGTACGGCAATGGAGAAACAGAACCATGAAACTTATAGATTTAAAAATTACATTAGGAACATGAAGCAAGAATTTTTTTCTAAAATCAAATAAGGTTTAGGGGGTGTCTTAACTAATAATGCAAATAGAACTAATATGATCATGAAGTTATGTAGAAAACCAAAACGTTAACTCTATTGGATCATGGTAATTTTGTGTAAACATTATCAAGAATCATTATGTGAGGGAAAGGAAAGATTGAAAACAGAGAACTTAATTATAAATTTGTTTCCTAGTGCTTCCTATAACTTCCTGACAGTTTCTAAAGCTTATACTGACTTGTCCAAATTGGTCTCAAGCGTATCCTTGAACTTTATGTCATGCATGTTTTAATGCTTTTCTGAGATAATGTAGTTATCCAGAAGGGTATTACTATAATGAACTCATTATACCTGCAAAGATGAGGACAGTCATGTCAGTTATTGGTAGATATAAAAGTACTATGTTCATTTGGTTTGCAAACATTATAAAAAGTGAAAAATCAAAATTTTTCTTTAGCAGTCTTGCCAGTTTATGCTACGGAAAATCATTACATTTTTGTTTGTCTCCTCGAGTGAACTATCATAATTTGTTAATACATAAGATCATTTAACATACAATTGGTATAATATTGTTCCTTATACATATTGTAATTCATTGATGTACAGGATTACTTGACATACACATGGTATAATATTTTTCCTTGTGTATATATATATATATTTATCATCATGTGAGTTATGCACCTATCTGGCTCGTTGTGTTTTGTCTCGTAATTTCTGGGTGACTGGAATTTAAATGGCGGGATGGCCACATGGCTCGTCAACGGTTGGTACATTATAGATCTTAATTTTTTTTGGTTGTCTTCATTTTCAGAAGTTATCTAAATACAAGCACTTGAATTAATTGCAAAACATAGTTGGGTTCTAAGAATTATTAGCCATTGAGTTACTTGGGAGTAAATTTATATCTTTGACACGTCACAGAGAATAATACTATGACGTCCTCTCTCTGTATGCCACTCTTAATTTTAAGTTGATTTTGGTGCATTTTTTTTAAAACAAGTATTCTGTTTTTCTGTTGACAAATTAGCAATTTGTTATATCTCTAAAAGTGTTCTCTGGTTTATCAACATGCATTGCTGCTTGCCCCCATGACTTTTACTATGAAGAAATGAGAATATAAACCAAATCAGGTTTTTATTTTTTATTGTTTTATATCAGTCCCTTCAGTTTATCTTTGTTAAGTTATTTTTTTCCCCTCATTTCAGGGTGCTCCTGAAACCATTCAGGATAGACTCACTGATTTGCCATCTTCTTATGTTGAAACCTACAAGAAATATACACGTCAGGGGTCTCGTGTTCTGGCGCTTGCTTTTAAGTCCCTTCCAGACATGACAGTAAGTGTACTTTGATGTAATCTTTGCTGATGGTTCATCTGTTATTGGCATCATCTGTTTAATCTCCTATCTTTCCCTTTCTAAGAAGCATTTTTGGTGCCAATTATGACTTATTTGTGCATATTGTCTTATTTGTGATGACTTGGACCTCTTCTCTGTATGGAATTCATGTAGTTTAACTTGCAATTTAGTAGAAGCATGACTGCTTGCAGTCTTCTTCAAGTTATTCACTGTGCTAGAAACTTAAGAGATGCTGCCTTCCAATTGAAATTCCTACCAGTGATTCACTGAATGGCATTTAAGCGAAATTGTTGGCATGCACGTGTATTTCTGATCTCATGAGGGCCCAGTTTAGCTGTATAAGAGGCATGTCTGAGTTCTAGATACCAACTGACGCTACCACTTATAAAAATACTAATGAAGAATAGTCTTCTTACAATAGAAGATCTTGAATACAGATTAGTGTTCTCAAGAGAAAATCCACTGATATTTATTTCAAACCTCAAAGGAGCTATTGAGAAATGTAACAAGAGAGAAATGTTTAAGACAGACAAGATTTATATACTATGTACCCTATATCACATTGTCAAACATTTTTCCTACATTTTTTTATCAGGTTTTATGAAATTGTGCCTCTGATTGATTGACTCCTGGCTGGCAATTTATATGGATATGAACACAGCAATAGTTAAGTGTTTAAAGGTTCTACTTACTCCCGCATCAGTCATGTTTATGTCAGCTGGTAGGCATGTGTTTGAGCTCTTGAGAAAATAGTGGTAATAACACCATTCACACTTTATTTACTCTGTTGGGGAGGTCTGTATTTTTATTGATGTTGTTGAGAGGGTTTGAAGGCCATGGTTCCATGGTTGTTGAAATGTTGTTTTGAGGTTGGACATTCAGACTTTCAATCTTTGGCTGGAAGTTTCTGTTTTGTTCTTGTCCGGGGAGAGCATGGTTGGTTTCCTTTTAAATTGTCTTTTTGAACTGTAATTTGTACCTTAAGGAAAGCTTCTTTTGTTGCTGGCTGTACCATGCCTGTGAAGCATTGGATTGAATAATCACATCTCGGCAGTCGCATCACTTATGGTTTACCAGCAGTTGCGTCTTTGATTCTCTTTTGTATTTTTTAATAGTATTCAAAGGAAAGATTGATGCCACTTGATATCCTTTCCTTTGGAAGTCTTTTCCTTCTTCTTTATTGCTAGTAGTCTTGCTACTCATCTACGCTGAAAAAATCTAGCTTGTCTGTAACAGAACCCTAAAATACTAATTGAACCTTTAATTTTGAATGTTGATTGTGCAAGTTTTCAAAAATGTTACATATTGACGTCAGACTTAGATTGTACATTAACTATGGAATAATTTATCAACAAAGCTGAGTTAATAGATGCCTTCTGGCACACATTGCATTGTATTTCTTCTGAGATCTCTGACCAGATATTATAGGCTTTGACCAGACAACACATTCTATGCTTCTAATGTTTTCTCAATTTAATTCTATTTTTCATATTATTATATCTAAGTTGGTTCATTTTAATTGCCTATTGTGTAAAGGTTAGTGAAGCAAGAAGCTTGGATAGAGATGCAGTGGAGAGTGGGCTTACTTTTACTGGTTTTGCGGTAATGAAAAAATATTTTTGTTTTTTGCAATTCCTATGGTTTGCTCATTCACTTTTGTTTGCTTTTTTTCTTCGATAGTTCTGACGGTAAACAATTGTTCCTACTAACATTAGTAAATTGATTTAAATTCTCATAATAATATAATATTTCAGGTATTCAATTGTCCTATTAGAGCTGATTCAGCCACCATTCTGTCTGAGTTAAAGAATTCTTCTCATGACTTGGTAAGAAACTGTTCTCATACAATTCCGTGACTGCAGTTATCTATACTTCAAGACATTGAACTTTGGGATTCTGCTACCATACAGACATGTGTAGTTGTGGTAGATATTCTTTTTAGTATACGTGTATAGACATGTATAGTTGTGGTAGATAGCCCCAAAAACTTTTAAATCTATGTTCTTTTTAGTTTTCAAATTTTTGTTTTCTTTGAACCCACTGTATTTCTCTGTCCCTAATATACTCAAGATATGTGATAGTGGTACCCTAAACTTGGAAATTGGAATTATGGCTCAATTTATGTGGAATTTTTTGCTTAATTCAAATGGCTTTGTGTAGTCTTCCTGCTGTTGTTCTTTATTTATCTTGTCGGTCTTTTCTTTTTAATTTAATTTAATTTTTATTTGTATTATGCTATTGTTATAGTTTTTTTAAAATATTATCGTCATTAGTATAAACAAAATTTGTAGAATCTATGTCAAAAGTTTGCTGCTGAACATATTTTTCTAAATGTCAGGTGATGATTACTGGTGACCAAGCTCTGACGGCTTGTTATGTTGCAAGCCAAGTTCATATTGTATCAAAACCAGCATTAATTCTTGGGCCTGCAAGGAATGGCGAAGGATATCAATGGCTATCGCCAGATGAAACAGAAATGTATCACTACAGGTGATGTTTCACCTGTTATTGTCATTTACGTTGTGATTTGATTGTGATAAACCTTTTCGTCTGTTTTTAGCTTCAGTTCTAATGAATAGCTAAGAGATGTAAATTAACCTATCCTCAAATCATAGGATTTTATGTATCTTTAAGTATCTCCTTTATTTATCTATTTTTTGGATCTAAATTAGTACTAATTACTGATGTGAAAATTTTTAATTGTCCTTATCTCTTAAAAGTTAAATAGTATTTACCTTTTCCTATTTTGTCAACTGAGGAGTTTATCTGAATTCAGTGAGAAGGAGGTTGCAGCTTTGTCAGAGACTCATGATCTCTGTATTGGAGGTGACTGTTTTGAAATGCTACAACAGACTTCTGCTGTTCTACAAGTCATTCCTTTTGTGAAGGTTTATAATTGTTACTACCTGTTTAAATGTGTTCTCTGATGATAGATTTAATTGGATGACATGTATCCTTATTATCATCTCAGGTTTTTGCAAGAGTTGCTCCTGAGCAAAAAGAATTAATTATGAACACATTAAAAACAGTGGGGAGGATAACATTAATGTGTGGGGATGGTACTAATGATGTTGGAGCTCTGAAGCAGGTAATATAGGATTTTAAGATTAAGTTCTTATGGTATGAGTACTTTATTTCAGTATTTTTTTGATACCGTGAGTCGAGTGATACTATTACTAGCATTTTGAGTTGAGTGATACTATTACTAGCATTTTTGCTCGTCTGTTGATTTATTCTTTTATAAGCTATAGGGATTATAGATCTTCCCTGTTCAAAGATAATATATATATATTTATTTTGTCTTGATGTAGTTTAGTACTACATTTCCAGCTAGATCTTACCTATTTTGCAACATGTCTCACGATTGGACTATTTACCTAAATCAGCTCTAGTCAACCGAGTCTTAATCTGAACTCAGTACTACCAATTCACTACTTGGACAGGATCATTTCTTCATGTTCAATCAGTCCCTGGCTATCTCTGGCCTTTCTTTTTGAAGCCTGTTATCTGAGTTACAATGTTGGTCAAAATGGACACTTTTCTTAGCCAATTAGTAAATTATAGCTGTCATGTAATTTTGGGCACATTGACATCTCCTACTATCCCTTAGTATTCCCTTGCACATACTTGAACACATTTAATTTTAGCTGCACTAAGATTTAGGTCTCGGACAAGTCAGCATGTTATCTCAAAGTCTTGATCACACCCTCCGAGTCATTATTAATTATGACTCGAGCATTTTATTCTAGTGGTTCGCAAGAGAAAAATATTTGACAACCACATATCTATCAAAATTACATCGATGGATGTTGATCATTGTAAAACTTGTGTTGTTAATTAAGTGGTAAATTTCTGAATGATGGGATCATATTAATATATTTCTGAACATAAATAAAAGCTAGATATTGTGAAGGAGACAGGATATTAAAAATATTTTGTTCCAGAGAGGAGAACCTCTGTGATCGATTGCTGAAATTGAATCTCAATTTCTCACATATCATACTACAAGGCATTTCTGCTACCTTTCAGTTGCTTGTAGGCATATTAGAAAAATGTTTTGTGGGTTTTTTTATGGCCACAATGAAAGGCAGCTGCAGTACTTACTAAATATTTTCTTTCTTTTCCAGGCCCATGTAGGAGTTGCTCTGTTGAATGCAGTGCCTCCAGCACAAAATGAAAAATCTTCATCTGAAACATCTAAAGGTGAAAATTCGAAGTCAGTCAAGTCGAAGAAATCTAAGTCAGCATCAGAAACAGCTGGTAAAGCTATTAGTGTGAATGGTGAAGGCTCTTCAAAAGGCAGAACTGCTGCAAAATCAGATTCCACCAGCCACACAGCTGGTAACCGTCATCTGACAGCAGCTGAGATGCAACGCCAGAAGTTAAAGAAGCTGATGGATGAAATGAATGAGGAGGGTGATGGTCGTTCTGCTCCCATTGTCAAGCTTGGCGATGCTTCTATGGCATCACCATTCACAGCAAAGCATGCTTCAGTTGCCCCTACAACAGACATAATTCGTCAGGGTCGTAGTACTTTAGTGACCACCCTCCAGATGTTCAAGATACTTGGCCTTAACTGTCTCGCTACAGCATATGTGTTGAGTGTTATGTATTTGGATGGTGTCAAGCTTGGTGATATTCAGGCTACAATCAGTGGTGTATTTACGGCTGCCTTTTTCCTATTCATCTCACATGCCCGCCCGCTTCCCACTCTGTCAGCGACAAGGCCACATCCCAATGTGTTTTGCTTGTATGTTTTCCTTTCTCTCATGGGACAGTTTGCAATCCACTTATCTTTCCTAGTGTATTCTGTGAAAGAGGCAGAGAAATACATGCCAGAGGAGTGCATTGAGCCAGACTCAGATTTTCATCCCAACCTGGTGAATACAGTTTCTTACATGGTGAGCATGATGCTCCAGGTGGCCACCTTTGCTGTAAACTACATGGGCCATCCTTTTAACCAGAGCATCTCTGAAAACAAACCATTTTTGTATGCCCTCTTGGCTGCCGTTGGTTTCTTCACAATCATCACTTCTGATCTATTTAGGGAGTTGAATGACTGGTTGAAGTTGGTGCCTCTGCCAACTGGATTGAGGGATAAGTTATTGATTTGGGCATCTCTCATGTTTTTGATCTGTTACTTATGGGAGAGATTGTTGAGGTGGGCATTCCCTGGTAGAGTTCCAGCTTGGAAGAAACGTCAAAGGGTGGCCGCTGCTAATATAGAAAAGAAGAAGAATGTGTGATGAAGCAGAAACATAGCACAAAAATATGAATCTTGTCAGGAATCCTGTCAATGTCACAGTGCTGACAATGCCACAAGAGTAATGCCAGAGTAAAACAGAAAAAGAGGATACAGCTGAATAGCATGATCATGTAATAGTTGTCTATGGAGGTAAAGAGTTCCAGTCCCCTTATGTAGTGGGAATTTTTGTTTCATATTAAATTACAGTTTTAACGATAAAGGTTAATATTTCAGGACAGGAATTTTAGTCCTAAGCATCTGTGATTGGACACAGGATCAGTGATTATAATTTTCTAAACAATTATATCCGGAATTGGAAATATCGGTACACTTCCATACTTTGTATTTGGGTAGTTGTTATTTTTAGGATTTTATCAGTTTTTAGTTTATTTTTAATTTAATTTTTATATTTTATTTTAGTGCTTTTATCAACATATTCATTTCTAAGATTTTTTTTTTTTTTTGTTTTTAATGCCTTATGCCTCGACAGTTATAATTTATTTTTTATCTATTCAGTTTTTTAAGTTTTTAATTTTGAAAGTGAGATATATTGAAGTATGGTCAATTAACTTGATAAAAATGGTAAGGTTATTCTTGGTGTTTCAAGATCACTTCTCGTGGATTCTTTGACTATCAGTTTTCATAAACAGTATATTACAGTTCCTTAAGAAACGGTTTTAGGTGAAACAGTCAATAGGATGATCAACTTCAATTACCAATTATGTCCAAATTTATGAAAAGAAACTTGTGGAAGTTACCATTCTAATACCAAACTAGGACTTGGAAGACCTAAATTTCCCCTTTGAGATTGGTTGAAGCTGAGGGTACTGATCTCTCATTAACTTAGGAGGATGAGCATTTCAACATATCAAGTGAAAACCCATTATGTACAAGAATAGGAAAGAAAATGATAAAAAGTTCAAATATCGATCCTAAAGTGTCCTTCCAAGATTGGTTAATAAACTTGATGGGATTGATCTCTTCCTTGCCGCACAAAATGTTTATCCAACTTATGGTCTTTAATTTACTGTGGTTGTTTAGACGATAGACACAGACTCAGGAAATAAAAATCTATGCTTACTTTTAATGTTTCATCTTTTTCCGTTTCAAGAAACACCTTTTGCTTTTCGATTTATTTATCAAACTTATTCACTACATCCTCTTCATTAAACGTTGATTCTTCATTGAGGGGTTTTCTAGTACTAAAAGGAGTGAATTTTAAAATTAGCACGAAATAAAGGAACTGAGTTTTTCTAACATCAAATAGTTTGTGAACCAAGGGAAAATTAGTTTATAGACAAGGAAATAGTTGCGTGTGACTTGACGTATAGTTGGTGACAAAAGGTGGTGTTAAATGTATTCAATTATTATTATTATTATTATTATTTAATGCTATTTTATGAGGTTCTCATTTATTCTTTTCAAAATCAAAGTCAAAAACTTCATCGGAGAAGGACATATAGTTCGAGTAATCAAAAACCTTAAACATTAAACTGAAATTTAATATAGTTGGAAGCAATAACACAAATCTCATCTCCCAAATAATTCCTTGTACGTGTTCGCAAGCCTCACAAAACGTCGTCACGGAGTTGATTCGACTATACCAATCGCTTCTCTTCATCAACCAACATGATTTATCTCTGTATATGAGATGCTAGAACAAGGAACAATTCACTTGATGTCCTTGCAACTTAAGTTTTGCAAAAGAGCTATCCTATACCATGTCATTACTTGTCACAATACTATTGAGATGTATACAAGGAAAAATATAATATTTGATTCTACAATTGGAGATTTTAGATAAGTTTAATAATACAGTGATTACTGTCTAACGTTACTGAGTGATAGAAAATATTCATTCAACATAGAAAGTGTATATATAAATATATATATATATATACACATTGATTGATTGGTTTGCAAAAACCAATTGTTTAATGAAATTCTTTAACCTAGTAATGCTCCAAAAGAAATTTAGTGACATGGAACTCCTAACTATTCTTATTAAACTCCTAGGAAATAAAAGATTACTACTTTCAACTTTCAACTCTCATTAATCTGTACTTATTTATCATAACTTTTGGTATGACTCACCACTAACTCATCAAAATTAACTATCTCATCATAAAATAGGCTATGAATAGTGGACACACTTGTGGAAATAAGTGGACAAGAAACAGTTTGGGGGTCACTATTATCCTTAAAGTTGACAAAAAATAAGTGCTTTTTTTTTTTTTTTTTTTTTTTTTTTTTTTTAAAAAAAGGAACTGAAAATACTTATAATCTAAGTTTTTATTGTTTCCCATTTCAAACCAACCAGTTAGGACCAAGGTTTGAGGATAGATATGATCAAATAAAAAGGAATATACATAGGTGGAATTTAGGGCATCATCATGGTGTAACAACATGAAAGTTGCTACTTGAAAATAAAAGAGACACAACTCAAATTATCAAACAAATACAGCGTCAAAAAATAATTATGTTACAAGCACTAGTTGAAAGAAGTTATTGGCAGAAGAATTGAGATAACTATCAAAACCAAGTATCTCGGAGGTCAAAGAGCTCCAAAAACAACCTTCGAAAGACTACAATGAGAAAAGAAATAAATCAAGTATCATCACATAAATATGTAGTGTCTAAGTGCATGAGACTTGCACATATGGTTTCCAACATCAGCCTCTCCGTTGATGAGGGTTTGGAAGGTTGATGCATCACAAGGCAGAACAATTCTAGTTTGGCTAATCAATCCATACTCTGCAGCCATGTGTAGCAGTTGCTGGACAGTTGTGTTCTTCAAGCAAGACAGAGGAACCACGAATCTCCTCTCTTCTTCCCCAACATAAACCACAAAGTGTCCCTTTGGGGCTCTTGATTTCCTTTCGTGCCTTTCTTGTTTTTTTGGCATTTGGCTGTTTTTTTTTTTTGTGTGTATTAGATTGAGACTGAAATGCATGTGGGTATATGGCCAAAGACCACCTATATACATGTCCTCCTGTTGTCCTTTTTCATCATCCATTTATCCATTGCAAATAAAAACGTGGCCTTCTTCCAACTTCTAAGAAGGAGAAGCAAGCGTGATATAATTCAATGATTAAGTTGTTGTTTTGTGGTTGTGATGTTCTCGTGTTTGCTCCACATGGGAATAACTATTTGAACACTGTTTTTATAAAGACTAATCAATAATATTATTATTAGTTATTATTTTCTCTTATTTTATTTATTATTATCGTGAAAAAGTAAAAACCGATAACATCTCATATTTGAATTAAATCGTATATGATTTTGTTTGGATTTTAACCACATAAATATATTAGATCATGAATCAACTTTATACAGCTATTTTCTAATGTGAATGACAATCCAACGATTAAATTTATTAAAAAAAGAAAAATTACCTATACTAGCTCTTTATATAGAGACACGGAGGTCAACACTAGGAAAATATTTACAACTTCATGTGTAGTTCAATGAACCTCTTGAATGAAACAATATCTAATTGTAATGCATTAGCATATCACCTCGTTGACTTGTGCGTTTGAACTAATGAATCTTGAGTTAATGTTATCGAAAGGTTGATCATTCATGAATCTTGATATACTACCAAGACACGTATCGGTGCCAACTGCCAACTGTAGTGATGTGACTTAGTAATAGAATATAATAACCTTTTTTGGGTTGGCAATTCTTCTATATTCATGTTAGGGGGTGTCTTTTATGGTTTTTTTCTTTTTACCATAAATAGTTTGGTAGCCTAACTTTCTTCTACGCAACCCACATGCATAGTTCTTTCCAGCGGAGTCACACTCTTGGCAGTGAGGAGGCAATGAACTGAGTTATTAACAATAGTACTCTTCATTTGAAAAACAGTTATACCTAGCTCCTCTATGGCGGCTAAAGGATAAAGAGAGAGAGAGGTGATGAAGTAATGTTACATCAATACAATTGTTTTTTTTTTTAAACAAAATCTAGTACCGAAAGGAACATAATCTGTCGTGGTTTGCGAAATCAAATACCATATGAACTGTCTATATTTACTCTACCATTGGAGATTTTCAATGCACATTTGTAAATTAATTAAATGCCTTTAACGAGGCTCATCTCTAGGTACAAATGTGAAACGGGTGGTGCTCATTACTTGAGCTAAGAATAGTCGAGCTAAGAGTGGATCTACATCAATATACATAGTTGAAAATAAAATACTATAAAATAAGTTAGGTATATCCGTATATGGAAATGCACCAATAAATTAGAGGTAAAGTCCATGTAATCCAGCATTAATTAAATTAAGTTTACCTTTTAATTCAATCCATACCTAAAAAGATCAATAGTTATCTATCGTAGGTGAGGATTCAATTGTACTGACAAACTTAGATATAGTTACAAGATTCATAAGAGTTCTTTAACATTAAAAACCTCTTTTAAATCATGGGATCATGGTCAATGTGAAATATAAAGGTAGAGCATTTAGCATTACCTTTTTTCATTTTTTAAATTTCAATGTTTCTTTGGAACAACATTTTTCTTATGGATTAACGATAATTAACCCTAGTTACAAAATAAAAACATGATAATTAACCCATTTATTTCTAGAGACGAATTATGATTTTTTTTTTTTAATTAACTCATTCCAACTAAAACACTACTAAACTGAAGGAGCTATCCACCTTTTAAGCTATATTGGCTAGTGATAAGTGTTGGGATTTTTAATATATATATTTTTAATTAAATTAATTTATAGATCAACACCTAATATGGTGTTATGAATAATTTAACACTAAATTTAATGTTGTACTGTTCATTAACACCAAAAAATTATCTGGAGATAATAAAAATGGTGTAGACGCTGGAGCTTGAAAATGCACTGCAGTACCATTTGGGTGTATTCGATGGAGACGGTCTAACATTATCCTAGTACCATTTGGGTGTATTCGATGGAGACGGTCTAACATTATCCTAGTACCATTTGGGTGTATTCGATGGAGACGGTCTAACATTATCCTGAAATATTAAGTTCTTGAAGAGACTTGTCAAGGGAGTGGGTCTCTGGCTGCTGCAGATGAAAATACTTGACACATTTTGTGTTTGTGCATATTCAATTATCAGAATCAGAATTTACAATAATGGATTTCTCTCTCTCTCGTTTTTTTGCCTTATGGTGTGTGTTTGTTTGTTCACGTGATTTTGGTCGAACAATACGGAAGCTACTCTTTCTGAAATGACAAGTCGTGAGCTCTTTATCTTTGTAGTGCATTCCCGAATGAAGTACAATTATTCTCTCTTCAACTTCATGTCATGTATGATTTATTCGTGTCTTATACATTGAGCTAAATACTACAATTGCTTTCTCTATTTCATAATAATAATTACTCTATTTATGCAGTTTTAATTAGGTGAAACCATGATTAGAATTTGTAGTAAAGAGAAAGAGGTTTAGAGACAAATCCCTTTCTAAATGACCTTCGTAGGTAATATGAAGTGAGATCACATCCAGTAAAGAAAAGTGCACATACATACATACGTAGATATAGTGATATTAAAATTTTAATTTAAGATTGTCCTAGTTAGATAAATTTAAAGTCAATTCTTTGGTCAAGACACTGATTAATGGTTCTAAAATTTTATTTAAAGACCGTTTATAAGACCCGAATCCAAGTGAGCCTAATATATTAATTGACCCAAGCAATTGAAACCCACCAACTCAAGTTATATATATATTCATATATATATATATATATATATATAAAGGAATAATGGGCAAAGTGTCCGCCAAATTTGGTGGACACCAAGCCAAGCCAATTAAACTTTGGGTGTTGTAGTAGGGTTGATTTCTACGTTATTGATCTAGGGGTTTAACTCTCCTATCAGCTTTCTAGGCATTATCAATCTGCAAAAAAAAAAAAAAATAGATGTGTTATCTTAACACCAAGTTGATGCCAACCCAAGGCACTTTAACGCCCAAGCTAGTAAGGTTGTCGAATGAAAACATAAATTAAATAATATTGAAAGTAAAATGAAGGAATATAAATGACTAAGTGTTGGTTGATATTAGAGGAGAAGATGGTGTGCTAAGACTGAGATCACTTGAGTAGTGAATTTGATAGATTAACAATATTGTAGCAAGATTCCTCTTCTCCTCACTAGTTGATTCCCTTTTATAAGAGGGAAGTTGACTGTTGTCGTGTTGTAATAACTCCAAAGATCAAGAGATCGGTTCCTTTGATCTTTGTTTCCCTCATTAAATTGATTGGATTGATTGAGCGTTATATTTAGATAAGAGCTTTTGGATTTCAATTGGATTGAATTTAATATTGGTCCAACATTTGGGCTGCTATTTTGGACTTTACCTCGAACCCAATTATTGGGTTTGTGCTTTTTTATTTTGACTATTACATGCTCTATATGAATCACTCACGACACGAGAGAGGATATACAAGAACAAACAATTTTATTAAATTATTTGAATAATCTAATAATTTTATTAGATTATAACAATTTTATGTAAATTTGATATTAGAGGATACGCTCTGATTTAGAATAATTCAACTCATGACTCTTACATGAATGGAAAGTCATGAAGCTAAGCTTTATGGGGAATCTTACCATTCATGATTTTGAGATTTGTAGAAGATGTTATGATTATTTGGTATTAAAGAGTCAGATTCTACAAGAATCCTTCGTAAGAATAAGCGTGCATACCACATATGCCCAAGGAGCGAGAGCGCATTGGAGGGCCAACTAATTTGGTGTTACAGTGGAAACTTCTTGTTGTCATGTGCGCGCGATTAGTGCTTCAGAACTGAGTGTTCTCCTATTTTGCATACCAATTACATTTCAACAACGGATCTAGATTCTTTGTCAGTCTTATTTTTATCAATCTTTTAATTAGATTATGACGGTAACAAACATAAAAATGAATTGTCTTGAGCTTTATTTACCATATTGATACAATTATCAATGCATTAAAAAGAAGATTCAAAGATCTAATAAAAATTTTTCAAATACCAACATTTGCAAGGCCAAATTAGTAACTAACGTAACATTTCTTTTAGATAGTTGAATTTGATTTCATTCCTTTTAAGATTTATTATTCAAAACCTCTAAATATATTACCATTCGGTGGATCCAAATTTTCTATATTTTCTTATTTGGTGAATCCTTTTTGAGGAGCTTCAAATCTTGGTGAGTTCTTTTTCTTTTCTTCTTTTTGCCATGCCCCAGAAACAAAGATATTAACCCCAACACACTAATGAGCCATGTCCACCAGAAGGACAGAGCTCATTAAAAGCCATGAGTCGAACGTCAGAAGAAACAGTATCTGAGCAACATCGAAGATCTTCAAATCGCTTGATCGGTGTCAGTTTCTACCATGCCTCTGTTGCATCCCCATCTAGAAGGTTTGATCGACCAAAAGTTGATCATAATTGGTTTATCGAGAATAATAAGGTGTTGAATAAAACTTTAGAGGCCAGTACAGTGATGAATACTCAGTGCCTGCAAAAGCCAATAAAGAGGAGGTTCTCTATTTTGTGTTTGAAAGTGACATTGTTTATTATCTGTTTGTAACTGTTTACGATTTTTTTTTTTTTGGTGTGTTTTTTTTGGTGATTAATATTTAACACCTTTGAAAAGCCTTTGATGGGGCAAATGATGTTGAATTTTGACAAATAATATATTGTTGGAATTGTCTCAATGAGGATAATAAAGTTCATTCTTATCATATCTTAAATTCGAACCTTTCAATATTTATTTTTGCATTTTCTTTCACCATTTTGTAAAAATCTTTTTCTCTTTCTCTTTTAAATTTATATACGGGGGTAATTTTATCTTAAAACATATAATATGTGTTATTAAAATGCAGAGTATTGATTTGATGACAATCCAAAAACTTAATATTTAAGAGGGATGATATTTAAAATAATAATAATAATAATTGTTTCACTTTCATTATTTTTTAAGTGTAGTGTATTATATTTTACTGTTTTTATGCTGAACACAAATATTAGCACAGCAAAGAATCCTAACCCACTAAATTGATGATCATATGTACTCAAAATGGTCCAACGGTAGGAACAACTTTTTGCTGTTTCAAAGGCACATTAACCTTTAATAAGAAATTCAAGATGAGGTCAAAAGGTCAGCGATATTGCATGGCTTTTGGATATGTGGACATGTGGTGGTTAAAGATTTCTTGATCGCATTCGTCCATTTCTTGTGGATCAACAACGTAAGGGGTACAGATGCTTTAGTCAAAAAGCAAAGTTGCCATTACCTGTTTCACATTCAGGTCATCAAGCAATTTGGAGCACTCCTCTTCCGGGATCACTAGAATCTCTCTTTAAATTAAGTCAATGACTTTGCAAATTTAACGAGTGTTGCTTTAAAGAATTTTCTCTGATTGGTGCTTAAGATGATAATACTGTCGTAGGAAGTGCTTTTTGTCTCGCGAAAAGCACTTTAAAATAGTTAAGTGTATGTTCACCTTATATTTAATTTATAATATTTTATATCTGGTTGAAATAAGTGAAAAAAAAAAAATTAATTAATTTATATAATAACACTTGAAAAAACTAAATGTTGGTAAAGTGATTTTAATGTTTAATTCATAGAAAGCATTTTTATTTATGTCGACGTTGATTTCTGGTCGACGAGAGCTTAAAACTCAATACCTGTAATCAATGTAAACAGAATAAAAAACATGCAAATAAGTAGCAAGACAAAGAACAAAAACAGCACAAAGAAGACAAGATTTTTAACGTGATTCGGCAAGTGTGTCTGCGTTCACGGTTGTCTCTCAATAATTCAACAGAATGATAGTATAAAATTGCTTGTATCTCAGTTTACAATGAATTCAGCCTCTATTTATAGAGAAAGAGACATTACAGTTAAGATAACAATAAAACAGGAAAAGAATTTTATATTGAATGTACTTCCTAATCGGTTAGAGTCAAATCAGGAAACTGTTCCGTAAAGCTCGGGATCACGTTGACTCAATTCAAATTTGAATTAACTTCCAATTCTGACAAAAGAATCACGATCAAATCGGATAACTGCTTTTTCTAGAATATTTTCTCGTTTAACTGATTGTTGAGCGAGCTGTACGCTGTATTGAACGATCTCGAGCTGTGTCTTGCCGAGTATCGAGCTGTGCATGGTGCGAACTGCATAATGATTTAGACTGGCTGCGATGCGAGCTCGCTGTTGGGAGCTGTATAGCTCGCTGGGCTTAGCATTGATAAACTGGGCCTTTTCTGCTGGGTCACTTCATTTGGCTGATTTGTTGGGCTTCTATCAGGCTTTTACCAGCCCATTTGGTGAATCCGAAAAATACACATAACATCAACCCCTCAGCTCTCAGTTCGTTCTGTGAATTGGGAGCTCGAGCTTGTTGGTAAAAACTAACTTGAATTTGCCGTTTTGCACTCTTTTAAATTCTATCTGACAGGACCCTTTTCAGACCTTATCTAGGCTCTTGTCTGGAGGATCCTGTCGAGCACTTCAACGGACTCATCGAACCCGACTCGTCGGATCAAAGACATTCGGGAAGCGAACCCTAACTTTGTTACACCGGTTTCCTCGTTTAAAACTTATTGATTTGATTTTTTTCTTTACTAGTTGAGAGTGATAACTTTTTCTTTGATTCTATTTCAAATACTTTTTATAAAATTTTCGGTAGCATGACGGTTGCATTTTCGATAAAACCAAAATTTCACCTGTAAAGAAAATCACACTTTAACTATATCTGAATACCTCCCAACTTCCTTATCCACAAACAATTATTATTATCACAATTTCCACAAGTGAAAGCAATTTATAAAGTAATGTATACTTACGTATCATATGAAGATATAATGAATCATCAAATATTTACAACATACTATTTCAAATACAAATGCATCCCAAAAGGTGATATATTAAATCCATATACACAATGCACACAACATCTTGCACCACACGCCCACCTATATATATATATATGCAGTCAAAAGGTCGTCGTCTCGTCCGACGGTGGCACCCAATGAAAATAAACAAGCTACAAAATCAACAAACAAGCTAGTGTAACAAAGATATATAATATCACATACACTAACCTAGGAATTTACTATCTATAAAAGTTTTACGATTTCTTTAAAATCCCCATGTATATCCTTGAATCATTCTAACCATCACGGACGATTATAACTAACGCCAACGTGAAGCTTACTGAGGTATCTCAACCACTACGTTACGAAATTTATTGTATCGTACGTAGGGCGCTAAATCTATTCACTGAGCAACTACAATGCGAGATTTTCTACATTGCAAGTGTAGTGCTAAAACTTTAGGCGATTACGAGCGGAATTTACTGCATCGCTTCGTAGCGCTAACTATCAACTAACCAATTACGTGCGGAATTATCTGCATCGTAACGTAGCGCTATACTTTTCTATAACCTGAGCGATTACAGATGGAATTTTCTGCGTCGTCACGTAACGCTAAATCTCATAACTTTTAAGGCATACACATGGGTTTTATAATCAACTTTTCTAGTGCCAAAGCACAAAACTCTCTAAACAATTTTCTCGTTTCATTCTTTTTAAATACAACTTAGTATCAATTTCCATTTCCATATAGGTTCCATAGGAACCTATATACTCAAATTCTAACTTTGATATTGAAAATCATGTTCATTCTCTTTTATTACTTAACTACTATATCCATTACCGAAATCAAGAATTGACATGAAATTGTAAAAGATCTTAAGTGGCGAACCATTTACCTCGAAGCTGCGTCACGTGCCTCGACAAATTTCGGGGGCCTCAGTGCCTCACTCTTCACCTACACAATATTTTCTCATCATTACTAGTAACAAATCTCAATTCTCAACCTTAAAGCAATAATCTCAACTAAAGCCTCTTTTTTTTTTTCTATAATCTCCTAACTTGTTTCTATTCAACCGAGACTCTCTAATCCCGATTTTTGTGTAAAACTTTTAGTTTTAGACCCCTAGGGATCACCCCACGCGGTCCGTTTAGTTGTTAGAGGCTCGAAACGAAAAATTACATTTTTAATTCTCAACTTACAGCCCATAACAGAACAGGTGGTAGCACGCTGTTCGGGGCTCCGTTTTCCTTCGTTCTTTTTCCTACGGTTCACTTGTCTCACGTCAAATTTCGTTGAAAAGTATTATCGTTTGATAGGTCAAATCTAAAGAAAACGCCCGGTTTCGGACACTTTCAGGCACTTTTTAGTGCACGTTTAGTAAACTTTTCGTTTTGGATTAGCGACGCTAGTTTTTCTTCCATAACTAAGCTTCATTTAACTAATAATGATTAACTAAACTCATTTTATGTCATAAAAATTGCATTAGGCTAGCCGTTTCACTTCTTAGAGCTCTAACGACACTATTTTGCGCATAACTTGCACAATTTTTATCGAATTCGATCCGTTCCAAAACCTATGGTTTTCTATGGTTCCTAGGCATCATTTGAGGTGTAGAACACCCCTAAATAAGCCAAATATGGTTAGGTCTCCTCTAGCTCAAATTTGAGCTCGGGAATCACTAATATTGTCAAACTAGCTCTCTTGAGCTTCTCTTATTCCTACATGCTTTTCTATCATTTTCTAATCATTTTCATGCTCAAACTTGGGTTCAAAACCTCTTAATTTCAGAGCCTATTTACTACTCTTGAAGTCTCTAATACACACATAAACCTAACTTGGTTATTTAAATGTTCAAACTTCACTCACACATTTCATCAACTAGTTGGTGTGTGAGAAAATAGATTTTCGTTTCTATGGTTCTCAAGCCTATAACAGCTCATAAATACAACCCTAAGCTATCATTTACACCCAACAACATATCCTCTAAGGTTCTATAATAATCACTTAGGTTTTGACACCATTTTTAGTGCAAAACCTCCAACAACACACAACAAAATTCTGCAGAAACAATTTCAGCATCTCTACTGAATTTTCAGCAAAGAAAAGGAAGAGTGAGCTAATTTCTTACTTGGTTCTTGACTTAGAGAGTTGAGAGGGACTTGGGAGAGGGTTTAAAGAGGAGGATTGAGGCTTGGATGGGCTGGAAAGGGGTTGTTTTCCTCCAGTTTTCTCTGCTGCTCGTCCAGCTGGTCACTTTCTATCTCAGTTCTGTTTTTCGCTTCTGTTCGCGTCTCCCACGACCAGCAGCTGCTGGTGCTCCTTCTTCTTCGTGCCTCCTCCATCTCTTCTTCCTTTGCTGCCCAGCTTGCTACAGTTCACGGCCAGGAGCTTCCCTAACGCGAGCTGCTCTTGCGCGAGCTGTTCTGCTCAGGTTTGATGAACTGGAATCTGCTTCTGTCGTCGTCGCTGCTGCTGCCTTCTTGCTCGACCAGCAGCTACCTTGCTCTCTTCTGCTGCTAATCACTTCTCCCTTCTTGGTCCTTTCTTCTTCTCTTCTTGGTTTCTTCTCTCACGGCTGGCCGATCACTTCTCTCTCTCTCTCTCGCGAATGTTCTCGTGGCTACTGTCTGATTCCTTTGCATTTGCTGAAAAAAATTTCAGCTTAAGGTTTGTATTTGTACTAATCATCTCTTGTTAATTGCATCATGCCCCAATTCTTTTTGAATTTTCATTTCAACTCATTGTCTTGTTACTCTTTCATGACCACACCCCTCAATATTCTTCCGTATCTCTTTCGTTTCTATTCGATTTAATCGTTTGTCTCGGTTAGAATTTATTTTGATTGTCAAGTTTGTCCTATCGACCATTTGACTCTTTCTTTTTATTAAATTTTAATTCAACTTATCGTTGACTAAAATTTTAAATTCCCTACGTGGATTTTCATTGTCACACTACTAAACTTTTATAGTCGACGATTTTTGTCATATTCTTCATCTAATACTTTCTGAGGCTATGACTATCAATTTATTAAATGTAGAGAGTTATATTATCTCCCTAACTTAGCTTCTAATGCTGGGAATTTATAAGTCAAGGTTAAGGGTTTACACTATCCCATCAGTTGTGACACGTGGCACCCATTGGGCAGTAATTTAACCAGCACTGGCACGTCTTGTGCCACGGTCGACGTTGATTTCTGGTCGATGAAAGCTCAAAACTCAATACCTGCAATAAATGTAAACAGAATAAAAAACACGCAAACAAGTAGCAAGGCAAAGAACAAAAACAACACAAAGAAGATAAAATTTTTAACATGGTTCGGCAAGTATGTCTACATCCACGATTGTCTCTCAATAATTAGGCAGAGTGACAGTATAGAATTGCTTGTATCTCAGTTTACAATGAATTCAACCTCTATTTATACAGAAAAATACGTTACAGTTAAGGTAGCAATAAAACAGGAAAAGAATTTCACATTGAATGCACTTTCTAATCGGTTAGAGTCAAATCAGGAAACTGCTCCGTAAAGCTCGGGATCACGTTGACTCAGTTCACATTTGAATTAACTTTCAATTCTGATGAGAGAATCACGATCAAATCAGGTAATTGTCTTTTCTAGAAGATTTTCTTGTTTAACTAATCGTTGAGCGAGCTGTACACTATATTGAGCGATCTCAAACTGTGCCTCGTTGACTAGAGAGCTGTGCATGGTGCAAACTGCATAATGATCTAGACTGGCTGCGATGTGAGCTCGTTGGTGCGAACTGTATAGCTCGCTGAGCTTAGCATTGATAAACCGGGTCTTTTCTGCTGGGCCACTTCATTGGGCTGATTTGTTGGTTTTTACCAACCCATTTGATGAATCTGGAAAATACACATAACAATTTACAACATAAAACAATTCAAAATAACAATTAATACAATACCAAAGTCTAAACACTAATTACGTACACATATTAAAATTCTGTAATTACGTACATAAATATATCTTATTGGTTGGATGAATATTCTCCAATAACTACTCTTATAGCTAGTAGAGTTGTTATTGATGGTTGATCTTTTATTATTGATAGATAATTTTATTCAACTAGTAAGTTAGCAAAATCCAAAACATACATAGAACAGTTTATTTGATTGGTTATTTGTTGATGAAAACCTTAAGATGAGACAACATTTCTTGTGTTCGAGTTTGGGAGAAGTGAGAATTGTGGAGAACTTGAAATGCATGTCCAACTCCTTTGTAGACCACTTTTTCCACCCTCATACTAGCACCAGCCAAGGCAGTGCAAAACTCCAAGTTCCTGTCCCTAAGTATATCCATCTCTGATATGCAAACCATCATGGCCTGAAGTTTCAATTCATGCAACTTGGGTGCGCCATTTGCCAAAGGGTTGCACCATGGATGGTCTCTGTTAGCCCCTAGAGGCAGTGACAATCGCCAATACGTGTCGGAAGCTGATAGAGTTAGAGCTGAATTTGGTGGCTGAGTAGTGCTATGCTTCTCGGACCCTGTTCTTGTTTCTCCTCCAAAGAAAGGTTGGATCAATATGGTACCCTTAAGACACAATGGCTTGTAATTGGACCCCAGCAGCTTTGTGGTCACATTATAAGCTATATTGGCGCCAGCACTATCCCCAGCTAAGAACAAGCTAGAGAAGTTGCACTGGTTTATCCACCATTTGTGCTCATTAGACCCGTATGAAGCTTGTTGTTTAACCCACATAAGGCAGCTTATACCATCCTCATAAGCAGCAGGGAGACGATTTTCAGGGGCTAGCCGATAGTTTACGGACATGATAACACAGCCTGCTTTGGATGCAAGATTTGCTAGGAACTCATGGTAACAACTCCAAGCCGCCGAGCCGATGCAGAATCCACCGCCATGAAAGTATACAAGAAAAGGGAGCTTGGCAGAGCAGTTTGGGACGTAAATTCTTGCCCATAAATTGGTGTATTTATCTATAAATACATCTTTTGCTGTGACTCCAAGGTTTAATGCCACGGCAGAGGGGACATTAGGAATGGCTGGAGGCCTTTCGACTTGGCCATTTTTGTATACTTTGATTAGGCCTTCAACTTCTTCAATGAAAACTCCATGATTGTTGTTGCCTGATGAAAGTTGACGGTTGGGCCTGCTTGGATCGGCGAAAACGGCAGCCATTCTTTTGCTTCCTATTCAACTTCACTAATATAAGAAATGGTGGTTGTGGGTGTATGTTGCAGGGAAAACTACGGTCTTTATATAGAGAATGACAATGTAGTACTATTAAATAATAGAGAGAGAGCTTCAAAGAACACATGAAAGGAAGCTTCCTCTATTCCATTTTTATCTGAACAAGTGGACAACTGAAGTCAGCTCATTTAGACATCGCCTTGATTCTCATCTCCATTTTATTTTTGAGCATGACTACCTTACTGGTTGGTAAGATTATTCATCAATAATAATCCTTAAATTGGTTGTAAGAGTGATTATTGAAAAATATCTAAGAACTAATGAGTAACTTTACCCAACAATAAGACAACCAAATTTTTTATTTTTTGGACGATATGATGGCAACTCATTGGCTGATCGTTTGACATGTGTCCACACATTGTTTTAAATTTATTTACATAATTTTCATCTTATTTAAGCCATTGTTTTTAATTAATTATGGACACATCAGGTATATATATACACACACACATACGTAATGTATCCTTATTGTAGGTTCTAGAAATGGCATAGATTAGCATAGACAATTAGACATCATCGCCCTTTTACTAATTGTTCTCTTGAAATTATATATCTGCATGCATGCACTTTACCAATACTAATAATATGCCTTTTACTAGTTAGAAGAAAGTACTACAAAATTTCAAAATAATTAGTATAAAAATAATCAAGCATGTTTGAATAAATTCGATGCGGAAGCAGCTGCCACTAGACCTTTATATATGCAGTCACGTGGATTTTGACCTTAAAAATCTGACTTCTTGAAATATATTTGCAATTAAGATGCAGGATTTCTTCTTATCTGAGTATATATGATTTTGACAATGATCGATGGGCTTTTCACACTTCCAAGTGCATGAGAATGGACAACCAACTTTATTCCTCACGGATCATTTATCCTTCATATTTTCTTTTTCGCTTTTTGATTCCTTTGTTTCGATATATCTTCTATTAATTTCGTCTTTTGGGCAAATTAATCTCTTTTATGTGTTGTTGCTTACAAAATTAAGCATTGATTAATAATTTTCTTGGTATAGCGTCATTATAAACATATATTATAGCAAATGCATTGAAAGAAATATATAAGAATTGTTGTCTGCAAAGGCATTTAAATAGAAGACTCTTTCAAATCGCAGCTAGTTCGGCAGAATCAGTAATCGAAAAAAAAAAAATAATAAATAAATAATAATAATAAATAAATAAATAGAGGACTCTTTTGGTTATAACACAAACGATTTTGCCTACAAATTATAAAATGATCTCATTGACTTTGCAAAAATGTGGAAAAGGAAAGGCCTTGCGAATGGGGTTGAAATTACTTGAAAAAAACCATTCGTGGCCTGAAGATATTTTGTTATTGGACAAATCAATTTAGGAATACCTATTAAGAACAATAAAGATGGGAATAGAGAGAACAAATAAGCATGCGGAACTGGAGCTATTTCCAAATATTTTGTTCTTTGTACTTGCCTTGGAATCTTTGCCTTCTGTCCATATGTATCTTTTGACTCTTAATTGTTATATATTCTCCAAGGATGCATTTCCTTTGATAAAGTTGTCCTCCTTCTATTTTGGTCTTCTTCTATTAATGTCAAACTAGGAAATGATTAATTAACTACAATACATAGAGTGATAGAGACATAGAGTGTTTTTATTTTTTTAGGAATTTGATTAAAGGTTGGTGGCAAAACGACATGCTATGAGGTTTTTGATGATGACTCAACAACAAATTAATCTTTTCTTCCCTTGTTAAGTTCGCTACTTATTCAAACTAAACTTTTCACCTTAAATTTCTCAAGTGGGACTTAACCTAAAAAAATTATTATGTACCTATGAAAAGTAAACTAGTGACTATAGAATGAATATATTGAACAATTTATGTCATCATATATTTATAGCTTAGAGGATTATATATATATATATATATATATATATTTCAAAAACCATCGCTTAGAGGATGATGTTGGCTCCCACTAAAACCAATAATATAAGAAATTCTTAGTGATGCAACAATAAAATATTTTCAAGGACAACCTTTGACATAAGAGAATACTAGAATCAATTTAGATATAAATTAATACGATCTACAGAAATGAATGCTTATGAAAGCAATAAAACTATATTTGGAATGGATCAATTAATCTCTTAAGCATTTTCCTTAGTTAGCTTTTTCTTTAAAATGCCTTTTCGTGAATGCTTTTGAGAAAGGCGATTCAATGTGAAACATGGTATGCATAAAGGAAAAACCAATTGGATTCACTATTTCTATATGTTTGTGTGATTGACGTGACATACCCCTTGTGGGGTGGCTACAACAACGTTGTGTTTGTTCTTAAATAATGCAATCAGAACCAGTAATATGCTGGCCCAGACTCCAGATCTCTAAAGAATTTTATAAAAATGCAATAATGGAATTTGACTAAACTCTGGGTCTATATAACCCACAGAAAATGGCAAGCTCACTTATCTTGTTCGCCGGGCCCTAAAACATCAACCTCCTCGTAGATTGCTCCTAAAATTTGTTATATTCAGTAGGTCCCATGCAGAAGATCATGGAAGATTTCCTCCTTCCAAATGTCTACGCTGGTAGAATTACTTGCACCACTTGTCAAAATTCTAATCCATTGTATTGAAGTTGAGTCACAAACAATTTCTATCTTAAGAGTTAAGACTTTGATGAACATTTAGCTATTGATTTAGAATCCTGATATACAGCTCTTTACCTTCTGAAAATTATATATATATATATATATATATATACACGTGCAAACTTGATGTATTTAGTTTGAGTGTATGAGAGTTGCACATATGGTTTCCAACATCAGCCTCTCCGTTGATGAGGGTTTGGAAGGTTGATGCATCACAAGGCAGAACAATTCTAGTTTGGCTAATCAATCCATACTCTGCAGCCATGTGTAGCAGTTGCTGGACAGTTGTGTTCTTCAAGCAAGACAGAGGAACCACGAATCTCCTCTCTTCTTCCCCAACATAAACCACAAAGTGTCCCTTTGGGGCTCTTGATTTCCTTTCGTGCCTTTCTTGTTTTTTTGGCATTTGGCTGTTTTTTTTTCGTGTGTATTAGATTGAGACTGAAATGCATGTGGGTAGATGGCCAAAGACCTTCTATATACATGTCCTCCTATTGTCCTTTTTCATCATCCATTTATCCCTTGAAAATAAAAATGTGGTCTTCTTCCAACTTTTAAACGAGAAGCAAGCATGATATAATTCAATGATTAAGTTGTTGTTTTGTGGTTGTGATGTTTTCGTGTTTGCTCCACATGGGAATAACTATTTGAACACTGTTTTTATAAAGACTAATCAATAGTATTATTATTAATATCATATGAAAGTAAAAAACGACAATATCTTATATTTAAATTAAATTGTATACGATTTTGTTTGGATTTTAACCGCATAAATATATTACATCATGAACCAACTTTATATAGCTATTTTCTAATGTGAAAGACAATCCAACCATTAGATTCATTGAAAAAATAAAAAATAAAAAATTACCTATACTCTTTTTATAGAGAGCGGAGGTCAAGACTTGGAAAATATTTACAACTTCATGTGTAGTTCAATGGACCTCTTGAATGAAACAATATCTAATTGTAATGCATTAGCGTATCACCTCATTGACTTGTGCATTTGAACTAATGAATCTTGATTTAATGTTATTGAAAGGTTGATCATTCATGAATCTTGATATACTACCAAGACAAGTATCGGTGCCAACTGCCAACTGCCAACTGTAGTGATATGACTTAGTAATAGAATATAATAACCTGTTTTGGGTTGGCAATTCTTCTATATTCATGTTAGGGGGTGTCTTTTATCATTTTTTCCTTTTTACCATAAATGGTTTATTAGCCTAACTTTCTTCTACGCAACCCACATGCATAGTTCTTTCCAGCGGAGTCACACTCTTGGCAATGAGGAGGCAATGAACTGAGTTATTAACAATAGTACTCTTCATTTGAAAAACAGTTATACCTAGCTCCTCTATGGCGGCTAAAGGATAAAGAGAGAGAGAGGTGAGAAGTAATGTTACATCAATACCATTGTTTTTTTTTTTTTTAAACAAAATCTGGCACCGAAAGGAACATAATCTGTCGTGATTTGCGAAGTCAAATACTATATGAACTGTCTATATTTACTCTACCATTGGAGATTTTCAATGCATATTTGTAAATTATATGCCTTTAATGAGGCTCGCCTCTAGGTACAAATGTGAAAAGGGTGGTGCTCATTACTTGAGCTAAGAATAGTCGAGCTAAGAGTGGATATACATAGTTGAAAATAAAATACTATAAAATAAGTTAGGTATATCCGTATATGGAAATGCACCAATAAATTAGAGGTAAAGTCCATGTAGTCCAGTATTAATTAAATTAAGTTTACCTTTTAATTCAATCCATACTTAAAAAGATCAATATTTATCTATGGTAGGCGAGGATTCAATTGTACTGACAAACTTAGATATAGTTACAAGATTTATAAGAGTTCTTTAACATTAAAAACCTCTTTTAAATCATGGGATCATGGTCAATGTGAAATATAAAGGTAGAGCATTTAGCATTACCTTTTTTCATTTTTTAAATTTCAATGTTTCTTTGGAACAACGTTTTTCTTATGGATTAATGATAATTAACCCTAGTTAAAAAATATATAAATAATAATTAACCCATTTATTTCCAGAGAAGACTTACGAATTTTTTTTAATTAACTCATTCCAACTAAAACACTACTAAACTGAAGGAGCTATCCACCTTTTAAGCTAGGTTGGCTAGTGATAATTGTTGGGATTTTTTATATTTCTTATTATGGGTTTATATGTTAAATAACAATTATATTATATGTTATATATTTTAATAGGATCAAATAAGTAATCCATTAATTGAATTTTAAATATATCCATTGGATATGTGCTTTAGTGTGTAAAAACTTAATATTAATGAAATTAGGATTAATGGGAACATAATTAAGTTAATATATAAGTAATATTATAAGGCTTACGGTCCTCAAGTCAAATCAACATATATAATATTTTGCTTTCATTCTCTTTTCTCATTCAAGAAGAAAACTATAAAACAATCTAAGGAGATTTGATTGTGAAAGACTTAATCCTACTCAAATTTGTTAATATGGATGTAGATATATTTTCTATATAATAATTCTTAATAATTTAATATGAGTTTTTAAATTTTAGTATAGATTTTTGTCTATTAAAGTTTTATCTAACAATAAGAAATTATAATTTTTACCACATGTACCTATTTAACATAAAATAATATTTTTCCTATTTACGATATGCTTCTTGTCTGATTGCAATGGGTGATGTGCTTTCTTCACGTACAAAGCTGAAGATATTTGTCTTCTTGTAATTCATACGCGGTTGGAAATGTTTGATTTGATGTCGAAAAACATCTGAAAATCATGTTAGAATGTTCATCCATATATCCAAAAACCAAAAAAAAAAAATAAATAAATAAAATTCAGAATGTTAGCATGGTATATAAGGACGTCTTCAATACTTAGACATCAAATTTCACATATTTACACCCAATTTTTTCACACTAAATTTTTTTCACTCTAATATATTTTATATTAAATTATTGTAAATTATATCTTTAAAAAATATTATATGCATAATTCTTTAATCAATTTATATTAAAAATTTAAAAGTACATTAAAATATATTTAATATTATACTTATTTTAAAAATTTCAATAAAATATTTCAAATAATATATTTTTATAATAATTTAATATATATTTTTAATTAAATTAATTTATAGATCAACACCTAATATGATGTTATGAACAGTTTAACATCAAATTTGATATTATATATTTATTTATAAAAAATATATATATATATCCTGGGACAATAAAAATGTTGGAGCTTGAAAACGCACCACAACAAAATTTTGGTGCATTCCATGGAGACGGTCTAACATTACCCTGAAATATTAAGTTCTTGAAAAGACTTGTCAAGGGAGTGGGTCTCTGGCTGATGCGGATGAAAACACTTGACACATTTTGTGTTTGTGCATATTCAATTATCAGAATCAGAATTTACAATAATGGATTTCTCTCTCTCTCGTTTTTTTGCCTTATGGTGTGTGTTTGTTTGTTCACGTGATTTTGGTCGAATAATACGGAAGCTACTCTTTCTGAAATGACAAGTCGTGAGCTCTTTATCTTTGTAGTGCATTCCCGAATGAAGTACAATTATTCTCTCTTCAACTTCATGTCATGTATGATTTATTCGTGTCTTATACATTGAGCTAAATACTACAATTGCTTTCTCTATTTCATAATAATAATTACTCTATTTATGCAGTTTTAATTAGGTGAAACCATGATTAGAATTTGTAGTAAAGAGAAAGAGGTTCAGAGACAAATCCCTTTCTAAATGACATTCGTAGGTAATATGGAGTGAGATCACATCTAGTAAAGAAAAGTGCACATACATACATACATATACATAGTGATATTAAAATTTTAATTTAAGATTGTCCTAGTTAGAGAAATTTAAAGTCAATTCTCTGGTCAAGACACTAATTAATGGTTCTGAAATTTTATTTAAAGACCGTTTGTAAGACCCGAATCCAAGTGAACCTAATATATTAATTGACCCAAGCAATTGATGCTCACCAACTCAAGTTTTATATATATATATATATATATTTCGTATATATATAAATAAAGGAATAATGGCAAAGTGTCTGCCAAATTTGGTGGACACCAAGTCAAGCCAACTAAACTTTGGGTGTTGGAGTGGGGTTGATTTCTACGGTTATTGATGTACGGGTTTAACTCTCCTATCAACTTTCTAGGCATTTTCAATCTACAAAAAAGTCAAAAAATAGATGTGTTATCTTAACACCAAGTTAATGTCGACCCAAGGCACTCTAACACTCAAGCTAGTAAGATTGTCGAATGAAAACATAAATTAAATAATATTGAAAGTAAAACGAAGGAATGTAAATGACTAAGTGTTGGTTGATATTAGAGGAGTAGATGGTGGACTAAGACTGAGATCACTTGAGTAGTGAATTTGACAGATTAATAGTACTGTAACAAGATTCTTCTTCTCCTCACTAGTTGATTCCCTTTTATAAGAGGGAAGTTGACTATTGTCGTGTTGTAATAACTCTAAAGATCAAGAGATCGGTTCCTTTGATCTTTGTTTCCCTCATTAAATTGATTGAATTGACTGAGCGTTATATTTAGATGAGAGCTTTTTGATTTCAATTGGATTGAATTTGATATTGGTCCAACATTTGGACTGTTGTTTTGGACTTTACCTTGAACCCAACTATTGGACCTGTGCTTTTTTATTTTGATTATTACATGCTCTATATAAATCACTCACGAGAGAGGATATGCAAGAACAAACAATTTTATTAGATTATTTGAATAATCTAATAAAATTATAATAATTTTATTAGATCATAACAATTTGATGTGAACTTGATATTAGAGGATATGCTCTGATTTAGAATAATTCAACTTATGAGTTTTACATGAATGGAAAGTCATGAAGCTAAGCTTTCTAGGGAATCTAACCATTCATGATTTCAATCACTTGGTATTAAAGAGTTAGATTCTACAAGAATCCTTCGTAAGAATAAGCGTGCATACCACATATGCCCAAGGAGCAAGAGCGCACTGGAGGGCCGACTAATTTGGTGTTACAGTGGAAACTTCTTGTTGTCATGTGCGCGCGATTAGTGCTTCAGAACTGAGTGTTCTCCTATTTTGCATAGCAATTGTATTTCAACAACGAATCTGGATTCTTTGCCAGTCTTATTTTTGTCAATCTTTTAATTAGATTATGATAGTAACAGAGATAAAAATGAATGGTCTTGAGTTTTATTTACCATATCGATACAATTATCAATGCATTAAATAGAAAATTCAAAGATCTAATAAAAATTTTTCAAATACCAACATTTGTAAGGCCAAATTAGTAACCAACGTAACATTTCTTTTAGATAGTGTAATTTGATTTCATTTCCTTTTAAGATTTCTTATTCAAAACCTATAAATATATTACCATTCGGTGGATCCAAATTTTCTATATTTTCTTATTTGGTGAATCCTTTTGGAGGAGCTTCAAATCTTGGTGAGTTCTTTTTCTTTTCTTCTTTTTGCCATGCCCCAGAAACAAAGATATTACCCCCAACACACTAATGAGCCATGTCCACCCGAAGGACAGAGCTCATTAAAAGCCATGAGTCGAACGTCAGAAGAAACAGTATCTGAGCAACATCGAAGATCTTCAAATCGCTTGATCGGTGTCAGTTTCTACCATGCCTCTGCTGCATCCCCATCTAGAAGGTTTGATCGACCAAAGGTTGATCATAATTGGTTTATCGAGAATAATAAGGTGGTGAATAAAACTTTAGAGGCGAGTATAGTGATGAATACTCAGCGCCTGCAAAAGCCAATAAAGAGGAGGTTCTCTATTTTGTGTTTGAAAGTGACATTGTTTATTATCTGTTTGTAACTGTTTACGATTTTTTTTTTTTTTGTTGTTTTTTTTCGTGATTAGTATTGGACGCCTTTGAAATGCCTTTGATGGGGCAAATAATGTTGAATTTTGACAAATAATATATTGTGGATAATAAAATTCATTCTTATCGTATCTTAAATTCGAACATTTCAATATTTATTTTTTCATTTTCTTTTTCCGTTTTAGATAAATTTCATTCTCTATCTCTTTTAAATTTATATACGGGGTAATTTTATCTTAAAACATATAATATATGTTATTAAAATGCAGAGTATTGATTTGATGACAATCCAAAAACTTAACACTTAAGAGGGATGATATTTAAAATAATAATAATAATAATTTTTTCACTTTCATTATTTTTTAAGTGTAGTGTATTATCTTTTACTGTTTTTATGCTGAACACAAGTATTAGTACAGCAAAGAATCCTAACCCACCTAACCCACTAAATTGATGATCATACGTACTCAAAATGGTCCAACGGTAGGAACAACTTTTTGCTGTTTCAAAGGCACATTAACCTTTAATAAGAAATTCAAGATGAGGTCAAAAGGTCAGCGATATTGCATGGCTTTTGGATATGTGGACATGCGGTGGTTAAAGATTTCTTGACCGCATTCGTCCATTTCTTGTGGATCAACAACGTAAGGGGTACAGATGCTTTAGTCAAAAAGCAAAGTTGCCATTACCTGTTTCACATTCAGGTCATCAAGCAATTTGGAGCACCTCCTCTTCCTGGATCACTAGAATCTCTCTTTAAATTAAGTCAATGACTTTGCAAATTTAACAAGTGTTGCTTTAAAGAATTTTCTCTGGTTGGTGCTTAAGATGATAGTAATACTGTCGTAGGAAGTGCTTTTTGTCTCGCGAAAAGCACTTTAAAATAGTTAAACGTATGCTCACTTTATATTTCATTTACAATATTTTATATCTAGTTGAAACAAGTGAAAAAAAATATTAATTAATTTATATAATAACACTTGAAAAAACTAAATGTTGGTAAAGTGATTTTAATGTTTAATTCATAGAAAGCATTTTTAATTACAACATAAAGCAATTTAAAATAGCAATTAATACAATACCAAAGTCCAAACACTAATTACGTACACATCCTAAAATTCTGTATTTATATACATAAATATATCTTATTGGTTGGATGGATATTCTCCAATAACTACTCTTATAATTAGTAGGGTTGTTATTGATGGTTGATCTTTTATTATTGATAGATAATTTTATTCAACTAGTAAGTTAGCAAAATCCTAAACATACATAGAACAGTTTATTTGATTGGTTATTTGTTGATGAAAGCCTTAAGATGAGACAACATTTCTTGTGTTCGAGTTTGGGAGAAGTGAGAATTGTGGAGAACTTGAAATGCATGTCCAACTCCTTTGTAGACCACGTTTTCCACCCTCATACCAGCACCAGCCAAGGCAGTGCAAAACTCCAAGTTCCTGTCCCTAAGTATATCCATCTCTGATATGCAAACCATCATGGCCTGAAGTTTCAATTCATGCAACTTGGGTGCGCCATTTGCCAAAGGGTTGCACCATGGATGGTCTCTGTTAGCCCCTAGAGGCAGTGACAATCGCCAATACGTGTCGGAAGCTGATAGAGTTAGAGCTGAATTTGGTGGCTGAGTACTGCTATGTTTCTCGGACCCTGTTCTTGTTTCTCCTCCAAAGAAAGGTTGGATCAATATGGTACCTTTAAGACACAATGGCTTGTAATTGGACCCCAGCAGCCTTGTGGTCACATTATAAGCTATATTGGCGCCAGCACTATCCCCAGCTAAGAACAAGCTAGAGAAGTTGCACTGGTTTATCCACCGTTTGTGCTCATTAGACCCGTATGAAGCTTGTTGTTTAACCCACATAAGGCAGCTTATACCATCCTCATAAGCAGCAGGGAGACGATTTTCAGGGGCTAGCCGATAGTTTACGGACATGATAACACAGCCTGCTTTGGATGCAAGATTTGCTAGGAACTCATGGTAACAACTCCAAGCCGCCGAGCCGATGCAGAATCCACCGCCATGAAAGTATACAAGAAAAGGGAGCTTGGCAGAGCAGTTTGGGACGTAAATTCTTGCCCATAAATTGGTGTATTTATCTATAAATACATCTTTTGCCGTGACTCCAAGATTTAATGCCACGGCAGAGGGGACATTAGGAATGGCTGGAGGCCTTTCGACTTGGCCATTTTTGTATACTTTGATTAGGCCTTCAACTTCTTCAATGAAAACTCCATGATTGTTCTTGCCTGATGAAAGTTGACGGTTGGGCCTGCTTGGATCGGCGAAAACGGCAGCCATTCTTTTGCTTCTTATTCAACTTCACTAATATAAGAAATGGTGGTTGTGGGTGTATGTTGCAGGGAAAACCAAGGTCTTTATATAGAGAATGACAATGTAGTAGTACTATTAAATAATAGAGAGAGAGCTTCAAAGAACACATGAAAGGAAGCTTCCTCTATTCCATTTTTATCTGAACAAGTGGACAACTGAACTCAGTTCATTTAGTCGTCGCCTTGATTCTCATCTCCATTTTATATTTGGGCATGACTACTTTATTGATTGGTAAGGTTATCCATCAATAATAATCCTTAGATTTGGTTATCAGAGTGATTATCAAAGAATATCTAAAGACTATTATTAATGAGTAACCTTACTTAATCAATAAAACAACTAAACTTTTTTTTTTTTGACGATATAATGGCAACTCGATCACTGACTGATCTTTTGACATGTGTCTACACATTGTTTTAAATTTAGTTACATAATTTTCCTCTTATTTAAGCCATTGTTTTTAATTAATTATGGACACATCAGGTGCATATATATATATATACACACACACACACGTAATGTATCCTTATTGTAGGTTCTAGAAATGGCATAGATTAGCATAGAAAATTAGACATCATCTCTCTTTTACTAATTGTTCTCTTGAAATTATATATTTGCATGCATGCACTTTACCAATACTAATAATATGCCTTTTACTAGTTAGAAGAAAGTACTACAAAATTTCAAAATAATTAGTATAAAAATAATCAAGCATGTTTGAATAAATTCGATGCGGAAGCAGCTGCCACTAGACCTTTATATATGCAGTCCCGTGGATTTTGACCTTAAAAATCTGACTTCTTGAAATATATTTGCAATTAAGATGCAGGATTTCTTCTTATCTGAGTATATATGATTTTGATAATGATTGATGGGCTTTTCACACTTCCAAGTGCATGAGAATGGACAACCAACTTTATTCCTCACGGATCATTTATCCTTCATATTTTCTTTTTCGCTTTTTGATTCCTTTGTTTCGATATATCTTCTACTAATATCGTCTTTTGGGCAAATTAATCTCTTTTATGTGTTGTTGCTTACAAAATTAAGCATTAATTAATAATTTTCTTTGTATAGCTTCATTATAAACATATATTATAGCAAATGCATTGAAAGAAATATATAAGAATCGTTGTCTGCAAAGGCATTTAAATAGAAGACTCTTTCAAATCGCAGCTAGTTCGGCAGAATCAGTAATCAAAATAATAATAATAATAATAAATAAATAGAGGTCTCTTTTGGTTATAACACAAACGATTTTGCCTACAAATGACAAAATGATCTCATTGACTTTGCAAAAATGTGGAAAAGGAAAGGCCTTGCAAATGGGGTTGAAATTACTTGAAAAAAACCATTCGTGGCCTGAAGATATTTTGTTGTTGGACAAATCAATTTAGGAATAGATGTTAAGAACAATAAAGATGGGAATACAGTGAACAAATAAGCATGCGGAACTGGAGCTATTTCCAAAGATTTTGTTCTTTGTACTTGCCTTGGAATCTTTGCCTTCTGTCCATATGTATCTTTTGACTCTTAATTGTTATATATTCTCCAAGGATGCATTTCCTATTGATAAAGTTGTCCTTCTATTTTGGTCTTCTTCTATTAATGTCAAACTAGGAAATGATTAATTAACTACAATACATAGAGTGATAGAGACATAGAGTGTTTTTATTTTTTTAGGAATTTGATTAAAGGTTGGTGGCAAAACGACATGCTATGAGGTTTTTGATGATGACTCAACAACAAATTAATCTTTTCTTCCCTTGTTAAGTTCGGTACTTATTCAAACTAAACTTTTCACCTTAAATTTCTCAAGTGGGACTTAACCTAAAAAAAAATTATTATGTACCTATGAAAAGTAAACTAGTGACTATAGAATGAATATATTGAACGATTTATGTCATCATATATTTATAGTTTAGAGGATTATATATATATTTATATATATTTCAAAAATCATCGCTTAGAGGATGATGTTGGCTCCCACTGAAACCAATAATATAAGAAATTCTTAGTGATACAACAATAAAATATTTTCAAGGACAATCTTTGACAGAAGAGAATACTAGGATGAATTTAGATATAAATTAATACGATCTACAGAAATTAATGCTTATGAAAGCAATAAAACTATATTTGGAATGGATCAATTAATCTCTTAAGCATTTTCCTTAGTTAGCTTTTTCTTTAAAATGCCTTTTCGTGAATGCTTTTGAGAAAGGCGATTCAATGTGAAACATGGTATGCATAAAGGAAAAACCAATTGGATTCACTATTTCTATATGTTTGTGTGATTGACGCGACACACCCCTTGTGGGGTGGCTACAACAACGTTGTGTTTGTTCTTAAATAATGCAATCAGAACCAGTAATATGCTGGCCCAGACTCCAGATCTCTAAAGAATTTTATAAAAATGCAATAATGGAATTTGACTAAACTCTGGGTCTATATAACCCACAGAAAATGGCAAGCTCACTTATCTTGTTCGCCGGGCCCTAAAACATCAACCTCCTCGTAGATTGCTCCTAAAATTTGTTATATTCAGTAGGTCCCATGCGGAAGATCATGGAAGATTTCCTCCTTCCAAATGTCTACGCTGGTAGAATTACTTTCACCACTTGTCAAAATTCTAATCCATTGTATTGAAGTTGAGTCTCAAACAATTTCTATCTTAAGAGTCAAGTCACAAACAATTTCTATCTTAAGAGTTAAGACTTTGATGAACATTTAGCTATTGATTTAGAATCCTGATATACAGCTCTTTAACTTCTGAAAATTATATATATATATATATACATACAAACTTGATGTATTTAGTTTGAGATCTTCCATTGATTAATATCTATATGTAAAAACTTGAAAAAGGAAAAACAATTAATTTTTTGTGGGTTCGGAACTTGAAAATAGATTTTAAGTTATATATTACGTCAAATACGCTAGTAAAAATAATGAGAATAACATCAAGGAAGATCGAGTCCTATCACGCATATATATTTTACAAGTATGTATGAAAGTTTTCTCTCTAATATTATCAGAGTACAAATTCGAGGCTGCCATGTAATAATCGATTTTGTTAAGTTCCGACAAATCTCTAACAATAAATGGTGTCAATTTAAAATTAAAAAAAAAATAAACTTAAGTAAATAATGAGAATATAATGTAAATTTTTGTAGTACATCTTGAAATGTAAAGGTTAATTTTAAATTATGAATCAAATTTTAAGGTAAATCAGGATACCAATCTATCTCATAATCTGCATGAGAGTTAAAAGGTTAAGATGCTTTTTCATCCAGGATATATGCCATATTGTTTGATAGCTCAGTGGATATCCAAATGAGGGTTGCCATCTTTATTCTTTAAAATGTTATTCCCTTCTTTTTTCTCTTCCTTTTTGACCAACTCCTATCAACACGAAAGACGAATGTGTGTAAAACGGGCCTCGGATCAATTCTATATTTTCATCACCTCTCATTCTGTCAAAATGTCTTCCAAATACACACTAAATTTTTATTTTTATCATGTCGGGAAAAATCATTTACTTTTTAGTACGGACACACGGTAAGCACACGAGGCAAAGATCATCAATCCATAGCCTTATCTTCTTGAACCCCCCCTACCACTATTTTTTTTTTTTTTTTCATTTTCTTTTATTTTCTTCTAAAGATTTTATTAATATTAGTTACCATCAAACCCAAAAATTTAAACTGATAGGAACAAGTTTAACTATAATATTTAAGACTTGAGGTTATGATACGTTAATACACCCCCTCACGTGCAATATGAACAAATGACAAATGTCAGACACATGTTAAACATCTTCTACCGTTATAACATATATAACAAAAATTCAAGATAAAGAAGGAAAGAGAGAGTTTGAATCAGAGACCTCCAAACTGTGATACTATATTAGTTACTATCAGATCCAAAAATTTAAATTAATAACAAATATTCCATTTATAGTATGTAAAACTTGAGGTTATGATACATTAACAATTAATATTATTTGGAGTTCATTTTTTTAAGAAGCACTAATAAAGAGTGACTTGTTAACTAATAATTTGAGTTTTAGTGTCACTTATTATAGGATTCGAATAAAATTGTCTTTGATATAAAAACCACTTTTTGCAGTTGACCAATAGTCAAAGGAACAACACTAGTGGAAAGAGAAAGAAAAAGAAAGAAAAATGAAAAGAAGGAGAAAACAACAACAACGATGACGATATTGACGACAATAGCAAAAGCAACTTTGATGATTATGGTATACAATTGCGACAATAGAAGATGACTGCGAATTATCAACCTCATATCATTTTTCTTGTTAAGTTTGACTAAAGAACCTTACTTAATGGGTGTTTCATGTGGATATTCTGAATTTGAATGATGGATTTATGTTATTATGTTAGGATTTAATGTTTGGATCAATCTTTTTTTTTTTTTGGTGGTTTGTGGGGACTATAATTTGTCTATAAAAAGGCCTCAATTCGGAATCTAACAAACTGATGAAAAATATTAGAGAACTCAATAGATCACTAGGATAGTGAGCAAGATATATATATTTTTTTTTTTTTCATAAGTCTCGATTTAAATATGATACGTTAACATGCCCCCTCACGTGTAATATGGACAAATGACAAATGTCAGACGCATATTAAACATCTTCTACCGTTATAACATATATAATAAGAATTCGAGATAAAGAGGGAAAGAGAGAGTTTGAACTAAAGACCTTCAAACTGTGATACCATATTAGTTACCATCAGACTCAAAAATTTAAATTGATAGGAAATAGTCAATTATAGTATGTAAAACTTGAGGTTATGATACATTAACAATTAATATTATTTGGAGTTCATTTTTTTAAGAAGCATTAATAAAGAGTGAATTGTTAACTAATAATTTGAGTTTTAGTGTCACTAATTATAGGATTCGAATAAAATTGTCTTTGATATAAAAACCATTTTTTGCGGTTGACCAATAGTCAAAGGAACAACACAAGTGGAAAGAGAAAGAAAAAGAAGAAAACTGAAAGGAAGGAGAAAACAGCAACAACGATGACAACATTGACAACAATAGCAAAAGCAACTTCGACAATGATAATATACAATTGTGACAATAGAGAAGATGATTGCGAATTATCAACCTCATGTCATTTTTCTTGTTAAGTTTGACTAAAGAACCTTACTTAATGGGTGTTTCATGTGGATATTTTGAATTTGAATGATGGATTTATGTTATTATGTTAGGATTTAATGTTTGGATCATTTTTTTTTTTTTTTTTGGTGGTTTGTGAGGACTATAATTTGTCTATAAAAAGGCCTCAATTCGGAATCTAACAAACTGATGAAAAATATTAGAGAACTCAATAGATCACTAGGATAGTGAGCAAGATTTTTTTTTTTCATAAGTCTCAATTTAAATATGATACGTTAACATGCTTCCTCACGTGCAATATGGACAAGTGACGAATGTCAGACGCATGTTAAACATCTCTTACCGTTATAATATATATAACAAGAATTTGAGATAAAGAGGGAAAGAGAGAGTTTGAACCAGAGACCTCCAAACTGTGATACCATATTAGTTACCATCAGACCCAAAAATTTAAGTTGATAGGAAATAATCTAATTATAGTATGTAAAACTTGAGATTATAATACATTAATAATTAATATTATTTGGAGTTCATTTTTTTAAGAAGCACTAATAAAGAGTGACTTGTTAACTAATAATTTGAGTTTTAGTGTCACTTATTATAGGATTCAAATAAAATTGTCTTTGATATAAAAACCACTTTTTGCGGTTAACCAATAATCAAAGGAACAACACTAGTGGAAAGAGAAAGAAAAAGAAAGAAAAATGAAAAGGAGAAAACAGCAACAACGATAATGACATTGACGACAATAGCAAAAGCGACTTTGATGATTATGGTATACAATTGCGACAATAGAAGATGACAACGAATTATCAACCTCATGTCATTTTTCTTGTTAAGTTTGACTAAAGAACCTTACTTAATGGGTGTTTCATGTGGATATTCTGAATTTGAATGATGGATTTATGTTATTATGTTAGGATTTAATGTTTGGATCAATTTTTTTTTTTTTTGGTGGTTTGTGAGGACTATAATTTGTCTATAAAAAGACCTTAATTCAAAATCTAACAAACTGATGAAAAATATTAGAGAACTCAATAGATCACTAGGATAGTGAGCAAGATTTTTTTTTTTTTTCATAAGTCTCGATTTAAATATGATAGATCCTGAATTATATTGAATTCAGAACCTATTTTTGTCAATTCAAGACCTATTTTTGCCTATTAGAGATGTACTAGGAAATATATGCTCACTGAAATGAATTATCATTCACTTTATCATGGTGGAAAGATAGGTCCCAAATTCAACATAATGGGTCTAGAATTATATCGAATTTGGGATTTAATTTTATTTATTCGGGATCTATTCACTCATTGAAATGGACATCATTTTTCACTCTATCATAACATGAAATACATGTTATTTCATGTTTGACTTGTATTTTATGTTAAGGTTATACGTTTCATATGAAGGAACAAATTCTTCGTGTTAAGTTACATGTTTTAAATTAGAAATATATATATATATATATATATATGTTTTATGTTAGGATTATACGATATTCAGGTTCAACATGAAACATCTAGCCATAACGTGCAATAATTGTTATTCCATTTTTGACTTGTGTTTCACGTGAGAGTCAAATATTTCATATTTCATGTTTGTCTAAAAATTTTCAATTAATTCGATAATAATCACCGTTATAAAAATCCACCAAAACCTAACCAACCATGACACAAAAAGTAAATATGCAATTTAAAAGAGATATATATTGTAAGTAGGGGTGGGCAAAAAAACCTAGAACAAACCCTACCTGATACCGACCCAACCCGAAATTATCTGGTTTCAATTGTAAAATAGGTAGAGTCTGTTTATATAATTGAAAACCAACGAAAATCAATCTCAGGTCAGTTTTGGGTAGGTAAAACTTGACCCAACCCAAGACTGACTAAAATTAAAAAAAAAAAAAAAATTGAAAAATAAAAACCTAAACTAACCCATCGAAATCAGTGGCCCCCTTTATTTTCTCTCTAATCCCTAACCTTAATCGACCCACCCAACTCATTTTCTCTCACTCTCTGATCTGGTTCAACGCCATGTACTCCCCTAATCCGATCAAGACTCATCATAAACTTCTTCTCAGCAGTAAGCAGCATCTTCTCATACTTGCAAGTCGCAGCAGTAAGCATCATAAACTCCTTCTCAATAGCTGGTAATGTTATTTTTTAATTTATCTTCTATTCCTCTTTTAATTTTGTTCTTTTCTTCTTTATTTTTTTTTTTTTCCTCACTTTTTTTTGTTTACTAATTTGTTTTCTGGTTTCAGGTAGAGGAAAACGCAAAACCAATTGCAGCTAGTAGTTGTTGACTTGCATATAGAAGAAGAACCACTGTAGAAGCTCTAGTGGAGTTCTCGGAAGAGTAAGAAGTCTTTTATGGTGTGTTTACTTCATGGATTAGGGAATAGAAATAGGGAATGAGATTAATTGATATTGTTTACTTGCTTAAAATTTATTCTTAATGAGAATGAAAGTGTGGACTCCACATCAATTTAGAGTTGTGGAATGGGAATCTCATTCCCCCTAACTCACTTAGGAATCTCATTCTCATTCCTTTTATCAAAATAAAAAGTCTTTTATACCATTCTTTAAAAAAAAAAAAAAAAAAAAACTATTTTATTTGATATTAAAAAAAAAACTGCATATTAAGAAATTTGTGATGAAAAACCAATCGTTTTTCATCACAAATTTCTTAATTATTATAGTGGACTATTAAATTAAAATAATATGCAATTTTTTTTTTCTATTATAATATATAGTTTTTTTTTATTTGATATTAAAAAAAAACTACATATTATAATAAAAAATTACACACTAGGTTAGTGGACTATTAAAATAATATGTAATTTTTTTTATTATAATATGCAGTTTTTTATTTGATTTGCATATTATAATAAAAAACTGTACATTATTATAATTAATTCATAATTTTAATTAAGAGCATTTTTGTAACTTATAATTAATCAATTCTGATTTCAAAGCAAAATAAACAGTTCAATGGAAATACTGTTGATTCCGATTTCAATTCCTGCAGTTGAAGTAAACAACTTATTTTGATTCCGATACATCATTCCGATTCCAAATCATTTCGATTTTAGATCATTCTGATTCCTATTCCGATTCCTCCATGTAAAGTAAACACACCATTAAGTTAATTTTTGCTTTGATTTTTATTTAGTTTTATGGTCTTTTGAATCCAAAAAAGTTATTTTCTTTTATTTTTGGTCTCTAGGAATTTTTTTGTATTTATTTTTTGTTCAAGTAGATGAAGAAGCAAATAAGCATTTGGATTTGGTTCGTCTTTGGTACGTGAGAGAGAATGCTCTTCACCTATTTTCACTCTCTGTTTTTTTTTTTTCTCATTCACACTTCTGCTACTTTAAACATCGTTTTTGATCAATCTTTATCTGATTCTAATGCTCTCTAATAAAAAATCAGATCCGATCTAGTTGCTTAGATATGCGTGTTTTTTTTATTCATCATGTGTAGTATTTAATTGATTTTTAGTGTCATTTTGTGGAGCTTAACTTAATTGAATATTGTGTTAGAATATGTTTATTAGAGGTTGTAGTTGTTGTTGTAGCTAATGCTATTTCTATTTGATGATAATTTTATTTCATGTAAGATTCGATTATATTTGTTCACAAAATCGATGATTGATTAAATATGTTAGGACTTTTTTTTTTTTTGTGAATAGTGTGAAGTATATCTAATATAGTTGATATAATTTGTATTACTTATCTTAGGTTGGCACAAAACTTGTTTGATGTTGTTAACATGACGTGTTTTCATGAGAGATGCGTGTGTGTGGGTTTGATCATTTATATTTGTTACTTTTATTGATAGTTGTAGCAATGTAACTAAACTGTCCAATCAGGATAAAAGGGTTAGGACCCACCAATTGGATAGACTCTATATGATATAAAATGTAAAGTCCATAAGATTTGCCCATTACCTGATGATATGTAATATGTTGGTTGTTTATATGTGTTTTGGTTTATCTATTGAATTTTTTGAAGACTATCTTTGTCCATACAAAAGATACACTACATGCTTGGTGATATGAAAGATATATATTGCATTTCTATGAATGTTAGTATATTAGTTACGTTGTTAAAATCATATTAGTAATGTTGTTAAAATGTGATTTTTGTTGTGTTTGAGACTTTGCTTGTGAATTTGTAGCATAATGGATACGGATGATCATGGAGGTGTTGAGAATTATGATTTTTATTTTGATTTTTGTGATGGTAATGAATTTGATGGTGATGATAAGGTGAACCAAGCGGTGTCTAAAATAGCAAAATTGCACCAAAGAAATGGGGAAAAAATGGAAGACCTCCAAGAGGTCCTAAAGTTGGTATTTGTGTAAGTAGAGGGGGTGAGGGGAAAAAAAAGTCAAGGTGTTGCGTGCATTTTGAAGCATATGATACAGTCATAGGGAGAAAACGAGCTAAATGCAAGCATTGTGGGAACTCATATGCTTGCGACCCTTTCTCCAATGGGACTAGAAATTTGAACGATCACATTGATCGTAAATGTAAGATGTTGCTTGCAAAGAAAACCGAGATAAATCCAACTCAAGAAAACATTAATGCATGCTAGACAAAAGACTATTAAGGGTTATGCTAATAATTTGTCTACTTACTCTTTTAGTAAAGACGAATGTAGGAGGGCATTGGGAGAGATGATCATTAAACATGAATTGCCATTTAGGTTTGTTGAGTATTTGGGGTCTCAAAAATTTTGTTGTTCAATGTCCCCCAGGTTTGAAATGTCATGTGAGAGAACAATTGTGAGGGACTTGTACCAATTATATGTTGATGAGAGGTCCCTTTTAAAGGAGCGGATTCAAAAATCCAAGTTATGGATGTCTCAACCATCGACATATGGACTTCGACTCAAAACATGAATTACATGGTTATGAGCGAGCACTTTATTGATGAAGATTAGGTGTTGCAAAAAAAAATTATTAGTTTTTCTCTTATAGGTGATCATAAATGGGAGTCCATTGGAAAATGTATTAAAAATGTTTTACTAGAGTGGGTATTGATAGAGTGTTTGTCATAACTATGGACAATACTATCGCTAACACTAATGCCATTTCCTATATCATTAGAAAGTTGAATAATTGGCATGAGGATGACACAATTGTAAGAGGTAAGTATGTGCATTTGAGGTGTAATGCTCATATTTTAAACTTGATTATGAATGATGGTTTGATGGAGGTCCATGATTTGGTGGTAAGTATTCAGAATGCGGTCAAGTATGTGAAATCTTCTCCAAGTAGATTTGCAAGATTTAAAAAAATGTGTGGAGCAAGAGAAGATAGGGACTAAAGGCCTTGTAATGATAGATGTGTCAACAAGGTGGAATTCCATATATTTGATGTTGGAAAGTGAAGTCAAAATGAGGAAAGCTTTTGAAAGAAAGAAAAAGGAAAATGGGCATTACATGAATTATTTTAGTAAGAATGAGAATAGTAGAAAATGAATGGGGCCACCAACCTTTGAAGATTGGGAAAATGCCAATGTTCTTAGCAAATTCTTGGTAATTTTTTATGATGTTGCCTTGAATTATAGTGTTTCATTAAGTGTGACATCAAATGTGTACTTTCTATATTAGGCCTCAATTTATGATGAATTGATGTCATTGAGTGCTGAAAATGATCCACTCGTTACCATGATGGTTATTAAGGTGAAAGTAAAATTTGATAAGTATTGGGTGGATTTGGAGAAAACCAATAATTTGTTGATAGTAACTTCCATGCTTGATCCAAGGTACAAATTTGGTTATATGCAATTTCAACTGGAGAGTCTTTTTTTTTTAGGAGAGATTGCAAAGTGTTCAAAGGTTTAATTTTTGTTAAAACAACTTTATGAATGTTATAGATCTTTGAACCCAACCTTGGATCGTTTTGGTGGTGGTTCATCATCCACTAGTGTCAGTGGTGGTTTGTTTTTGGATAATCAAAATAAAAATCAACTGAGAAAATCACTCACTAAAGAAGTTTTGTTGTGGATTAATAGAAAAAATGAGACAAATTTAAGTGTTGAGAAGAATGAGGTGGAAGCGTACCCATTGGAGAAATGTGAGCCAATGCATGATAAATTTGATCTCTTAATGTGGTGGAAGAATTCTTGTGCAAAATACCCTATTTTGTCATACATTACAAAGGATATTTATGCAATGCAAGTTTCCACGGTACCTTTCGAGTCAGTTTTTAGCACGAGTTGTTGTATTCTCGATCCATTTAGGAGTTCATTAACTCCTAAAATGGTTGAGGGGTTGGTATGTTCTCAAAATTGGTTGAAAGCGAGAGACCACATTGATCACACTTCTACTATTGCATATGAACATGCTACTGAATGTGAAGATTTTTGTGTTGCCAATTAAGAAGTTTACAACAAAGTAATAGATAATAATTTAACTTTTAATCTTTGAAATTTCATTTCAATGTTTATGTTAGATGTTTATTTACATTTTACGATTATAGAATTATATTTAATTATTATGGTTAAGATATCGAGGGTATGTCAATAAACAGACCATCAATAACAATAGGTACCTAATGACTTTGCCATGAATGTTATTAGGTAAGTAATGTGCATTTATTTTTTATTTATTATGATTTTTGAATTGTTATATGTATTTTTTAATTTGTTGATTATGGACTTAATAGTTTTTTTTTTTCTTTTTGAACTTGAATGAGAAGGATTAACAACTTTGTGAAGACAAATAAGGATTAAAAGGACTGTTCTTGTGTCATCAACTTTATAGTGTTTTTTTTTTTTTTTTTTTTAACTTGAATGGAAAGGATTGCTAACTTTTTGAAGTCAAAAAAGATTAAAAGGGTTGCTTTTGTGTCATCAACTCTATAATTTTTGTTTTTTGTTTTTTTTTTTAACTCCAACAGGAAGAATTGACAACTTTTTAAAGTCAACAAATGATTGCAAGTGCTGCTTTTGTGTCATCAGCTCTATAATTTTTGTTCTTTTTTTTAACTTCAATGGGAATGATTAACAACTTTTTGAAGTCAACAAATGATTGAAAGAGCTGCTTTTTGGTCATCAATTATATAATTTTTGTTCTTCTTTTAACTTCAATGAGAATGACTGACAACTTTTTGAAGTCAACGAATGATTGAAACGGTTGCTTTTTTGTCATCGACTCTATAGTTTTTGTTTCTTTTCTTAACTTCAATGAGAAGGATTGATAATTTTTTGAAGTCAAAGAATGATTGAAAGAGTCGCTTGTGCGTCATTAACTCTGTAGTTTTTTTTTTTTTTAATTTAATAAAAAGGATTAATAATTTTTTAAAGTCAACGAATGATTGAAAGGACTGTTTTTGTGTCATCAGTTCTATAATTTTTGTTTTTTGTAACTTGAATAGGAATGATTGACAACTTTTTAAAGTCAATAAAGGATTCAAAGGGCTACTTGTTATTTATTGGGTAAGTAATGTGTATTTGTTTGTTATTTATTGTGATTTGTGAATTTTTATTTATTGATTATAAACTTATAGATTTTTTTTTTTTCAATTTTTTGCAACTTGAATGGGAATGATTGACAACTTTTTTAAGGCAAAGAATGATTGAAATGATTGCTTTGTAAACTTTGTTATCTTTGAAAAAACTTTTAGTCATTTATTAGTAAGTAATGTGATTTTTTTTTTTTTTTTAATTTACTGTGGTTTGTGAATTCTTATATTAAAAAAAAAAAAAAACATATACATTTGTTAATTATAAACTTATAGGCTATTTTTAAGGACTTTTATTTATTGTGAATTATGTCATTATGTGTGATCGACTGATAGGTGAATGAATAGGTGATATTGGACTGTTTTGTATTGCTATAGTTAGGAATTTTTGGACCCTTTTTACTTATTAATTTTGGTTTGTTAGTGCAAGTGATTGGGCTTGTTAAATCTGTGGTTAATGCAAGTGATTAACAGGTTTCCAAATTGTTTACAAAAACAAGTTTAAAGGCTATTTTGAGGGAACGCTATTTACTGTAAATTGTATGAATTGTCATGGACTCATGATTGACAGCTACAAGCTCACAGGTGTTGAGGAAACAAAAAACATATAGGTTGTTTTTAAGGACTTTTAATTATAATTGTGTCATTACGTGTGATATTTTGGACTTTTATAGATAATGAGACAGGTGATATTTTGGACAATTAACAGTTTTATAGGTGATATTTTAGAGTTTGGACTGTTGTTCTATTTACTATGATGTGGAATGTTTTTACTTGGTAATTTTGGTTTATTAAAGGGTGTTAAATATGAAGGTTTCAAATTATTTACAGTTACAATTTATAACAATATTTTGGACTGTTACACAGGTGATATTTGGACTCTTTCTATTTACCGTGATCCCCCTCTTTCTAATTGTTAATTTATGATGAGTTTTTATATACAAATATGTATAGAAACAAAAGTCTAATTGAATTACATTTAAGGTTTCAACCCTATTGCAATTTAAATGGTCCAAACGCACCAAAATGAAAGTTAAAATCAATCTAGTTGAATAAATATGAAAGATTAGAAAAAGTCTGTTAGGTTAGTTGGAGGCCCAATTTTAAAGGCCCAAACTGACATGAATTGACCGGGCTGGGCTCGATCCGATCTAAGTCGACTTAGGTTGGGTTATACTATCAATTTAAGTCGGGTCAATCTATATAACAAAAAACCAACTAAAGTCAGTCTCAGGTTGATTTTGCCGAAAATGACAAAACCGATCCGATCCGACCCCTCTCGAACCGTCCTCACTCCTAATTGTAAAAAAGTTTTTCTCAAGTGAAAAAATAGATATAAAGATGATAACTAGAAAAAGAAGAGATAAGTGATATTTTGATAAGAAGTAAATACATAATACCCTCTAAGGTTCGGCTTTCTACAAGTGAAAACACTTTTTGAATTTTGTAACATGAACTCTTACTGCGTTAGTTAAAGTTATAGTCAAATTTAACTGATATAAAAGTATTTTTATTTTTTTACCAAATTAATAATTTTTTTATTAAAAATTCATCTTCACCATCTATCATGGACGATGGAGATCAACTACTATAAAATAAATAAATAAATATAAATTTATAATTTAAAAAAAAAAATTGAAGTTGTTCTTCAATGTTCTTCATTGAAAAACTCTAAAGTTCTTCATTAAAAGAATAGACTATCTCAACTAAATTGTCAACACAAACTTAACAACTTACTCTCAATCGTCAACACGCATCATTCATTTCTCTTCTCCTTTCTTATCATCTTCTTCCACTAATCTGAACATCGACAATAGGTTTCCTTTCTCTTCTTCTTCTTCGATTTGGGTACACTTTCATTTGATTCGATGACTCGAATGAAGAGCTATTCATTTGGGTTTGAAACCAAATGAATTCTTTAGCTGAGTTCGATGAACCCAAATGAAGAGTTCAAATTAGTTTAATGAACCCAAATTGTTGTTTATCCAAGTTCGACAAACTCAAATGAATAACATCTTCATCTAGGTTCATCAAACCTAGAACCTAAATGTTTTTTCTGGATTTATTTATTATTATTATTTTTTGGTTGAATATTGGTTGATGTTTTTAATGAATTGATGATGATGAAAAATGTTAGTGAGGAGATATTTTTGCTGAATGGAGATCTTGGATCTTTATCATGTTTTTGTTGGATTGAGATCTTGGATTTCCATGGAGAATCAATCTCCATGAAGATGGAGGAGATGGAGGGAGATATAACATGATGGGATCTCCACCATCCATCAAACCAAATGGGTAGTGGAGATCCCACCCTCATTGTAACATGCTCTCCCGACGTTCAGGTAACCCGTTGAACCTTACCCTTAATTACGGAATGGAAAAGCTACTAAAATATTCGAATTTGGATAAGTAATTAAATTTTTGTAAAAATTTTCGAATGGGTCCAGGGTAGGTTTATAATTTCGAAATCCTAAAATTAATTAAAACAAACAGACCCGAATAATTAGTAGAATACTAACGAAGTTTTTCGAATTTGAAATTGGACTTTAATAAAATTTTCAGATGGATCCGAGAGGATTTCGAATGCGAAAAGCGTATTTTAAGAGCTTGGAATAACGAAATAATTTAAGTGGCATGGAAATCATGCATGAATGACACTCACTGAGCTTATTTCGCTCACCCTTAGTTCATTCTTTTAAATAAAAGCCTCCCAAGATCAGGTACAAGTGCAGACGCTCTAGTAATCAAGACTTCGCATCCGGAGTATATAGATTTCCGTCTGGTGCAACTGTAATTCTTTTATTAATACATGTATGATGTTATGTTTTGTTAAATCATGTGAAATATTTTGTATGAAAATATACTCTTCTTTTGATTTTTGTATATATTCAAGCATGACATGTTTTGAGACACGAAATTGTTTTAAAAATTGATACATGCTTATGGACGGTTTGTGATTTGTGGAAAAATAGCCGGAGGCCCAATAGTTGAGAAAATGAATGATTTTGAAGTGTACATGTATTTTAAATGAGATTTTACATGATGGTATTTTCATAAAAAACAGTTGTATGCTGTTAAAATTTTTATAAAATTCTGTTTATAAGTGTAAATTTTAAATTTAAAAAAAAAAAAAATTCTCACCCAAATTTCGCTGGAAAAAAAACTTTAAAAAGAGATTTTCATAATATAATTTTAAAAAGGCTTAGCTTCGCAATAGCTTTTCAGCCGTAGGAAATTTTGACTAAAAAGCTATTGTGGGGTGTCGGGCGGGTCACCTGGAGAATAGGATTCGGGCCCATCAACATTGGTATCAGAGTCAGGTTTTCGAAATAGGGTTGTCCCTTTTTATGTTATGATTTTATAAGTTTTTACACGGCAACCCAAAATGATTTTAATGTTCTCATGCATACATTTTTAATAATTGCATGTGTTTATAATCTTATCCTTGTTGAAATCACAACAATATGCCCCGATGAGGTCGTAGAGATCCCAGAGGAGCCCTTCCAGAAGCTCCAGTACCTGATGTACCATCCTCATGGGAGGTTGAACAAGCAATGAGTTTGGCAAATGCCTTCATGAATCAATCCCAACCAAGACCATCAGGATCGACAGCACCAGTCAATGAAAATTTCAATGCGGAACAGTTGATGCATATATTGATGGCAACTATGCGTCAAATGCGAGAGACTCTTGAAGCTCCAAAGAGTTCGATCAAAAGAGTTTGTAAATTGGATGCTAAACCATTTGATAGTAGTGGCGATTCGGAGAGTGCCCTGGCCTGGTTGGATAGGGTTAGCAAGATATATGGTGTGTTGAGCTGTCCAGATGATCAAAAGGTCTTATTTTCCACCTTTCTCCTAGAAGAACGAGCAAAAGATTGGTGGGAAGCATTTGAGAGACAACATCCAGCTGGGGTGTCTTGGACCTTATTTCAGAAAGAATTTACAGACAGGTTCTACTCGAAGAGTTACAAGGATGCAGGGGTAGAGGAGTTATTGAGACTGGAGCAGGGCTCGACTTTAGTGACAGATTATGAGAAGAGGTTTTCAGAGTTAGCCCGGATAGTTCAGTACATCCCAAAGGACGAAGAATAGAAGTGTAAGAGATTCCTGGCAGGTTTAAGTCCCAGCATCAGGATTCATCTATCTCTAGCCCCTCAGACGCATTACGAGGAACCGGTAGAGGCTGCAATGAAAGTGGAATAGAATATGACAACCATCGCTCAGGGTGGCAGATCAGAGACCAAGCGCAATGGATCAAGTTTGCCTCAAGCAGGACCTAATAACATGGCCAGAAAGAAGATCTGGCCTAGATGGGTTGGTGGTAGAAGGATGAGTTAGGGGACATCATCCAATCAGAGTTCAGTCAGGTCTCCTCCAACGTCCGGAAGCTTCCGAGATACAAGAACTTCATGGCCAGAATGTAGCAAATACAGGCAAAAGCACATGGGTGAGTGTCGGTCGAGTGGCACAGCTTGCTATCGATGTGGGCAGGAGAGTCACTTTATTAAGGATTGCCCATAGTCAGTAGCATCTGCGAGTTCAAATGTCAGATCTGTAGCTTCGACTCAAGCTAGTGTAGGCTAGAGACAGGGAGGTAGAGGCTCCCAGACTAGAGGACAGAGTACTACAACTCCGGACAGAAGATTAGGGAGCAAAAGAATACCTCATATGGGTCAGTCTGATAGACCCCGTGCATAGGCCAAAGTTTTCGCAGTCACTCAGCAGGAGGCGGATGCTACTCCAGAGGTGGTCACCGATATGATTTCTGTGTTTGATCATGATGCTTATGTGTTGATAGATCTCGAGGCCACGCATTCTTTTTTGTCTGTACATTTTTCTATCAAGTTAAATGTTGAGTTGCAGATATTAGACTGCAATATGATTGTTTCCATCCCTTACTGGAGACTTGCTAGTAGCAAAAAGAGTTATTCTAGGAAGTAAAGTAATGATAAATGACAAAGAGTTCTCGACGAACTTGATTGCATTAGATATTCGGGATTTCGATGTGATCTTAGGGATGGACTGGTTGTCTCAGCATCGAGCCACAATTGACTGTTTCAAGAAGGAAGTCAGATTAGTTGGATCATGGGAGTCAGAAACAGTGTTTCGAGGAATACGGAAGGCACTGGCCACCAGTATGATGACAGCTATGACAGCAAGTAAGATGCTTCGAAAAAGGTGTTAGGGATATCTAGCGTATACAGTTGAACAGAAAGATGATGAAAGCTGTTTGGAGGATATCCTGGTGGTCAGAGAGTTCCCAAATGTGTTTCCAAAACATCTTCCAAGTTTACCTCCAAACAGAGAGATAGAGTTCGAGATAGACTTAACTCCAGGGATTGAGCCGATATCGATTACTCCTTACAGGATGACTCCAGCTGAGTTGAAAGAATTAAAAGCTCAAATGGAAAAGTTGTTGGACAAGGGTTGTGTAAGACCCAGTACTTCACCTTGGAGGGCTCTAGTTCTGTTTGTTAAGAAGAAGAATGGAAGCTTGAGGTTGTGTATTGATTACAGGCAACTTAACAAGGCAACCATACGAAATCAGTATCCGCTCCCCAAGATTGATGATTTGTTTGATCAGTTGCAGGGATCCAAAGTGTATTCGAAGATTCATTTGAGATCTAGGTACCATCAACTGAAAGTTCACAATGAAGATGTTCTGAAGACTGCTTTTAGGACTCGGTATAGGCATTATGAATTCCTGATTATGCCCTTTGGGTTGACGAATGCCTTAGCAGCATTTATGGACTTGATGAACAGGGTCTTCTAAGCCTATCTGGATAAGTTCGTAATGGTGTTCATTAATGATATTCTAGTGTATTCGGACAGTCATAAGGAGCACGCGAAGCATCTGAGGATAGTGCTACAGACCCTATGAGAGCACCAGTTATATGCGAAAGTTTAGTAAGTGCCAGTTTTGGCTGGATAAGGTGGCTTTCTTGGGTCATGTGATATCAGTTGAGGGACTCAGTATGGATCCTCAGAAGATTGAAGTCATTACGAATTGGAAACCGCCCACCAATGTAACTAAGGTCAGGAGCTTTCTTGGGCTAGCAGGTTACTATAGGAAGTTCGTTAAGGGATTTTCCAGAATAGTAACCCCACTGACTAGACTGATAAAAAAAGATGAAAAGTTTGAATGGTCAAATGTCTGTCAGCAAAGTTTCGATGAATTGAAGAGAAGATTGACATAAGCTCCTGTGCTTACATTGCCTACAGGGACAGATGGTTTTACAGTACACAGTGATGCCTCAAGACAGGGCTTAAGGTGTCTTGATGCAGAATGACAGAGTTATCGCATATGCTTCTAGACAGTTGAAGAAGCATGAGCAGAACTACCCTACCCATGATTTGGAGCTTGCAGTTATAGTGTTCGCACTAAAGATATGGAGGCATTATTTGTACAGTGTTCCCTGTCGAATCTTCACGGATCACAAGAGTATACAGTATTTATTTACCCAAAAAGAGCTGAATTTGAGACAGATAAGGTGGTTGGAACTAATTAAGGACTACGATTGTACGATTGAGTACCACCCCGGAAAAGTCAATGTAGTGGCAGATGCTCTTAGTAGGAGACCTACCAATATGTTAGCGCAGCTGAAGACGATATATCTTCCGCTTTTGGTGGAAATGAGGTCCACGGGAGTACATTTAGAGATAGCAGACTCAGGGGTATTGTTGGCTACATTTCATGTTCGCCCCGTCTTGGTGGATCAAATCAAAGAATAACAAAAGCAAGTTCCTCAGTTGATGAAGCTGAGAAAAGAAATCGAGAGCGGACAGAGATCTGATTTTGTGATCAACGATGATGGTACAGTAATGATAGGTCAGGGATTATATGTATCGGATGTGGGAGATTTAAAAAAGGAGATTATGGATGAAGCTCACTCTTCAGCTTGTGCAATGCATCCCGGTAGTACAAAAATGTACCACACTCTGAAAGAGCACTACTGGTGGAGAGGATTACTATGGATTTCATGGTAGGACTTCCATACAGTCAGAGAGAGCACGATGCCATATGAGTTATTGTAGACAGATTGATAAAGTCAGCTCATTTTCTACCAGTCAAAAGCGATTATCCTTTGAGCAGGTTAGCCTAGCTCTATGTTGATGAGATAGTCAGACTTTATGGTACGCCAGTCTCCATCGTATCAGACCGTGATCTGAGATTTACATCAAAATTCTGGCCCAGTCTTCAGAAAGCTTTGGGCACATAGTTGCATTTTAGCACAACATTTGATTCTCAGACCGATGGTCAGTCAAAGAGGACGATTCAGACTCTTAAGGATATGCTGAGAGCGTGTGTTATGGAATTCAATAGGAGTTGGGATATACATCTACCGCTTATGGAGTTCGCGTATAATAACAACTATCAAGCTAGTATCGGGATGGTGCCTTATGAAGCATTGTATAGAAGGAAATGCAGAACTCCAGTATGTTGGGATGAGGTAGGTGAGAGAAAATTGATAGGTCCCGAGCTTGTCCAGATTACTTTAGAGAAGATTAAAGTTATCAGAGACAGACTGAAGATAACAAGTGACAGGTAAAAGAGTTATACAGATAAAAGCCGCAGGGATCTTGAGTTTCAGGTTGGTAATAGAGTATTCCTTAGGATCTCCCCATGGAAAGGTGTGCTCAGATTCAGGAAGCATGGGAAGCTGAGTCCGCGCTATATTGGGCCATATGAGATCACAGATAGGATTGGATCTGTGGCATACAGGTTGAGGTTACCACCGCAGCTGGCTAGAATCCATGACGTGTTCCATGTATCTATGCTTCGGAAGTACATTCCTGATCCCTCTCATGTACTTAAGGATCAACTTATGGAACTAAGGGAGAATCTGACCTATGAATAGAAACTTATTCAGATTCTAGGTCGTAGGGAGCAGGTTCTGCATAGCAAAGTTATCCCCTTAGTGAAGGTTTTATAGAGGAATCATGATGTGGAAAAGGTCACGTGGGAGCATAAAGATTTGATGCGTCGTCAGTACCTCCACCTTTTTTAGTAGATGGATCATTCCAATTTCGAGGATGAAATTTTTAAAAGGGGAGAGAATTTGTAATATGCTCTCCCGACGTCCAGGTAACCCATTAAACCTTGCCCCTAATTACGAAATAGTAAAACTTTTAAAATATTCGAATCCGGATAAGTAATTAAATTTTTGTAAAAATTTTCGAATGGGTCCGGGGTAGGTTTATGATTTCAAAATCCTAAAATTAATTAAAACAAACAAACCCGAATAATTAGTAGAATACTAACGAAGTTTTTGAATTTGAAATTGGACTTTAATAAAATTTCTAGATGGATCTGAGAGAATTCTGAATACGAAAAACGCATTTTAAGAGCTTGGAATAACAAAATAATTTAAGTGGCATAGAAACCATGCATGAATGACACTTACTGAGCCTATTTCGCTCACCCTTAGTTCATTGTTTTAAATAAAAACCTCCCAGGATCAGGTACAGGTGCAGACGCTCCAATAGCCGGGACTTCGCATCCGAAGTAGATAGATTTCCATCGGGTGCAGCTGTGATTCTTTTAGTAATACATGTATGATATTATGTTTTGTTAAATCATGTGAAATATTTTGTATGTAAATATACTCTTCTTTTGATTTTTGTATATATTCAAGCATGACATGTTTTGAGACACGAAATTATTTTTTAAATTGATATATGTTTGTGGACGGTTTATGATTTGTGAAAAAATGGCCGGAGGCCCAGTTGTTGAGAAAATAAATGATTTTGAAGTGTACAAGTATTTTAAATGTGATATTACAGGTGGCATTTTAAAAAAAAACAGTCGTTGTGTTGCCAAATTTTTTATAAAATTCTGTTTATAAGTGTAAATTTTAAATTAAAAAAAAAAAAAACATTTCCACCCAAATTCCACTGGAAAATAAACTTTAAAAAGGCTTAGCTTTGCAGAAGTTTTTCAGCCGTAGGGAATTCCAACTGGAAGGTTACCGTGGGATGCCGGGCTGGTCGCTTAGAGAATAGGAGTCGGGGCCCGTCACTCATATACCCTCCTATATTTTTTTCATTTTATTATTTTTTTAAAAGGTTATTTCGAAATTAATCTCTTACGTCCATCACTATGACAAACGATAGAGATTAAATATTTATTTTTTTACATTTATTTTTCAAAATATTTATTTCATTGTTCTAATTTTTAATTTTTTTAAATTTTTTAACATTAAGTTTTTGTCTTTATCCATGGGTAAATCGGTCAATCTCATTCAATTTCAAAATGTGAGGGAATTTTGCCATTGCATAATATTTCCAGGCCAAACAATCAAGTTAACAAAGTTTGACTATTAACTCAGGGCTTTTATCTTACAAAAATTAAAAAAAAAAAAAAAAAGTGTTTTCGCTTGTTGAAAGTCTTACCTTAAAGTAGTATCTTATATTTACTTCTTTTGATAAATATATGGTTATGGAGTGAAATCAAATTACCAAAATTCACTTGAAAGAATCAAACAAATATTAGTACAAGATTATTTTACCAAATTTCACTTGAAAAAATCAAACAAAATAATTGAACTGGATCTTTCAAAACAAAAAAAATAATAATAATTGAACTGGAAGTTAATCACACATGCCCCAAGTTTACTAAACATTTGAAAGGGTGCGCAATCTCACAAACCAGTGGATGGCAACCCATTGTATTGGACCCATTACCCACTCACTATTGTATTGGACCGAGGCCCAACCCATATCTAAAATCCAAAATGTGGGCCTTTATACATAAAACCAGCAACGCACAAGTGCTGCTTCTCCTTCCTCATCGTAGACAAAGAGTAGACAAGGTCAGGTCAGGGCTCTCTCTCTCTCTCTCTATCGCTGTGAAATGGGGTACGTACAGGAAGCACGTGAGAATCATGTGAAGAAGAAGGTAGAAGAAGGTATTGATACTAATTATATATAGTTTTATCTATTTATATATTTTTTATTGTGTATTGAAAAGTGAAAGCCGTCTTGTGTGGTGATTCGATACATGTATTCGTTAGCTTTACGGAGTAAAATGAAGCAAAAGGCGCTCAAAGAATGCGATCACTACACTTCCAAATATGCTGAATGTGCTTCGGGGAGAACCATTTCCATTATATGGCAGTGTCGCAAACAAGCTCAAGAATTGAACAATTGCCTTCATCAATTGTATGTACTCTTTTCTTTTATGTTTTTAGATACCCTTTTGTCCTATATAAGAGTCAGTCAAGTCTGGTTTACTTAATACTTGGGATTTGATGGATCTATTACATGGTCCAATAGTAATGCATTGCAAAACAAGCTGCATTTCTCCCCAATTTCAAGCCCTTTTATTTCAGCCCACAACAGTTTTATGTCTGTTGTGTTAACTTTTGTTTGCGGTGGATGCCAATAATCATTTACATGTTGGAATAATATAGTAATTTCCCATTATGTTAGTTTTTGCGGTTGTCAAATGAGCTCGCTATTTTAAAAGGCGAGGCGAGGCGGCACCTCATCTGCCTTGCAGCCTGAGATGCCTTGAGGCAGCTGTCTCAGGTGATGCCAACATTGCATGCGTCTCAGTCCAGTGAGGCGATTGCTAGATCCACATTTTAGGCCACTAGATACTGATGATCCTTTATTTGATTTATGGTGGTCATTAGGATGATATGAATAATTTTCTATATTAGGATTTTGCATGTTCAGGTATTTTTGTTGTATTTGTTCTATTTTGTTTGATACTTATGTTTCTAACATTGATTTTCACTATTTTTCAATGTTATAGATGATTTTGTATGTTAGAGGTTTTTTTTTTTTTTTTTTTCATCATTTGGAATCAAGGCAGCCACTTCGAGGCGACCGCCTCACCGAGGCTCCACCACCTCACCTGCCTTTCGCCTTTTAAAACATTGCATGAACTAGTGTCAGTTTGGAAAGTGATTGTTATGTCTGTGTTATTGCTTCACTTGCACCTCCAGGGGCCTCTGATTTGAACGGGTTTATCCGTTTGTAAATGTTATTACAAGTGTGTAAAGTTACTTCAGTAGGTTGTACATTTTGATCCTTATGTAGTTTGGTATGTGAAGGCAACTGCAGTCCTGAGCTTTTATTTGATTTTATCTAAAATTAGTATCTGTTTTGTTTCAATTAAGCTTAATGCATGTCAGGCAATGTGTATTTGTCAGTGTCTGTCATTTGCATATGATCATTCGTGGTTTAAATGGCTTCTTTACTCTATTTTAGGTGATAATGTGAATTTAACTTTTTGTCAAGTAGATGATCTGGTAACCCTCCTGCTCAATCTACTCTTCTAGGGACAATTGGAAAATTTCTCATATTGAAGATTATTGGCGATAGAATTGGAAAATTTTATGAGTGAATTTCACTTTTGCACCATTGCAATTTGATAATTTTTGTTCTCTATCCATTTCTACTGATACTTAATTATCCATCCTAGTTCATGTGAATCATGGGGGGCAATACATTGTCCATATCACTTTGCATTTTCATTTTACAAACATGACCCATTAAACTTAATGTACTGGGTGAATTAGACTCTAAATTAGCTAATTATTTGTTACTATGGTGCCTTTATCTTAATTTATGTGACTGCTTTCTGTGCAGTGTTCTGTTTCATCTAACTGAACTTTCACAGAAAGTTCTTTAATTTGTTATACTAAGAGTCTAGAATTGGCCATTGTTGCATGTTCTAGTATTTGCAACCCTTCCCATTATAACTACCATTTGTTTGATGCACTTGTGAGGTGTTTCAAGATTGCCATGGATAGAATTGCTTTGTTTTCTTTGGGACTTCATAATCGCTGCATTTAATCTTGTAAAGTAACCGTGTCTCATAAAATTTGAGAATGCTTTTAAATAAATCTAATAACATGAATCATGTCTTAATTGATTTCCAGAAAAAGCAAACAAATTTAGACAAAGAGAAGAACCAAAGGCATTTGTGGAGGAGATGATTGAAAAAATATAGTAGATTGCTTTTCTTTGAACTTGAGGGCAGTACTGGGCAAATACCTAAAGGCCAATCCTTTTTTTTTTTTTTTTTTTTTTCTTTCCTTGAAATATAATCTTTGCTATAAAAATGTGGAAAATGTGGTAATTTAGCTGCATGACTTTGGAAAAAAAAAAAAACACCTAAGAGCTTTGCTTCTTGCAGCACCAATGATGCTGTTTTGGAAGAAATGAAGAGAGAATACATGCTGCAAGAAGATGGGAAAAAGACTGCAAAAGTATGAGCTTATTATATTCGAAGGCCCCAAACTAAAAGCATCCATTTGATCATTCTGCAATGGAGTGTTTGCAGTATGATATGTTCCTTCATAGGTAGGGTAATGGAAGATATTTTTGAGCTCCTCCATATTTCTATGCAAATTAGTTTTGTCTTTACAGATTTGAACGTGTTATGTTTGTATCATGATCAGGGGCAAAGAGTATCAAAATTTTAATGAAATTTGAGAAACACTTTGTTTCATTTAATTGAAAAGCAGAATATAATTCACTAGCTTATATTTAGAACAAATCACTCAACACCTCCTTGAGGTATGCTTTTAATCAAATGGAAACAGATATACTATTTTATTACACAACATTCTTACTCCATTAGTCAAATTCTATTAAAGTTAGTCAAATTTATTGGTTTTAAGGCAATTTTATCTTGTATGTTTTTTTTTTTTTTTTAATTTTCTATTTAAAATTTAAAATTATAGAAAATAAAAATAAAAAATTAATGAAAAATTAAGAGAGAGAGAGAGAGAGAGAGAGAGATCTTGATTGTCCATCATATGATGGACGGTGAAAATTGATTTAAAAATAAAAATTTAAAAAATGCAAAAACAAATAAAAGAAATTTTTTTAAAAACATGAGATTAAAGATTTGAAAGCCAAATCTTCAGGTTAAAGATCTAGGTTCAAAACCTCGATCTTCAATTGAAGATATGAGTTTTGAACCTAGATCTTCAACATGTTAGAAACTTCAAAAAATTGTTGAAAAAAAAAAAGGGAACAATTAATTAAGAGAGAGAGAGAGAGAGAGAGAGAGAGAGAGATATTGAAGATCTGTAACTCTTATCTTCAAGTTGAAGATCCTCCAAATCTTCAACTTCAAGATGCTATTTGGTGGAGCACGCTAGGTTGTTAAACCTAGATATCATCACCCAAGATGCTTTCTTTCTCGATTGACATCTCTGTTTCTCTATCATCTCCGGTGCCGGTGACCTTTGGTCGGTCTCATCTCTCTTGACAACTATCTCTCTCTCTCTCTCTCTCTCTCTCTCTCTCTTAATTTCGGCTTGGAATGAACCTATCGTTCAAAGATCGTTGGTCTTCAAACAAATCTAGATTATCTGGGTTGATTTAAAGTTTCACTAAAATCCTTCATTGTATAGAAGTGATATAGGAGCCCTACAGTACTTAACAAAGTACTTTCACTAGGCTTGATATAGCATTTATTGTTAATAAATTAAGTCAATTTTTACAACAACCAACTTTGCTTCATTGGTGAGCTATGAAACATGTTCTTCGATACTTGAAAGGCATTGTAGATCATGGTTTACATATTAAGCCAAGTGAATAACTAGATTTGTTGGGATTTCAAATGCCGATTAGGCAAGTTGTCCTGATGATAGACGTTCCACTTCTGAATACTATGTTTTCCTTAGTGATTCTCTTGTTTCTTGGTCTTCCAAAAAGTAGCACGTTGTGGCCTGATCAAGTATGGATTCCGAGTATCGATCTTTGGCACACTTAGCCACTGAAATAACTTGGTTTTAGTCTCTATCGCATAAAATTGGGATCAATTTACCATGTTGTCCTGTCGTTTGGTGTGACAATATGAGAGTATTATTGGATCATTTTCTGGTTCAACAGGTTGAACTAAAAAATTATACAAATATTCTTGATTTATTTTGTAGAGATCTAACTTCTCTAAATTTGATTTAAAAGTGAAAGCTCCTGCAACATAATAAATCACCCCTTGGAAAACAGAAATGAAGCCTAACAAGATCTAAAAACTAAAAGTCTAACAACTCGAACATAATATTGACCATGATAATTCATAACAAAATTAGAAATGTAATATTTTTCTTTATGGCTAATCATGGAGTTTTGTGAGACTTGAATATGAGAGGGGTTGTTTTTGAGATTACAACCTTCACCCAAAAGGCTACAAAAGTCTCTAAGGGAATGAGAGAAAAACTGTCTATATTTACCACTTAAAAGTTTACTGAAGTTATTGACATTTGAATTTCATAGAAGTATTGATATTTTGAATGCCACTACCTTTTGTGAACTCTTAAAAAGTTTGAACATCTCATAACTTTTATAAATATTTCTAAAATCATTAAAAAATTATATTAAATACCTCGTGATCTCATAGAGTCTTTAAAAGTCTATATTAAATGTACTTAAATTTTCTAATTATATATTTTTTTGTTTTGAAAATCTATATTGAATATCCTCCAGATTTTTTTTTTTTTTTTTTTTGGGTGTATTTAATTTAAATTTCAATGAAATTTGGATGATTTAAAAAGTCTAAATGTATTCAATTAATATTTCTGAAAAGTCTATTAAAATTTAAGTATATTTAATTTAGATTTGAATGAAATATATTAAATCCATATAAATTTAAGGGTGTGTTTACTTCATGGATTGGGGAATAGGAAATCAGAAATGAGATTGATTGATAGTGTTTACTTGTTTAAAATTCATTCCGTAATGGGAATGAAAGTGTGGGTCCCACATCAATTTGGGGTTGAGGAATGGGAATCTCATTCCCCCCAACCCACTTGGGAATCTCATTCTCATTCCCTTTATCAAACTAAAATGTCCCTTATACCCTTCTTACATATGCTATAAATGAAAGTGTAGTTAGTTGTTTTATATTTATAAATATAAATATTTACATATGCTATAAGTTTTTATAAAAAAATGTGCTAGTGCAAAATGTTATATTTTATAAGAAATAATTTACAGTTAGCACTAAAATTTTGAGTTAAATTGATGAATATTACAATAATATGGTTAAAAAAGTTTAGGTAATATTTTATATATAATTAGGAAAAATGATTTGATATATCATATAAATATATAATATCTTCTTCTAAAAAGAAAATAATAAATACACAAAATGCTTACAATGATATTATCAAATTGTTAAGAATTTATTTATTTTTTTTACTTATTATGACGAATTACAAGATAAAAAGATAACACTAACATTTTAAACAAAATTTTGTATATTGTAATTAATCCATAATTTTAATTAAGGGTATTTTTATAACTTATAATTAATTCATTCCGATTCTAAAGTAAAGTAAACAGCTTAATGAGAATACTGCTGATTCCGATTCCGATTGTTACAGTTGAAGTAAACAACTTATTCTGATTCCGATACTTCATTCCGATTCCAAGTCATTCCGATTTCAGATCATTCCGATTCCTCCAAGTGAAGTAAATGCACCATAAGTGTATCCAATTTCAATTTGTTTGGAATTATATTGAAATCAATTCAAGTTTAGGTGTATTAAATTCAGACTTTTAAGGAAGTGTTTTCAAATAAGGATTCAGTTTAGGTATATTTAATTCAGAATTTAACAAATTTTAAAAGTCTAATAAGTTATTCAATTAAGATTTTTGAAAAGTTCTTTAAAATTTAAGTATATTCAATTTGGATTTGAATTAAATATATTTAAATCCATATAAAGTTAGATGTATTTAATTCATATTTATTTGGATTATATTGAAATCAATATAAGTTTAGTGTATTCAATTTAGATTTTTAAGAGGATGTATTCAATCTATAGTTTATTGAAGTTTGATGGATTTTTTTTAATTATAAATTTTAATGAAATTCAAAAATTGTATAAACTCTATATTGATTTTATTAGATTATTTAAGACATCCAATGAAATATTTAGAAAAATGACAAGATTTGTTATAAATTTTTTCTTTATAAAAATCACTTTAAAATCAATCTAAATCTATTATTTAAATAAAATCTATAAAATCAATAGTTTTTTGAATATACCTAAATTTTATTAGATTTATACAAATCTTAATTGAATACATCTAAATTTTAATAGATTTCATATAAATTGAATACACATAAATTTCAATGGAATCTATTCAAATTTGGATTGAATACAATCAAACTTTTAAAGTCTAATGAATTCTTGATTGAATACATCCCCTTTAAAATATGCAAACAAATTTATGTGTATTCAAAAAGATATTAATTTTATAGATTTTATATAAATGATGAAATTTAAATGAGTTTAATGGATTTGAAAGTAAAATTTGTGAATGAAAAAGTCTCTCACAAATCTTGATTTATTCCCAAATATTTCATTAGATTTCATAAAAAATTCTAACAAAATTTATATTAATAAAATTTATAAATTCCACTATAAATTATTATTAAAAAAAATACATCAGGTTTTAATAAATTCTAAATTGAATATGTTAATTTGCATCTCCAAAAAATTAAATAATTTCTAATTAATTGATAAGATGTTTGTAACCGACAGTGGTCAAACGTTAATCTCCATTTCAACTAGTAAACTTGTGCAATTATAATATATGATATTATCAAAATACACTCAAAAACAAAAATTAGTGTGAATCTATCATTTTTTCCTATTTAGAAATGAGATTTACTGATGCTATTTTTTATTTTAGGGGTTTCAGATTTTTTTCCCCTAATATCAATCCGAAATTTAATGGAATTTTATATATCCGCCGGGCAAATTAAGTGCAGATTACCCTAAAAAGAAACCCGTGAAAGGCACCAACTGAACAATCAAACAAAAGCGCGGTGTGTGGGTTGACGGTCAACGCCAGCAAAGAATCTTTTGAAGGGGACAGCTGTCGCCCTTCCATTGGACTTCTTCCACTCCCCACGCCCCTCTATTTAACTCCCTCTCTTTTCTCCCCCAGGACCGAAACCTAGACCGAGACAGCTGCCTGTTTACGACACTCAAACGGTGCGTTTGATCCTCCTCCTTTCCACTCGTTCCAACTTAGGGTTTCACGTTCTAGATCTCATCTCGCTTTTATTTTTTGTTTTGTTATTTGTTGTAGATCTGGATGTGTTGTTCGTTTAACTGTTTTTTGTTTTTGGATTCGATCTGTTGTTTGATTAGTCGATGTTCTTTTTCACTGAGATCCGTTTGATTGCTGACAAAGTTGCTGATGGAATCCATTGTTTGACTTGGATTTTTCTATAGAACACTTTTAAAGTTGCTATTTGAGTTTGATTTGACTAGCAAGTTCACTTGAGATTTTATTTCTTTGAAGATTTAATGAGAGTTATGTTAGTTCTATTGGCTATTAGAAGTAGAGATTTTGATCTGCTTGGAAAAATTAGAAAGAAGCGGATTTATGTTTTGATTTACCTGTTTTATGATTGAATCTGAGGGATCGATATATATATGGGTGTAGTTGTTATTTGCTTGGTTACACCGGATCTGATTGGTTTTCGGTGAACATGAAATAAGCAACATCATAATAAAACTTGAATGAAGTATAGAATTGATTAATGTTCACGTGTCATAATATTTGATTTATAGCATTGCTGATTGGAGCCGATTTGCAGAATCACATATTAGATTAATATAGTGAAGATGTCGCCTACTGAATCATCTCGTGAGGAAAATGTGTACATGGCCAAGTTGGCTGAGCAGGCTGAGCGGTATGAGGAGATGGTGGATTTTATGGAGAAAGTTGCAAAGACAGTGGATGTCGAGGAGCTAACTGTGGAGGAAAGGAATCTTCTGTCTGTTGCCTACAAGAATGTGATTGGGGCTAGGAGGGCTTCATGGAGGATCATCTCTTCCATTGAGCAGAAGGAAGAGAGCAGGGGGAATGAGGATCATGTTGCTGTCATTAAGGAGTACAGGGGTAAGATTGAGTCGGAATTGAGCAAGATATGTGATGGGATTTTGGGCCTCCTTGAGTCCCATCTCATTCCCTCGGCTTCCTCAGCCGAGTCCAAGGTGTTTTACTTAAAGATGAAGGGTGATTACCACAGATATCTGGCTGAGTTCAAGACTGGAGCTGAAAGGAAGGAAGCTGCTGAGAGTACTTTATTGGCCTACAAGTCTGCTCAGGTATATATATGCCATGGTGTTGTGTACATAATTATCTTTTGTCATTGCTATTTCCTAATTGGATTCCTTAGCTGGTTTTTGATGTTGCTGCAGGATATTGCTTTGGCCGAGTTGGCTCCTACTCACCCAATAAGGCTTGGACTTGCACTTAACTTCTCTGTGTTCTACTATGAAATCCTTAACTCACCTGATCGCGCTTGCAATCTTGCAAAGCAGGTTTGAACATATAACTGCTCCAGTTATACCAATATACATCTTTCAAATGCATTGGATTACATTTGATATTGGGAAATTAATTACTTGGAAATTATAAGCTGTGAATTTTGCCACTCACTTCCTGGTTGTCCTTTGTTTTGATTTTATTTGCTGGCTCATAACTTGAACCTGATGGAAAGGATTAATGTTTTATTTATTTAATTTGTTTTGATGTCATGTTATAAGTAGTATACTTTCTGTTGGTTTTACTTGGCTTCAAGTTGATTGGGATTTTGCCGTCTTGTGGAAGTGCATCTTAGATGTGTTATTATGATTATGCTAGAAAATAGCAGCATTTGTAAGACATTTATTTATGCATTGCCGGTAAATTATGTGTAAGACATTTATTTATGCATTGCCGGTAAATTATGTACGAATTTTTATTTACATACCAAACCATTATTACTTGGCAGGCTTTTGATGAGGCTATATCTGAGCTTGATACCTTAGGTGAAGAATCATACAAGGACAGTACATTAATCATGCAACTTCTCCGAGATAATCTGACTCTTTGGACTTCTGATATCACGGTGAGTTCTGATTCCTTTCTTTTTGGTTTTTCAGTGTTATTCTACCGTGTTTGTCCAATCACCTACACTTAGTATGTGTGCATGGAGTGAGAGACAAATAATTAAGACAGAGGATTGCAAGTGCAAATGTTGAAATTTCATTATCATTTTATATTGGTCATATAAGTTTTCTCAATTTGTCACTTGATTTATTACAGTTTACAACTTCTAAAATGTTTTCATCATCATCCTTTTCAATCCATTTATATGTTTTGTAGTAGCCAGGCCATGATGGGACTAAGGTTTTAAGCAATATTCCTTTCTAATCAAACTCCAGTATTATCTTCTGTTACACTTTGTTGGTTCATTATCTGACCAACATTTAATATTTTGTTGAAATTTTACCAACTTTTTTCACTGTTATGATTGATACAAGTGCCCCCATTCCACCTGCTTATGACTGACTGATTATACAGATTGTATGTATGTCTCTCATTTAAACACAAGTGCTGTATCATCATCAGTATCTTTTGTTTTGTGTGATGCTGATTCAAGTTTGATGATTTACGCTTGTTCTTGATTTTAGGATGACGCTGGGGATGAAATTAAGGAGGCATCAAAACGTGAATCAGCAGAGGGGCAGTAGTAATGAGTTGGGTTGATAGGGATATGTATTCTGTATTTTCATGTTACGTGGATGCCATGTGGTTTGTTGTAGCAGGATTTCTTGATGAAGTGATATCTTGAGTATTGACAGCACTTGGGTTGAAATGTTCCGACAGATTGTAAACTAGCTTTTTATTATTTATGAGAAGAATTTGGTTTGGCTTTCATGTCACCTTTCATGTCTTGGGTTTTTCCGTCCTTTCGACTGCATTTTTTGGGGTCTTGTTGGTAATCAGGCCTGAACCCATTAGTGAAGGGTAAAGGTTTAGGTGTTTTTTGTTTTTCTTTTTTCTTCCTTAGTTTTATAAGATTTTATTTTAATTAAGTATTTAATAGGATTTATTATTTAATATATATATGTATGTATATATATTGAGATTCATTAACTTAAATATGAACTGGTTTTGCTATTATCATTATACCTTTTAAACTGTTTACTTATATTTATTTTTTAAGATATTTATTTTTGTTTAAAATAATTTATTGTTTAATAAAAGTGCTTGATATTTTATTTGAAAATAAAAATAGAGTTAAAATAATAGAAAACATGAGGGAGGAGGCTTAAAAGATTTGTATATTTGTTCCTTGGTATTTAAAGTTGCTGTTATATGAGCAAGCCTCTTAATTTGTGAGGCATTGTTTAAAGGCAATATGAACAATGCCTGGTCTCCTCTAACAGTGAGTATGTCTCACAAGCTATGTTGTGTTTATGATTGTATTGGATTAAATCAAATTGAATATAATATATATATATATATTTTTGGTGCAACTAGAGAAAAATGGATTAGATTAGCAATGAATACACCAGTCTCTATCTCCATTACCGTTTGAACTTTGAATATATATTCTCATCCTTGTGTTCACTCTCAATAGGACCCCGTTTGGTGCCCTGGAAATCACGGAAAATAAAATCTCCCATCCTACCCATGCTCCTGTTTGGAGCAGGGGTTGAAGAGAAAAATATTTTTCCAAACCCACCCATTTTAGTGGGTTTCACGAATTCCAATTAAGCGGGATTTTATTTTTAAATATTATTTTTTAATTAATTTTATATTTATATTTTATATTTATATGAACTGTATTTAAAAGTTAATTGATTACTTGTTTCAAAAAAAAATTATTTCAACATTTATTATTTATTAATTTACTATAATATTAAATTAATTTAATTAAATTCAATCTAATCTCAATTGCATTAAACCAGTTATAGTACTAATTTAATCAAATCTAATATCATCCAATACTATATAATTCATATGTATAGGGATATCCATCTTCACTATGTAATCTTGAACTTTGAAGACATATTAAGGGACCTATATAGTCACTAATTGACAAGGCGAAAAATGTGAAACATGCATAAGCCGATGGAATATATACATTAAATCCATAAAAAAAGGATAAAATTTGAATTATTGATCCCTTGCGATAAAATAGCATAGAACCATGAACCACCAAAAACATCAATTATACTTTATGCCCACTTTGCCTACCTTTTGCATCGACTCCCACTGCCGCCAATAACTTTGGTTAAGACAAGAACATCACTAAAATTCGCAGAACCCCACTTGCTTAAAAAGCTCCAAAGCCCTCTCTCACGCTCACACAACACAAGCAGTTCACACTCAACATGCCCACCTCTACTACTTCCATTATCGCCTGGTGGGTGTCTGTCTGTCTGTACTCTCTCTTTTTTGTTTCTTGTTGGCTTTTAGTTTAATGGGTTCTTCTATTCAGGGGCTCCGGAGAAGACGGGCAACTAGGCATAGGGAACAACGAAGAGAAAGAGTGGGTTTGCGTCGTCAAAGCTCTGGAGCCTTACAATGTTCGCTCTGTTGTTGCCGGTAGCCGTAACTCTCTTGCCATTTGCGACGATGGCAAGGTACCCTTTTCTTCTTTTTGTACATTTGTTTTGGTTTTGGATATTGATTTTTAACAAAGTTGGTATTGTTTGTTTGTTTCTATATATCAGTTATTTACATGGGGTTGGAACCAGAGAGGCACTTTGGGTCACCCTCCTGAGACCAAGACCGAAAACGTTCCCAGTCAGGTCAAGGCTCTTGCTAATGTCAATATTGTTCAGGTAGTTTCCCTACCTTCAGTCTTCATATGCTCTACTGCTTTCAATATATATATATGTATGTATGTATGTATGTATGTATGTTGTTGTTATTACTTATTACTATTATTAACTTTTTAGGCTGCAATTGGTGGATGGCATTGTTTGGCTGTTGATGATCAAGGCCGTGCGTATGCCTGGGGTATGTAACTTGTAATTTTCTTCTTTATACTTTTGTTAGTCCCAAAGACTTAAAGAATCATGTTTACTTGGGAATGATACATATATGTTTATTTGTGGGGGAGTAAGTTATGGTTATTCATGATGAATGTCAGTGTTTGAAGTATGTTTGGTGCAGGCGGGAATGAATATGGGCAGTGTGGTGAAGAACCTGAGCGGAAAGATGACACTGGTAGGCCTTTGAGGAGGGATATTGTCATTCCTCAACGCTGTGCACCAAAGCTTGTCGTTCGCCAGGTAGTTTTCCCCATGCTTATATGTGGATGAGAGTTAAATCACTTTGTTTGAGTCATCTGATCATTGTTTGGTTATGTTTTGCTGTGTTAATTTCTGGGTAATTGTTGATATGAATACTGATATTCTTACTTGTTTGAAGTTGAACCCTTTTCAAGATAATTCTGCCCGACATTGTTTAGATTCAAACATTTGGCATTTATTTTTATTCACAAAGTTAGATAGAAATAGAATTGTTGTCTGCTGGGAAGGTGAGACCTTTTTGGCTCAAGTTGTATGGTGTGTTACATATCGATAATAACCAAGGAAAATTAGAAAAAATAGGAAGTTGTGTTTTTTCCAACAATTACATTTTGTATTCAGTATGCACTGCCTCAGACTGAATAAAAGCAAAGCAGGGAAAAATCTTGGTTTTCAACAATCACCATGGGGGCATTTGTAGTGCTAGTCCTTTTTCCACATGGCTGTAATATTTAACCTGATGTTTCTCTGCCTATTCTCGATTGATCGTGCCTCCAAGCTTATACTTTCGAAAACATACTATATCATGCATACATATACATATACATACATATATATATATTTTCTGATTTACCTTGGCTGTCCTGCATTTTCAGTTTCTAAGTTAGTTTCTTGTTTGATAATATTATTTTATTCCTCAGTTAACAACTTCAATTCTTTATCCATTTGATATGATAGTACTGATAGAACTAAAAAACTAGTGCACTTAAGGAAACTAGTTTCGTAATTGGATTTAGTAACATTTTGGAACCTGGGCATTAAACTGAAAAGTTGGAAACTCCTATAGTATATTTGAACGATGTGTCTTTATGCTATCTTATTAAGTACTTAGTTCCAGAATTGACTTTAGTGGCTCTAGTATACATTAAATGATGTGCGAGTGTTACTTATATTGAAAATTATTCATGTGGTCAAATACATTATTTTTGAAAAAGCAGATTAGATTTTTTTTAAAAAAAAGTAAGAGGAAGCAGTAGAAATTAATATTTCTGTTCTTTTTTGCAACCAGAACAAAGCATCCATTGTGGGCAACTCTTCACGATCAAAAATCACATGTTAAATATTTCTTCTATTTTCTAGGACAACCTTTTGCAAAATCATATCTGCTTATACGCAAAATTTTGGAAGCAGCACTTAATTTTTAATGCCTTTAGTGCTGCCCCCTTTTAATTTCCATAATTTAGTCAGCCTGGAGGTAGGAAAAGTTTTTCTGGTTGATATTCATTTCTTTGCTTTCATCTAGTTGGTACATTTTGATCTCTCTGCTGAGCTTTTCTTAAACTTACTAACTTCATGCTGCTAGCTTTTTGATATCTCTTGTTCTAGTTTCATTATCAAGTGAGGAAAAGTAGTGGTGAGTTAATGGCCTGACAACAGGTTTGAAAGTCTATATTGTGCCTAAGTCCTTCGTTTTGTCGTTTCTATTGTCTTGTAAATTTTATTTAGAGGTTGATCCTAGTGGCAATACTTTAGATAAAATGTGTAAGCGTTGTTCGGTGCAGTTGTTATGTACTTTATTAATATCTGAACTGATACTTAGTTTGACATTTCCCTTAATTAAGTTTTGTTGATAAATTAATTGTTGAGTATCCAGTCTTTATGTTTCTCATATTGCATGGTATTAAAAATGTCCTCACCTTTAGCTGACTTCTGATTGTAATATTAATATCTTTACTTAGTTTGTCATTTCCCTTAATTGAGTTTTGTTGATAAATTAATTGTCCATTGTCGGTCCTTAAGTTTGTCATCTTGCTTGGTATTAAGAATGTCCTGCCTTTAGCCGACTTCTGATTTTTTCTCTGCATGCTTATACTTGATGTGGCTTGCCCCAGATTCATATGAGCTGTTTTATAATTGCTTTTGTGACAGGTGGCAGCAGGGGGTACTCATTCTGTTGTGCTTACACGTGAAGGACAAGTATGGAGCTGGGGTCAACCCTGGCCTCCTGGAGACATGTATAGTCCTTCTGTTCTGTCCTCTGCCTTTATTTTTATTTTGTACTTTACCCATCCATCTAATCATTTTTCCTTGTGCACAGTCACCTCGATTATTTGTTGCATGCTTGTAAAGAAGTATTCCTTTTACTTGAATGTGAGCATGTACATTACTTTTCTTACAGAAAACAGATTTCAGTTCCCGTCCGAGTACAAGGTCTTGAAAATGTGAGGGTCATTGCTGTTGGGGCATTTCATAATTTGGCTCTTCAGGAGGATGGAACATTGTGGGCATGGGGTAATAATGAATATGGACAACTTGGAACTGGGGACACCCAACCAAGATCGCAACCTATTCCTGTCCAAGGGCTATCTGGTCTCACTTTGGTATGTATTACATTGCTAAAATTCTGTGCTTTGTATCTGTATTATCTCTCTGTTATATTGGCGCTTGAAGTCAGCATGAAATATAGTCATCTAAGTGTATGACTTCTTAAATGTTAAGGACTCCTTAGAAAATTTATATGTCAAACTGAGTTGTCTTTCGCAATAATCTTGTTGCATCACTTGAATGCCTCCGTCCTCAAGGTAATTATCTATTTGCTTAGATCTCAGGCACTGGAGCAAGAGGTACACTGAAGAGCTGTTGGAAAAAAACTTCCTCCCCAACTGCTTGCTAAATAAGCCTTCCATTCTTAATATATTAACAAAAATTTCCACTAGATACATATGTGAAGTGCTGGGTAGTTGAAGTGTTATAAATGCCCTCATACTAGGCAGGAGGCAGTTCATCCTTTAGTTCTTACCTCGGTTAATGTAGATGACATTGTATATAGGCCTTCATGCTTGAAGACTGTTTCATTAGAACACTCCAGGCATGCCTTGACCATAAAAAATGACTCAACAAATAGGGTTAGAAACTCCATGAGTTAGGTAGTTTGATTTATTTTGGGTCCCCATTTTTACTTTGTGTATTTATCTCCCATTAGCGTTCCCCATGGGCCATGGCATGACTGCCTGATACATTGGCCTTTTGGATATAGTACATTAGAATGCCACTGTAGATTGCATGTTGCATTTTATGTACTTTGCTTTGTGTTTGTGTCAATTTCTGAGTGAGAGTCCTGCAATGAATATGCGTTGTTGAAGGTTGGGCTTTCAAGCCTTGGCATTTGATCAAATTTCACCTTTTAGATATACACTTAATGTCTTTAATCCCCTTTTATTTCTATCACCTGAGGGCTTAATTTGGAGCTTCTTTGCAGCCACAAGTTTGTGTACATAGTCTATGGATTTCCTTTTGTACAGCATGTTTATGCTAGTGTTTGGAAACTTGATACTGAGCTATACATGCAACTTATCACGTTCGCCAGATCACCATTCACATATGTTGTTGAAGGGTTGATTACTGGAAAGATATGATTAACAAATCAGTGCAAAATTTAGATTTAAACATTCATTAAATTTGTTTATTGTTTCATTTTTGTCCCTTTCACTGTGATTTCCCACTGTTTTAAAATCCAGAGCTTTTAATGGCGTTAGCGTTTTGTATCTTTGTAGTTTCAACTTCACATATTTAACTTTTGCTTATTAATGTATGGTTGAGATGGCTATAATGTGGTGAATCTTTCCTGTACTGTAACTATGACATGGTCAAAACTATGACTTGCCAGTAGTTCGCTTTTTAGTAGACTGATTGGCTATCTATCTATCTATGTTTTTATGTCTAGTTTGATATAGCTGCTGGAGGATGGCATTCTACTGCATTAACTGATGATGGCGAGGTATGATTTTTCTAATTTTATAAGGATATTCTGCATTTGTGCTTTAAATGTGTTTTGTTCTAGGATTGATCATTGGCATCTTTATTCATTGCTATAAAGAACATTGCTGTGAAACATACATCCACAGCTACTAATATTATATGGAATTACAATTTTTGGTGGCAACATTTCTGTCTTGAGGTGTCACGTCTCTAATAATATGTCTTGAAGCATCATTAAATTTTAGTTTAGGTTTGTTTTGATATTTTTTGTCTGTTATCAGAGGATAATTTTGGTGGAAGGTGCTTTTGTAAGATTCCAGGTCTCTATAGATTGGATGGATTGCATTTGGCTTTGTTGCATCTTTTCCTTAAAATAATTTGTACTTTTTAGCATTTCAAATGCATGAGTTTGCAAGTGGAAATCTTGAATAGGACCTGAAAATAGACAATTCTTTTACTCAAGTATTCGATCAGCTTGGATTGATCTGTGGAACTGAGATGCATTATTCTTTAATCTTCTGTTGGACGATGTAGGCCTTTTTTTTTATTTTTTTTGGCGGGGGGATGGGTTTTAATAATAATTTGGAAACCATGCTATCTGGTCAAATTATGAAATCAAATATGTTGTAACTGTATGTTTTAATGTCAAATAAAAGCCTATTGACCACCAATATCTAAGCTATTTAAATTAGAAACTACTTAAGTAATCTGTCATTTCATAGTGTATAGAATTCAGTGTGAACAACCTTTGTTCCGAGTTTATGTTACATTTAAATTATTAAGTAGTTCTTGAATTCAGAATCTCGTGAAACATGTAAACTATCAAATGAGAATAAGCTTTTTATGTACACTTGCTCTTCAGGTTTATGGTTGGGGAAGAGGGGAACATGGGAGGCTTGGATTTGGAGATAATGACAAGAGCAGTAAAATGGTGCCCCAAAAAGTAAATCTTCTAGCTGGGGAGGTTATTTTTCAGGTACCATCTTGTTTCTGTTCTGTCTATATCTCTTATTAAGATTTTGGTTGGATTAAAGTGTGTTTAAAAGACCTGGATGCATATACAATTGTAAGCATTAAAATTAGCTAGTCACAGTGGGGAGATAGACAATTAGTTTTATGTTACATCCTACTATGAAACCTGTGATAGGTGAATTTGCTCCTTTCAAATGCCTTAAATATTTGAAGGCCCCTTTAATTTGTTTATTATTCTTAGAGTTTGATTTTGAATTTATGTATTTATTCTAACAAACAGGTGTCTTGTGGTGGGACTCACTCTGTGGCATTGACACGTGATGGTCGCATGTTTTCAGTGAGTATCATCTGTGGCCCTTATCTTTGATTTCCTATTCTATTGTATGTATTAAGAGGAATTGTAGTGATGGTGGTGGCTGGTGCCTGGTAGTTGTATAAAAATGGTGAAACTTTGTGCAAGAGGTGCTTGCTTAGTGTCTAAATGGCTTTAGTGCTGAATATGATGCAATTTTTGGTGGATGTGGGGAAGCTTAAGAATGTAGCAGAAAAAGAGGTTACGGAGTTTTGGTGGACCAATTATGATAGGACAAGCTGACGGAAATTTGTTAAGAGGGAAATATTCCACCCTCCTTTCTTGTTTACCTTTAATGGGCAATTTATGCACATATTAATAAGCATTCTTGATGTACCAATTTTGGTATTGGCAGTTTGGACGCGGTGACCATGGACGTCTTGGATATGGGAGGAAGGTAACTACTGGCCAGCCCATGGAAGTGCCTATAAATATCCCACCACCGCAAGATGATGGCCACGGAGCTGAGGGAAAATGGATAGCTAAACTCGTTGCTTGTGGGGGACGTCATACTCTGGCCATAGTAGAATGGCAAACTGAGGAATCTTAAAAATAATGAAAGCATGTCTGTCCTGACCAATGTAATAATATTTGGATTTTGTAAGACGAGATAAAGGTATATACAATCATAGTTTAATAAAACAGAATTGGTGGGTAAACTGAGTCACTGGTTTACTGTTGGATCTTGTGCGAGTCTATAGTTGCCTTACGAATTTTATGGCAATGTTGAGCTAATTTTACACTCACATGGTTCCTATGCAAACTGAAAGCAGTCAATGCTTTTTACAAGAAATTAAAACAGAAAAAACCTTCTTTTATTCAATTAATAGTCTCTATTTTTCTTAGTAGCCTTGTATTTTCATCAAAACCATTCAGTTTTCTCATCAAACATGTAGCATTGTTTTCACAACGACCACATTCAGATTTACGTTATATTCGAACATCTACTGCTAACTTCGTATATGCAAAAGAAGGTCATTTTTATGGCTGAAGAATTTGCTAATATTTTATCATTCTCTTTACTGGTGGATTTTTTGACGAATTATCGTCAATAGATTCCTTTCGTATAACACATACTATAGATGTTACTTAATTTTTGATGAACTTATACAATTGTTGCATACATTCACGTCACTGATTGCTCTAATGAACTCTTCATATTTATTAATCTTAATGACTATTATAATACATAAAGCGTGAACTCTTTATTGCTTTTAACAAGATGATATTTCAGAAAGATGACAACTAGTTATTGAAGTTCAGAACACATATCTAACAATATATACATATTTTTTCCTGCTATCCTATATGCACATATGTATAACTATTGTTCATCTAATATGTATTCATCACAAATTAGAAGTCAGAGGAGGTTCAAAAACGAAAAGCAAAGAGCTTAAAACAACAATGAAGATAGCAAAAAGAAAGAGCGATTTGCAAGGATTTGCTGATTTTCCAACAAGTGTGATTCTTTCTTCTTGACTCCTTGAAGATGTGTCATCCATTTGTACAACTGGGCATGTTAAAAATCCATATATTATCCCCGTAAAAGCTGCTCCGAGATGTGTCCTACAACATTTACCAACATTAACTATTAATGGAGATATATATATATATATATTAGATCACATATATTATTAGGATTGATCCAAGAAATAATCAGGACTAATTAAGATTAAACACTGATGGTATGACCCGGAGAGGGCTCCCATATGAGCAGAAGCGACCCATACATAAGTGGAGAGACTACCCTCATATAAGAGAGAGAAAACAATAAATATTGTCAGTGGGTGTCGAACCAACCTCTTATGAGAGAGGTGGGTGTGCAGTTAGTACTTATCCACTACACTAGAGCAACTTTTGACTATTAATGGAGATTGTTGTAAGAATATAATGAGAGAAATATGATATAAAGACATTTATTTACTTAGGGAATAATTATCACTATTTAATTAGTCAAAAATATCTATTTTGTTATTAGTAAGAACATAGTTAATGGAGTCTAGAAAATTATAGTGTTCATCTTAATTGAGTCTAGAAAAAAAAAAGAGTTATTAAGCATTATGAGAAATATAAGTATCATTAATAAGTTTGTTTAAGAATATCACTATAAAAAGAGCAGAGTCAGTCCATGTATTCAGTTTTCTCCATCAATAAAATATTATCTTTACTAGACTTTTGTTGTTTAAAAGTTTTACTTGATTTTTCCTTACAATAAATCTTGACTCCGACAGTGTTTGGAGTATAATTTCATAAACTTTGGGACAGTATAGTTGTTCCAGTTTACCAATTTACATCGCTTTCTAATAAAGGCTACAAAAGTTTTTCATAAAGAACTGTTTCATTAACAGTATATGAAAATCAGCTTTTGGCTTTCTTTTGAGGGGTTGCATCCGGATGATTTCAAGAACACAAATCCAAATCCAGAGATACAAATGCCCCTTAAATTTATGAATTGTTATTTCCTGCTTAACATAGGAAAATATATCAGCATGCTAAGGACTGACTATATTAGAAGTCTTACCAATTATCAATCAGCCCAAAATTGCTTATCATGCAGCCAAGAGCTGTAGTAATTATTGCCTTCTGGAACATGCTCCCTGAATGATTCCTCTCAATAACATTTTTGTTTTGGATTTGATAAATGAGCCAAGCTCCAATTATGGCAAACACTGGTCCCTGCAAACATGAAGGACATGAATGATGTAGCACTCCAAGACATGTTACAAGTACAGATTGAAATACAACTACAAATATGTGTACACGGCCAAAAAGCAACCATCTATGAGTATATATTTGCATAAGGTTATAGGATAGGTCATTGTATTAAAAAATTTATGTTCAACTCAATATTATGAAGCCTTAATTGTAATCAATAGGATTTACGTGAACGGTTTTGTCCCTTTTCATAACCTAGGACCATATTTTCTAGTATTTATGGCAATATTCGCCCACCAAATAATGATCACATTTGATGAACATAACTGGATTTGACTGGATCACTGATTGGAATAGTCTAATCAAATGTTTGAATGCATGCCAATGAATTAGATATTATACTGGATTAGACATCAATATTGAATTAATTGGCATGCATCAAGCATTGCAATGCCAATATTCCAACCAATTTCTCAGTTCCATGCATCAAATGTGGCTGCTAAGATGACAGACTTTGTAGTGTCTATGTATTCCTTCTCAGCTTTACCTATACAAGGAAATATAGTCAGGCATTGCAAAAATAACATTATAGAGCCTAAAAAGTCGCAGCTTATTGAAAAATCAATGAGTTACTTCACTAGCTTGATTCTCTAGAGGTAATAGTTTTGTTAGTTCTGTCATATATGCATAACCAAAGGTCTAACACCAATTTCAATAAACGTATTCTATATGCAGAATCTGTAAGCAGTGTCTTCCACAAGTTAAATACCTTGGAACAGAACCTAATCACTGTCCTTTATTAGTCAGGTAGGATAATAATACAAGTGAGTTGAATTGCAGAAAATTCTTAAACCACAGACTCAGCTAGTAGAGACAGCTGAAGCAGGAAGTTTTTTCCACCTAAGTGAAGCAGAATATGAAACTTTCATTAGGAATATTATATGTAATGAGAATACAGTTCGATGGTGTTTCATACAAGCTCTTCCTTCTATTTCGTCTAGGCTGAGTAGGAGGAAGCATTATCAAAAAAGTTTCTTAGGATTAACTCTACCAAAAAAGTTAGGTATTGTCAGAAAAGAGTTTTGGGTCAACTTGTACCATAAAAGCTAACTCATGAGTAGAAGTTTACCCTCATCTTATAAACCAATACAAATTCATCTTTTTCAACCGATATGGGAGTATCTAACAGGCATCACATATGTACAAAGGTTCTTACAATCAACTTAAGACAGTTTGTATTCTTTCATACTGTTCATCGTGAAGCAAAATTACCAATGCATATGATTAAATAGATGAAGAGAAATGTGATAAAATAGAGTCGGAATGATACTTACTGTCCCACCTACAGTTGGCTCTGGAGTATGGAGGAAGCTTATTAAGTTGCCAGAAATTCCTCCGAGTGTGTAAATCAAGAAAAATGTAAATGAGCCATAACCTTTACAAACTTGAGGTCCGAAATTAAGAAGTGCCCAACAACCAAGAGCTACATGAAGAACCCCAGAGTGCTGCATTTTTACCATATTTTCATGAGGCAATATATGTTTGAAGTAATAGTAAAAAGGTAATAAATAACAGAAATTTTGTAAGAATGAACTTAAAGTAACAATTCCTACTGTGACATGTGAGGAATTTCACAACATTAAAATCAATTCAGTGCTTTTTGTGATACTGGGGAAGTTAGTTTAATTCATTGCTGACTTGGAAAATGATTATTTTGTAAATCAGTTCACATCATTTTGATATTATCCATGACCCCTACATTCAATTTAATAAACTTTCAATCAACAGAAAAGACTTCAAACAGAAAAAACAGATTTGAAGTTGAAAATGTCAAAACTCAATGTCTCTAACTAATATGAGATCGAATGAGAACTGATGTTCACTCAACTAATTGAATGCAAAATGCAATGCAGGAAACAGACTGGGAACACGAACCCAATTGTCAACCTTGTACCAGAAACATTGGTGTCACTAGCCTCCACCACTCTCCAGTAAGGATCAAGTCATTTATCTTTGCACCATACAACGATGGAATAGAAAAGAGCTCGAAGTCAGAGTTCCTGATTGGACTGGCTATATCAAACAAGTAAACTGCAATATTTACAGAAGCCAATGTATTTCTGCATCCAGAATAAAGAACAAAGAAGCAACAAAAACTGAATAAGCTACAGATACACAAACATCCAACATGAAAATGATTAATGACATCAAGTAAAGCACTGCATGTTAAGAAAAATGTTTATTGACACCAGTATGTGAATTGCTGTCCTACATTAAGTAGAGATCAGGCACTTCATTGTTCTGCTGTAAATCCTCATATCCTCTATCCTTTCGTCTCAACTTCCTATAACCTTTCAGTTTCCCATTGTCACTCCTTTTAGAAGTTTCGCTGACAGAAAATGTTGTCACTACCAGATTGCTTTCAGGATTTTGGTTGTCAGAATCAGATGGCACATGACGTTGTTCTAAATTTGAATCTGGAAGTACAAAATAATCTTGATTCAAATTTTTTCCTCAAAAGTAACTTACTACTGCAAAAAGATTACGAAAATGTTAAAATGAAATGTCTTCTTGAGCTAAACGTACACCGAACTATGATGCGTCAACTGAGTACTACCATTTAATACACAAAAGAAAAGACAACAGAAAAGCAGATTAATTGTGTAAGCTTTTATGAATTATGATAATGTATTATTGTTATAGCTAGATTGAAAGACAGATGAATCTGGAAAAGTGTAATACATGTTAAATTTTTATACTGACATGCAGTAAAACCACCAGTTTATTTTTAAAGAATTTCTGATGATGCCACAATAAGAAAGCATGTTTGTTACATAAGAAAACAAGTTACATGTTGGAATATTTAGGACCATTCGAGTGATTGTAAATGGGATCAGATCAGTGTTCAAAATTGGTGCACATGCCAAATGTTGCATAAGGAAGCATCCTTGCGGCATTAAGATGTTAACTTCTGTTTCCTTTGCTGTGAGGAAAAAAAAAAAACATGAGGAAAAGTGCTTGCTACAAGATTAAGTGTGCTAGGATGTCTGTAAATCATTTGAGACATATCAAGATTAAGTCCAATAGATCTAGTGAAAGACATTTGGGTTGTCAGCCGCAGTCAATCAACTTGAGGTGGTATGAGTAACAGTTATGTATCTGCAACTTGTGTTAGGCTTTCTTTTTCTTTTTAATAGTAAATTAAACGCTAGATCGAAAATTTTAAACAGTTAGGTAAGAACACATCAATAGTATTTAAACACGAACACAACCCTCTAACATCTAATGACAGAATTGCGGTTTTTTCATAGATTGGACATACCCATTTTAGCATATGAATTGTGATTCTAAATTGATTTAATCCAATAGGGGTTTGCAAGATTTAACTCAACACTGATAGGTCAAGGGTCAACAATAATATTTAAGCTCTAACATTAGTCAACATCTTTTATTCAAATTTAATAAATTGAGTCACAAAAACTGATGAAGACTTCTAACTATGCAACATAATATACACAGGCTACGAGCATAAAGTATCAGTTCATATTCTTTTAACTGTGCAACTAAATCCATCTAAACCAAGACAAAGCAATAATATAAAACTCCAGTGCCTTATATGTTACCTTTCTCAAGTTTTCCCAGATAAGCATCTAAAGAGTCCAGCCCCTTCTTTGCTTTGTTTGCATCTCTTCTATCAAGTACCTCTGTCACCTTGTCAGAAGAATCTGAAGAAATCCGATTTGCATCATTGTGGTTTTTAGCAAAATATGACTCTAACAATCTCAGTTGCCCCTTACTGGTACTAGACTCTGATGCACAGCATGCTATGCACAAATTTTCCTTTTTTGAAGTAGTACTTGTCTTAGAAAAGGATATATTCCATATGATGTCCACATTTCGAATTGGAAAAAATCCTCTGCCAAAAGTAGCTCCACCAGATGCTTTTGTTAACATCTTTATCTTCGTGTTTTTAAAATTATCAGCAGCTGGATATAATGAATGCCATCTGTTGTATGTGTTATTCAGAGCTGAACCAAAGTGCTTCAAATGCTCAGTATGGGTAGTGTCGCCATACTTGAACTCTTGCACGTTGTTTCTTACTGACTTTGGAATAGGAAGAACTTGTTCTAAAGATGGTATTTTGTAGCATAACTGAACCACAGCCATGCAGCTGATAGGAGAATCAAACAAAAACTAGTTATAAGAGATTCTTTATACAGAAATGTGTAACAAAACTACTGCTTGTACATTTCAGTATATACTAAGTAGACATTAAAAATTTATCTGGTCGGAAAAAATAGGCACAGCAGACAATGAACTATACGTTAATAGCAAATTAAGATTTTTGAAGTTACAAGAACAATTATAAAAGAAAACAGAATGCTAGTCCTTTCGTTTAATGATTGATCAAGATACTCAACAGTTATTGAAACATTTAAAGCACAATCCCGCTTTCAAGGGAGACCAGTAACATATTGATTGCATCACTTGACTTCAATTAAGTGAAAAAGAGAATGCATAGACTGCTGAATGTACATGTGCATGTTTATGTGCATGAGCATTTATATGTGTGAGAGAGAACAAAAGAACAGAATCTCATCTTAGTAATTAATATAGCTTGAAGTTTAAACAAACAGTCTCCAGTACAGACAAACAGTCTTCAGTCTATAAACATTGGCTTTAGCACTTAAATTCCAAACAGTATCAGTATGCGGCAGCAGGATTAATGTAACATCTAATCTACCTAGTTATCAATGCAAACTAGCTCAATCCTCCATAGATATAGCAATGCTTGTTGTTTCATAATTATTATGAACATGAGAAAACCTAAAAATAATGCATCTTTTTATTATATTTGCAAAAACATAAACCCTATTTTAAAGTCCTCCATGTCACACAACAAGACTAATTGGTAGCTACAAGTTTTCTCTATAAACCTTTAATTAGACAATTGTTTCTCATTTTTTTTTTTTTTTTTTTTTATGCAGTTGTTTTCTTGTTATAAGACTATATGTTTTCCTTTTTGATGATAACTCCTCTGTCCTTTGTAACAGAACCAACATGTACTATCATCACACCAAAAAATGACAAGGTGGGTACTCACTATTTATCAACTTAGTCGAACAGAATCTCTTCAAACACCATGTACATACCATTAGACCTGTGTTTAAGGTACTCTACTGAAAAGGGAGAAAATAAACAATCAAAAAAGAAGTTCAAAGTCGTAGTGACTTTTCTTGTTTCCATCAAATTTCTCAGCAACAAAAAAGCCATGAACGTTAAAGAAATCTACAAGTTATTATACATATAAGAGATTAGTTAACAACGAATCAATGAAAGTAGGCAGTTATGTACCGTGCAATGTAATCTCCTTCTCAGATATTAATAGTGCTTTGAAGTTTGAGCTGAGTTTTTAGGCAAACACATGTGTTTTTTTTACTTTCAACTGGTTCCATCAATGAAGGCTGAAGCTTACATTATCTATATATATCAACCATAAAAACTACCAGAATGGCTCATTACAATCATCCTTGATTTTTCCAATTATTATAAACATGCCCCATTTTCATTTATTTTCAGGGTCGACCAAACATGTCGATATAAAACTTGCATGGACAAAATATCTCCTCTAATATAAATTAAAAAAAAAAAAAAACTCATATATACTCTTACGATAAAAATAAAACTAATTTTATTTTATAACTGTAAATAGTAGAATTTCAACCTCTATCCTTTATATAAGAGAAAAACACATTAACTAATTACAATAGAAATCAATATATCTATTGGATCACTTATGTGTGCGTGCACATCTTATAAAAGATATAAAATATAATTATCGAAATTCTTGAAAGGGTCTTTTAATCCTAAAAAATCAGAAGTTCAAGTCCAACCTTATCATTTAAAACACAAGGTGTAGATTATGAGTCTTCTTTTAATAGAAATTATTCTCTCCTAATTATGAAAATAATCATCTTAATAGATCATAACAGTCATTTAATCCGTAAAGTGTAGCACTCAAAAATTTTTTTTGAAAGGGATGTAATAAATCTTGAAACTATAAACTATTTATAGTACATGTTTTGACAGATTGAGCTAGATATAAATGAGGACTGAAAGCAACGATGGAGGGGCTGGAAATCCAATGAATCGTGCCTTATCAATGTCGGACCATTGAGACATTTACACGTTTACTAACACAATCCCTAGCATAATCTTGGTACACATCATGGATTTGCCTGGACCGCACTTGATTTGCCTTCGCTGTTCTCAGCCAGCTTCGTGGTCCCACTTCTTGTCTAATTAAGATTTTGTTACTTCATTTGTACAATTACTAAGATTAAGTCTACTTTTGGCATTTCAATTTATCCCTAACTTTTTAGCAAATTTTGATTTTTTAAACGTGAATTGATTTATGTTTCAATCATCACATTAGTTTTTGATGTCAATTGTTAGTCAAAACCTATGGTGGGTGGTTGGAGTATTTTTGTTGTCAAACATTACACACCATGTGTTAACATCAAAAATTTTGAGAAATTAAAATATATTTAATTACATAAGCAAAATTAAACAAAATTATTCAAGCTAATTAAAAAAAGTGAAATATTAATAGAAAAACAAATAAAATAAATAAATTAGTTCAAAAAATCTTCAACGTGATTTTATTTTTTTTACATTAATTTAAAAAAATTAAAAATAAAAGTTCAAGAAAAGCAAAATAAATCCCTCTCCATCGTCCATTCAAAAATCGACGGTGGAGATTGATTGTCTTTTTTTTTTTTTTTTCCTAAAAAAAATCGCCAATCTCCATCAGCAGCCATGCTCCATTAATGATGGTGGTGACCCTATTCTAGGTCTTCACCGGTGGTTCAAACAAGACACTGTTGTTATCTTCTGGATCTAGTCCAAGAAACATTGGACTTCTTGTGGTGTGCAATTCGTATTCATAATAAATCTGATAGTTTCAAAATAGAGGATTCACTATTTTTCACAAGATATTCAATCCCATCTAAAGTCTGCCCAGATCTTTAGCATACACTGCACAAGCCAAATTCTCCAAGGATTTGTATTACTTGGTACAAATAAGATACAACACTAATCATTTTAAACTTTTTTGAATTTTGAGAAAGAAATTGAGGTAGCAATCACGTGTTCTCACTTCTCAGAAAGACAATCCAAGCATATTTTTATATTTACAATAACAAGTACCTAACTGCTAAAACTTAGTTCAAAGTGAGGCACGAATTTTTGATGTGGAGGACATAAAGGTGAGGATGTTCACAAGAGATGACATGGAGCTCAAGGCCACCTTCAGTACTTGTTCTGAACAACCTGATTTCACTATTTTCTTCACCTGATACAGGACAAGCTCCAAAGCTCAATCCAACTATACTTACAAAGTGAATAAAATCAAAACCATAGTAAATCTTGAAGAGTGGCCATAAATGTGATAATTAATGTATTAACAATGTTGATGAAATTGAAGAAAAGTTATTATATTCAAAAGATGACATGACTTTTTACAAGCTTCAAGAATGTACTTATGAGGCTTAAAAACTAGAATGAACAATATTTAGGGCATTGCTACTTATTTTTTCTTTGCATAATAATGATCACTGATGATTGATCAACAAATGCACGTGTCGAAGTTCAAATGGATCCAACTTCAAGTGCATCCTAATCATGCAAGAAGAAAGAATATCATTGAACTAGCTCAGCAAGCTAATTCTACATTCACGTTCTTTTTGACAATCATTAGCTACATTATCATCTTAATATTCAAAATTATTTAACAATTTTTACTTAAAAAAAAAAAAATAGAAGAAAAAGGAGATAGAAGTTTGTCAACTTTAGGTAATAAGCCTTTAGAAAGACAATAATGAACCATAATGCAAACAATAATACAGAGATCAATGAAGCAGAAAACAACAAGGAGTTGGCCCAAAAACAGAGGAAAAAGAAAAAAAAAGAGAGATAGCCAAAAGGATGGAGTAAAAATCAGCTTAAAATATACCGTATCAAGATAAGCCTGCAACTCCTTTACCTTCATAATATAGTCTTCACCTTCTTTACAAAGACCAATGCACGTCACATTGTTACTTGATCCATCCAAATGAGTTCCAAAATTTTGCTGGAGAGCATCCATATTATTCTAAGTCTTGTAACATTAAATTGAATAATTATGACAGAAAAATCATATATCTAAAATAAAAATAATAAAAATAAGAAACTATTATAGACCAATTACCAACACATTTCGAGCATTTCATAATTACACAAGTTTCGCTACAGTGATAAACAAAATCATGGATGAACAACAGAGTTGAATGAAGATGCACTGAGGCCAAACATAGTTATAAGAACTATGATTTACACGAAAAACTGTTGAAAGCTAACAAAAAATGGAGAAGGAAACAATGCCAAGGCAATAAAAATCAAGGCTAAGAGTTATAGTAATATGCCTCTATGTTACTATGTTAGTTATGCACAAAGAAAAAGACATGTTTATTCTTTGGTCCGAACAAACTTCAAATAATTAAAAAAAAAATGCAAAACACAAAGAAAGAACTTACACTAATTTAACCAAATATTCACCTCCAATACCTTAATGTTATTTTGTTAATCTAACCATTGATTGAATTTGATCATTTAAAAGATAAAATATTTTGTTATGACAATTTAAAAGATCAAAATACCCTTATGTTAAAAAAAAAAAATGACTTATTTGGTCATTTCTCTTAATTAAAACAAATAAATGAATAAACGAAAATTTCAACGCAAACACCCAATGACCTTATTCGTAAATTTGGATTAGATTTGTATAGATCTAATCTAAACAGAGCAAAAAATGCACAACTTAGCCTGAGTTGGTTAAAGCTCACTCACCTCACTTAGAACACAAGAGAAAACATGGAAGAACAAACGACAATGGAAGAGAAAGTAGAGAGAGGAGTAAGGCCAAGGGAGACAATATTCAAAACTTTCTCTCACTTGTCACACACTACACACTTCTTACACTCTAATGAGGCTTTAATTTTTATTATTTCTTTTATGTCTCACTTTTATACTTCTCAAATTTCAAGAAAGGTGATGCTTTGATTTGATTGGCATTTGCATGAATTGATTAGCTTTGTGGTTATATTGCTTTGGTTTATTGATGGTTTTAATAAACAAATTAATATACCACAAGTGTCAAATAGAACAATTTAGAGAAAAGCAAAAGCAAAGTACCAAACTTAATTAAGACCATATTGATATTTTAACATTAAAATTTATGGGTGATATAGAGATCAATTAAAATAAGAAAATTGGAATGATGGAATTATGAGAATGTGATTATCTATATACTAAGCAATTTAATATAATGGAACAAGCATATTTAACCTTGTCAAACAGAGAATTTTCACATACCAAAGGCTTTTGAAGCACTGCATCACATACTGTGTCCACTGAACCTTAAGAAGCCTCCATATTTTCTTGCATCCACAACAATTTCTCAAGCAATTCCAATGTCTGATATCAATACATCCGAGGGTTAGAAGGTTAGAAGTTGTCTGCTAATCTGAAACAATAATATTTGATCAAGGTTGACAAACAATAATACTTAATTGCCTTCCTCCTGCATAACCCACCTGCCTATTCACTAAGAACTCTGCTTAGTTGAGGGAAATGGTAGGAATTCAAAAATTAAGATGTATTAAAAACACTTTGAATAGGGAGTGAGGCCATTCAAACAACATCTTGGGTGTTACTAGTGTTGTTAGGAGTTGTCCACCATGTGTTTGATAAAAGGCCAAAGAGAGCACTAGTGACTTAATTGCCTTCCTCCTACATAACCCACCTGCCTAGTCACTAAGAACTCTGCTTAGTTGTGAGAGAGAGAAATGGTAGAAATTAAAAAATCAAGGTGTATTAAAAACACTTTGAATAGGGAGAGGAGCTGTTGGAAGCAGTTCAAGACAATAACCAAGCCAACTATATTGGTGTCCAAGGGGAACCAAATTATCAGTTAAGGATAGAGAAATATTCATCCAAAACTGAAAACATGGTGAGACCTGTACCTTGTACAGAAAGCCAAAAACCAACATCAACTTCAGCCTAACCTACCTACTCCTAGTGTGTTAACAATGCAATGAATATGTAACGCAGTCTACAATCAATAAAAGGGTATTTACAAGGTTCAATTAACTAAAAGCAATGCAACAAAGATAAATAAAATTATTACAACATCAAAGACGTTAATTAAAAACTAAAATAAGAGCAAAAGTGAAAGCATACCAACTTATCAGGTATTAACTAGCGATTCTCAGCATTTTGTCTTGTCCCACTCTTATTAGCTTTAGCGCCACACTGCCACTCTTTTTGTGGTCCGCGGTCTTCGATCAAATTTTGATATCCACTCCAATATATACAAACAAGCATGCTAGCGGTGTAGTTATCTCTTGTCATGAGGATCAATATTAGGGTCGTGTCTATAGAATTCTAAGTCAATTTTGTGCCATTACTTAAAAAAATAAACCAACACATCAACCTCTATTTTGTTCTTTGAAATTCTATTTTATTTTACTTTATAAAATGGTTTTTTTTCTTTTTTTTTAACAATTTATCACTAACATTACTTTTAGAAAAGGGTAATGGCTGTATAATTTTACCTTTTTTCTTTAAAAAAAAAAAAAAAAAAAAAAACTCAGCTGTTTACTTTTTTTTATTTTTTTTTTTTTTAAAGGGTTCCAAATAATTTATTAAATTATTAATATTTAAAAAAAGTCAAATATTCTCTTTTAACGTGGGAGTTCTTTTTTTTTTTTTTTTTTACATCATGGTTTACAAGCGCTAGATCATTGAAGTGAGTTTTAATAGCACTAAATTACTGTTCTTTTTTTTAATGACAAAAATGCCTTTAATCTGTAACTGTTCCTAGTTTAAATGATCTTAAAAAAAAAATAAACAAATTATCTTTAAAGAGGATGAAACCGAATCAAATTCAAACAATGGTTTTTGAGTCAAAACATTAAAGAGAATCAAACAACAAACTCCAAGGAAAACAACAATTCCCCATTTTGATTCAAAAACAATAACTCTCTCCCATAAACACACACTAAAACTCCAAGCAAAACACATACCAAAACTCTCTGGAGCAAGTAATAGCTATGGTTGAAGAGAGAAGATGAACGAAGAGCACCGAAAAGAAGACGATGGCAGAGGGGACCACTGTTCATTGACTTGTGACTTTTCATATTCAAGGTGAGGAAACTTAACTCTTTCTCCATTTTAGGTTAGGTTTTGTATGGTAAATGTCAATGGTGATTGATTTTTATTGATGCGAACTCGGATTGTGTACATATAGGGGAGGATGAATTTGAGGGGAAACCATTTTTGAATGATTAAGATAGTGATAGGTTGTTCAATCGTCGATTTTATTTTATTTTTTTTGCGAAGGGACTGTTAATTCATGAAGAGTTTAGGTTCACGAACTAGTATACTTTCACATAGACTAGTATAACAATTTCATGCATTTCGCGAACTGATGCATGCCTTAGCGAGCTATTACATACCTTCACAAACTACTAGATTTTTTTATGCTGATTTATGTTTATGTTCTGTTTCTTTGCAAATGAAGGCTTTACAGAAGAGATTGAAAACTCCTAAGGATTGATGATGCTAGAATATACTATTGTTTTGTACCTATTTACTTAGCTTTTGTAATAATTTTCGAGTAAATTATGTTAATTATTTAATGTTTTTATATTATTTTATTCATGTGAGTCATGAAAGATGTTAAAGAATAAAATGACAACTTTTCAAGGCAAAATCCAGCAAATATTGAAATCAGAGGCTAAAATGTGAATTTTGGATAAGTGTTGAGGGAATAAGCAATAAAAAGGAAGTTGAGGAACCATATTGTAATTCATCGGGAGCACTGTGGATGAGCTGGGTGTGATCCGCAGATAAGCTTCACCCAAAAGCCTAGGTGGGGCTACTTAGTAATGCTCACGTTCAAGGGATGCAAGGTGCACTATGTAGAGAGGGCCACGGATGAGGCCCACGTTGAAGAAGAACCGGACCCAAGGAGTGAAGATGCGAATCTGGGTCGTGTGAAAAAGCCCGAGTTCGACCCATAAGGCGTGAAGTAACATCGGTTTGGGCCTTATGGAATGGGTGCGTTTTTGGGCTGATTGTGGGCCACATTTGATGCATTTGCAGTGCGTGTACTAGCTATGAAATTTGTGAAACAGATCAATGAATTTAGAGCATTTTTAATACAAATATGATTTTTTTTTTTTTTTTATAAAAAAAAGGGAAAATTGAGAAAATGGCGTTTTTTGGGAAGCCATCCTCAAAAATAACCTTTTTATTTTTTATTATTAAAAAAAGCACTGAAAGGACAAAAACGCCCTTAATGAGTAATTTTTGAAATCGATCCCAACCTGTAGGTTAGGATCTCAACCCCGAGGTTGGGAATTTCAAATAGGGTTAAATATAAAAAATTGGATTCTCAACTTTTAGGTTGGGATCCCAACCTAAAGGTTGAGAATCCTAAACTTTTATATTTATTCAAGTTTGGGATTCCCAACCTCAAGGTTGGGATTCTCATCCTTGAAGTTGAGATTTCAAATATGAATATTAAATCAAAGTTGGAACTCCCAACCTTTAGGTTGGGATTCCCAACCTGGAGGTTGAGAATGTCAACCTAAATGTTCAATTATATATATTTCGTAATTAAATAAATTTTTAGGGTTATTTCGTAATTATTAAATTTAGAATAGAGGGCGCTTCTTGGATAAGAAGCGCCCTTAAAGATATTTTCTAAAATTACAAAATTGCACTTTTATTTTTTTGAATTATCAAACCTGACCTTATTATTATTTTTTGAACAAAATTACCTCTCCTATTTCTTCAATATCAAAATCCATAATCCCAACCTCAAGGTTAGGATTCCCTATCAATCTTAACTTTCAAATTGGGAATCCCAACCTCGAGGTTGAGATTCCCAACCTTAATTGAAAATTTAGGGTAAAATTCATAATTAAATAAATTTTTGGGGTTATTTCATAATTATCAAATTTAAAATAGAGGGCGCTTCTTATCCAAGAAGCGCCCTTAAAAGTATTTTTAAAAATTACAGAATAGACTTCTAATTTTTTGAATTATCAAAACGGACATTATTATTATTTTTTGAACAAAATTACCCCTCCCATTCCTTCAATATCAAAATTCATAATCTCCCACAATTCATCAACATCATCAACCACAATTCATCAACATCTCCCACAACAACAACAACATTATCAAATTAACAATTAACAAACAAACACAAAAAATAAAAAAAATAAAAATAAAAAATCTGGTTCTGGGTTCGCGACCTAGAACCAGACCACTCTCTTCTTCTTCTTCTTCTTCTTCTTCTTCTTCTTCTTCTTTTTTTTTTTTTTTCCTGCCTTGGTTCTGGTCAGCGACGAACCCAGTTCGTCGCCGACCAGAACAGTCTGGTTCTGGGTTCGCGAACCCAGAACCGGCGTGGTTCTGGGTTCGCGAACCCAGAACCACACTGGTTCTGGGCTCGGCTGGTTCGCGACCACCATCGCGAACCAGATCCAACTCAGGAAAAAAAAAAGAGAAAAAAAGGAAAGAAGAAGAAGAAGAAGAGAGGGTGGGTCAGTGGAGAGAGAATCAGAAATGAGAGTCAGAAATGGAGTGGAGGGAAAGTTTTAGAGAGAGAATCAGAAATGGGGTGGGTCAGTGGAGGGAAAAATAATGGTAAATGGTAATTAGCTGAACTATTAAGGGTATTTTGGACCGAAAAGAATCATGCTGCAGGAAATTAAAAAAAAAGAGCTAATATCCCAAAGGGCCATTCAAAAAGGGTTATATTTGGTTAAAACCCTAAAAAAAAAAGGCATATCATCAATGTCAAGGAAATATGCATCCTATGTGGCATAAACATGGATTGATAGGCACTCAAGGCTAAAAGGGTTCTCCAATGCTATCTTATTCCTTTTAATGATAAACAGTCAAACAATAATATATTATTAAAATAAATTACCATAAAATATTATTTTGATAGAAGTCTTAATCATTATTACTAACATGGTTGTTCAGGAGACTCTTTAGAAATAGACATTGAAGTTGACAGCCTCTATTTTCTTTTTTACCATATCAGTTTGATAGTGGTTATGAAAGTTTACATTAGAGAAATTTTAATCCTCTATCAATTTATCTTATGTGGCACTCTATTTTTTCACAATTCATACTTACATTATAGATACTCTTAAGCCTGCAATTACACGTCTTCAATGCATTAATTCAAGAAGAATATTCGGCAAATATTCTTGACCATATTCCCTCATTCATGCTTGCAAATAAAAGTCATTCCATCGTTTAAAATCCATCCAAGAAAGTAGAAAATTCATAGAGTCATGAAAGAAGAGAGATGCAATATTGTTGAGGGTGCTTGGGCATTTATTGTAAAACTCAAGAATAGCCCCTCAACTATATATCTCAACTCCTTCTTTTAAGAGCAATTTGACAACCTTGGAGAGAAGTCAATTATCATCAACAAAAAATTACATGAGTTTTCTTTATTCTTTTTCTTTTTAATTTTATTCATAATGTTGTTAATTGTTTATTTAATTTTACTCATGTATAACTTGTTGATGATGTATTAGATTTTTATCTAGGGTTACAATGTAACCCTGAACCCCGGAGCTTACCCTATTAATACTATTTTAATTAATTTTCCATTATTTTGTTCTATCCTATTCTATTCTTAATGCTTTAAATTGCTTGATCACCAATATATATGATTTGGTAATCTTGAATGAGCTTGGAAAATGTATTCATGATTTAGGCCTAAATAGGATGATATAGATTGCATAGGATATGAATATACATGTGTAGTTTGTGTGGTTTTTATGAGTTATTAAATGCTTAATGTGCTTAGGTTAATTAATCGTCATAGGAATGTAGCTAGTTAATTAATTTAGGTCAATCAACTTGGCTATTCAGAAGAGACTTATGGATAATTTAGTGCTCGATCAAAGCATAATGAGAATAAATTAGTGTGAGTTGAGTAAATTGGTAGGGTGAAATTGTAACCCTAGAATCTAATCTCTATTGGCTAAATTTATTTTAATTAATTGTTTCTTTTAGTTGATCTTAATTTCATTTTAATTTCCTAATTTATTATTTTGATAATTTAGATAAGGTATAGTCTTGATCGGTGTAGTACTTAACATAAATAATTTGGACAATTCTCATGAGAACGATACTCTACTCATTATTGTATTGCCTGTGGACTGTATATACTTACACAAGTTTCTGGTGTATTTTTTATGTTGTATTCTTATTGAGTCTTTTGTGCAGTAGAAATTTGCCATCAAGTTTTTGGCACCATCGCCAAATATTGTGCCAAGTTATTGTTAATATTAATATCAGTTGAGACTTCCTTACTTCAGACTAGGGATGACAAAAATTCTCAATTCGATTTAAACTCAGTCTATTCAAAGTGGGTTTGGGTCGAAAAGTAACGATTCATTTAGGGCATGGATTGGGTTTGGAGTCTTGGGGCAATCCTAAAAAATTCCTAATTGGGTATGAGACAAGCTTTCTTACCCTGACCCGACCTAGTAACGTGGCCTATATATAAACATAAAAAAAAACCCTAAATCTGCAATGTGTGTTAAATGAAATTATCACATGTATTCAATTCTTGAACTATTGACTATCAAAGTTTTTTTAATATGAATTTGGAACTCTTTTATAAGGATCGTGGAAATTATAACCAATTTATCTTTTTATTTTATTTTATTTTATTGGGGGGTATATTTGTTTTTGGACATTAATTTTATCATTAGTTAAAAACTAAATAAGGTTAACAAATCGAGTTCGAGACAAATTCCTCTTATAAGGTTTGGGTTTGGAGTGGAAAGTAATGACCCATTTAGGCCACGAGTTGGGTTTGGGGAACCTCTCAAAAATTTCGGATTTGGCTTACTGAGAGTCAAACCTGATCTAATTGGATCTATTGTCATCCCTACTTCAAACCTTTCTTTTGTGTTATTTATTTAATTTTTGTTTCCTTTTGTTTTTCAGGGAATGGTGTACCGGAACTGTGAAGATTGGAGTGGTTTAATACTAGTGGGATAATTTCATTTTTTTTTCTTTTTTGTTTACATTAATGTCAAATTTTTTGTTAGAAGGACTAAAGTGATGTATTTTAAAACATGGAAGGGATCAATTCAGTTGAAAGTAAATTCTCATTTAAAAATATGAAAAATCAACAAAAAATAAGGACCAAAATTAAGCTTCTTATTATTATTATTGTTATTGTTATTATCATTATTCCTTTGTAATTTTTCCCTTTAGATCATTTCATTATTTTATTATTTATTATTATTTCAATCAAATTGGAGGACAAAAAGGTCTTCCTCCAATTATTTGAAGAAACAGGAAGCAAATTTATCTTTATGCCTTCAAAATGTGTAAGAAGCTATCATTTTAACATCAGCATAACCACAATGGGTTTTTGTCTATTATGGCAAACAAGAGAGATTTGGCCCTTATGTCAAACTACAAGGGGAATATTGTTATTTCTCCCAAAATAAATAATTGCGTATTAATCTTTGTAATAAATTTTACAAAGATTAACCTTTAATTAAAAGTTTTATAGTTCTATCAATTTCTTTTGTAATTATAACAACAATCTAACAATGTTCTTTCTCCATCGATGAAGTAAAACATCTCCTTTCATCACAACCACCACCAGAGATTGTGGTTGAGAGCTTTCACAGCGATTTTCAATTGGTATGTTTCTATGACTTTCAATCTCTGTTTTCTTTTGTGATTTCAATATATGTATTATCGATAGATTAATTGTGAAAGTCATTGATTCAATCTATTAGTGATATGTACTAAACCCTATTATGATAAATGTGATTTGCTTTTCTAATATGCTTTAGCAGAGTTTAAACATTTCAATTTAATATGCTTTAGGCAAGTAATTATTGTGTCAAATAGAAAATACCACTTTTACAAAGGAAAAAGCAAAACAAAATTGTCGCAAATATCTACTTTACTTTTTATCCCTTTTTTGTTTCGTGTAATCACTCAACCCTAACATAATTTTACTCAAACTTTCTCTCTAGTGCTCAAAACCTTTGATTAGCCGCCTTAACTTTAGTCGATTAAATCCTAAACCCAATCCTTCAAATCCTCAACCCACCCATCTTTGTAATTCAAAATGTTACAGAGATTAATCTACAATTAAAAGTTTCATAGTTCTGTCAATTCCTTTGCAATTATAACAACAATCTAATGATGTTCTTCTCCTTCAATGAAGTAAAACATCTTCTTTCATCACAACCACCATCAAAGACTATGGTTGAGGGCTTTCACAGTGAGCTTCAATTGGTATGTTTATATGAGTTTCAATCTCTATTGTCTTTTGTAATTTAAAAATATGTATTATCAATCGATAAATTGTAAACTTAATTAGGTTGATTTCTTTTTTTTTTTTTTTTTTTTTTAAGTCATTGGTTCAATCTATTAGTGATATGTACTTAACCCTATTATGGTAAATGTGATTTGTTTTTCTAATATCTTTGGGAGAGTTTAAATATTTCAATTTAGTATGATTTAGGCACAATATTTCAGCCAATATGCTATAGGCAAATAATTAGCTTGTCAAATAGAAAATACCATTTTTACAAAGGAAAAAGCAAAATAAAATCGTCTCAAATATCTACTTTACTTTTTATCCCTTTTTTGTTTCAAGTAATCACTCAACCCTAACATAATTTTACTCAAACTTTTCTCTCTAGTGCTCAAAACCTTTGATTAGCTGCCTTAACTTTCTTTAGCCGATCAAATCCTAAATCCCATCCTTCAAATCCTCAACCCACCCACCTTTGTAATTCAAAATTTTACAAAGATTAATTTTCAATTAAAAGTTTCATTGTTCTATCAATTTCCTTTGTAATTATAACAACAATTTGACGGTGTTCTTTCTCCTTCAATGAAGTAAAACATCTTCTTTCATCACAATCATCAATAGAGACTGCGGATGAGGGCTTTCATGGTGAGTTTCAATTGGTATGTTTATATGACTTTCAATCTCTATTGTCTTTTGTAATTTCAAAATATGTATTATCAATCGATAAATTGTGAACTTAATTAGGTTGATTTTTTTTCTTTTTTTAAGTCATTGGTTGAATCTATTAGTGATCTATACTTTACCTTATGATGATAAATGTGATTTGTTTTTCTAATATGCTTTGGGAGAGTTCAAATATTTCAGTGTAATATGCTTTAGGCAAATAATTAGTGTGTCAAACAGAAGATACAATGTAAATGAATTTTTCATAAATTTTATGATGTTGGTTAACAGTCGCACATTAATAAATTGTTTTAGTTCAATTAATTTTTTCATTGATTTTTGTTTCTAATGATCTAACAATTTAAATCTATTCTAGAATATTTCATCTATGTATTGTGTTGAAAACTACAGAGTGATTTATATATTTGTATTGTGTTGAAAAATGGTATGATGCTTAATATGCATGTATTGTGTTAAAGATATGTTGAATGTTCTATACATTTGTAACGTGCTGAAAGCGGTATGAAGTTTTATGTACATGTATTGTGTTGAGATTTGTAGAGTTTACCGCACAAGATTGTTCCTGTTGGCAGCTTTCGCAACCCCATTTTGTCTTAACTTGAAACCTTATCAAATAAAATCAAAATGATATAAATTGTTGGGACAAGAAAGCCTTATGTGTCTTCATATAATTTGGAAATTTTCATTTGAATTGATGATTAGTTTGCTTGTAATAAAGCAAAAGCAAGGTTGATGCATTGTCCTTTGAAGGTAGTTTTTATACCCTATTTTGCTTAGCTTAAAACCATATTAGGCAAAAGCTTAATAATATGAAATTTTAATACAATAAAAGATTTAAGTGTACACTAAAATAAAAAAATTTTCATATGATTTGGTTTAGTAGATTGTTTCTAAAAAAATTTTCAAGTGAGGTTCTGCACCATCCTATAGGTATATATTGATATTGAATACCTACAATTTTAACAAGATATGGTCCCTAACCACTACCTAAATTGTCGATGAATTTTAGATTAAATAAAGAATCATGTCTATCTCACAAAACCACTTTATGTGAATGATTTATTTATTTGCTGTTAGTCTTAAAACCTTAGAATGTTTGCTTTTGACATGTATAATCTTTCATTACACTACTACACAATTGAAATATTAAAGCAAAAATACATTATTGATATAATAAAATATTACATAAGATCAACCATGCTTTATGACCTATAAATATCCTAAGAGGGTTACATTTTATAGTGAAAATCCATCAACACCAAACAACTTCCTTGTTTTTCAAACGTGTTTGGAACACTAATGTACCATGATCATAAATGCTTTCATTTCTTCTTCCACAGATAATAACAAACCATAGTGTGCAAGTACCTCATGATGATCCCTAGGAATAAGAATACGACTGGAAAAGACAAGGCAAAAAATGAAAGGAATATGAATAAATGTCAAAGGAGTCGAATTATTTGTTTTGTAAAGATGACTTATTTTTTAAGCTCCTTGAACTGATTTATTCTTCTGCACAGTTGATATTTTTTTGTTGAATTAAATAGAGTTCTTTTATTGATATGTGACCAACTTTGATGATGATTGTGTTTGTTCCAACACTTAGGATTTTTTGTAACTTCCTATTTCCTTCCCACTTAACCCTTTTCATAAGAGAGGTCAAAATGGACTGTCGTGTAATTAGCTCTTATCGACCTTGTATTGCTGCTTCATCATGACAACCTTTTCTTGCCACTTAACTACTCACTTGACTAGCTGGTCGTTATGCGAGTTGATTGCTTCTTGTCACTTTCAATGAAACAGGCCCTGTTTGTGAACAGGTTCCTTAAGAAAGCCTGATAGGTTTTGCCTAGTTGTTGTAAGTGTGGGTATGCAGGTTTAAAGTTTCTATTGAAAAACCTTCTCGTTGGTGGTCCATGGGATTTTGCAGGTTTTAGGTTTCCTCGAGGAAGCCTCCTCCCTAGCAAAATCCATTTGTCGATTGTTGTTTTCTCATAATTTTTTATGGACTTGTGCCATGGTTATTCATATTAGATTTTTTATGGCATAACATTCCTAGAGGGATCAGGTTGCTGCCCTGGATGGATCACAAAAAGGGATGAGGTGGGTGCGAGGTGCAGTCGTATCCTTCTCAGATGCTCAACATAAATTATGTCTCCGGAGTGATTTGGCCTCATCCTAGAGGGATGTGGTGGGGCATGGTGCTACCTGATCCCCCTTGAACCACATAATACCACAAAGGGATCCCGAAAGGATGCCACGGAGTCTAAGTACTGTTATATCTTCCTTGAACCACTCAACATTGATTGCATCATCAGAAGGATACAACCTTGTCCTCATAAGGATGTGGTGGAGGAAACTACTATGTCTTCCTTAAATCACATGACTTTTTACAAGGTAAGGTGTTGTCTAGTCCCTTTTAAACCACCGAGGAGGTCAGAGCCATCCTAGTGTTGTGTAGTGGCGAAGCTGAGGATTTTTTATTTTATTGAGCTATTTCCTTGTGGAGCTACTCGCTTGTGGAGCTGAGTCAGTTTATGGAGCTCCCTACTTGTGGAATTGCATGTTTATGGAGCTGTCCGCTTGTGGAGCTGCTCATTTGTTGTACTACTCATTTGCAAAGCTGCCTACTTGTTGAGCGGCTCACTTATGGAGCTAGTAATTTTTGAATGGTGGATCTATAGGTTAAATTTTTTCATGGAAAAGTCTTCTCATTAACAGAATCTATTGGTACCATCTCCTAAAAATTTTTATGAATTTGTACCATGTGTATTTGTGTTGGATTTGTTATGACACCATGTTCTTAGAATTTTAATGCACTTGTGTCATGTTTATTCATATTAGACTATATCCTTAGAGGGATGTGACCTTGCCCCATAGGGATATGGAGGATGCGGGGTGTTGCTATGTCTTCCTTAGTATACATGGTGTCCCATAAGTTTGTTGCCCTATAAAGATGTGGCAAGGTTGTGTGCTGCCTTATCCTAGTTGAACCACATGGTGTAGCCACTCACTTATGGAGCAGTCCAAGTGTTTTGTAGTGGTGGAAATGGGGTGCTATCATGTTCTTCTTGAACCATCTTGAGTACTATCCTCGGGATTTTTATAGACTAATGTCATATATATTCACTGTTAAATAGCCTTGTACTAATTAGATGCTGCGGTGCTTTTGTTTTGCCGCAACTCGCTTATAGAGCTAGTAATTTTTGCTTGTCGAAAGTATTCGAGCTACCCCTGTACCCTTAAGTTTGCGGTTCATATGCTATTGAATAAAAAACAAGATTTTATTAGAACTAAACTAACACTTAAAAATAAAAAGTTCTTCATACTATAAAATATTGATAATTAATATGAGAGAGAGGAAAGAAGAATTGAATATAGCCAAAAGCTATTAATATTTTCGAAGATTGAGATCATTTTCCATAAGTTGTAGGGTTATCTTCTGAGAAGCTACTGTAACAACGGTCAGCTTTTCTACGATGTCCTAGCTTGATTGTATGTTGGTGTTATTGCCTCTAAATCATTGAACAAAGGTCGCCGTGAGAAGCCAACAACCCTTTTCTGACTCTCTGGGGATACTTCTAGTCATTATTTACATCATTGCAACTTGGAGATACTGCCTTGTTAGTCCTTGATGTCATACCACAGTTACAATCCGCGTCATGCCCCACTTGCTAGTGTGCAGGCCTACTCTCATACTGATGTCCATGATAAGGAAGGTCTATGTTTTGAGGAAAATTCCTCTGTTACCCATTATTCACTATTGTCTGTACTCTTGGCCCTAGATCAATTGATGGATGACCTTACTTAATGTCAATATGACATTTTCCACTATGTTCTAACTCTCTATTATAGCCACAAGATTCAAAGTGTCCATATGTCCAAAGATTAGGATTCTTTTCCTATTTTACATCAAATTGCATTAAATACATTGCATTCAAGTCAAAATATGATTTTTGGAAATTTCCTACTGGTGCATTTTCCTGTTTGATGCATAAGTCTTTTCATTTCTAGAATTTAGCCAAAATAGGGAAATATATAGGCTTATGCAATTAGAGCTACCCCAAGCACGAGGAGCTTCTCATATGAGCTATTCGATGTGAGTTGCTCCGTTACCCGTTACTTTATTGTTGGTTACTTAGAATCTCTACTTCAGGCTGATATGGCATATCTTGTGGGCTTAGTAATGATTATGCTCTTTTGGGCTTTTAGGCTTATATTGGGCTTAAGGCTAATTTTTAGGTGCAACATCTTTTAAGTGCGAAATGATATTTTCTGTTCCAAAATAGTTTTTGAATAATGTTTAGTTTGAACTTTTTTTTTTTTTTAAATTTCTCCTAATTTCATATTTTCACACTTATCTCAAAAGGTGTGCACTTCATTTTCTATATTTATGGTGAGGGGTTTGAATCACATCATATGCATTTTATTAGATAGTGTGGCCATGTGGAAAGTTTCTTTTTTTTTTTTTTTTTTTTTTTTTTATCTAGTGTTGTGAAAGTATATTAATCTCAATTATGGAAGTAAATATCCTAATCGATTTTATATGATTAATTTCCATAGGTCCTATAATACCTCAACCCATTTCAATGATGTGAAAGTAGATATCTAAATTGTTTATATAATGATTAATAATAATACTACACTTCTCAAAATTTTTTTCAAATTTTTTATTTAAATGATGTGGTAAACTGATTTGTAACATCTCTTTTAGTTATGGAATGATATGTTGATGATATGATTAATGATATAATATTTACAAATCAGCTAGTCATTTTATATTGGTATTTACAAATCAACTGATCATTTTATATTGATGATATAATTGTTACAAATTAGTTGGCCACTTCAATTAGATAATGAATTTAGGTAAATTTGTGGATACTATGATATTTTTGAATGATTAGTCTTAGTAGACCCTAAAACATGTGTAGCGTCTAAAAATGCATGGGCCCTAGGTAGCATGTTTCCTAAGCATGTTATGGGATCAATGCATTTCTAAAACCTATGCATGGGCCCCAAAACATGCGTCAACCCTAGAAATATGTTAGCCTTAAAACATGCTTAAGAAACACACTAACCTCATTCGATGTTAGATATGGTAAATGATGTGGGCCTTAAAATATTTTTTTTCAAATTTTTACTTAAATGATGTGATAAAGTGATTGATAACAACCTTTTTAATTATAAGATAATATATTAATGATATCAACGATGATACAATAGTTACTAGATAGCTGACCATTTCATATTGATGAAATATATAAATTAGTTGGCCACCTCATTTATATAATAAATTTGGATAAATTTTGGATGCTTATGGTGTTATTGAATGTTAATATCAATAGTCCCCAAAACAAGTGTAGGCTCCAAAAACACGTGGGTGACAAAACACGCATCGGCCCCAAAGCATGCTTAGGAAACACGCTAACCTCATCTGGTGTCAAATATAAATAGATTGTGTGAACAATTGCCAACCCTAATTGCAGCAGAAGAAGATCTAGTCATTTACTTTGAGAGAACCAAAAAAAAAAAGAAAAAAGAACTTGTGTTTGTTACATAGAACTCTGAAAATTGAAGAGGCCAACAAAATTTGGGCATCCCTCCCAAGTTTTGATTCTCTTGAAATTTCTTTGTAATAGACATAAGTTCTTTTTTTTTTTTTCCTCTCAAAAAAGAGGACTAGATCTTCTTATGTTGTAATTAAGATTAGCAATTGTTGACAGGATTAGTTTATAATTGATCCTAGATGGGGTTAGTGTGTTTCCTAAGTGTCTTTTAGACCTGATTTAATATTGTTGTCCATCTTTGATTTCCTCGATTTTTTCAAAAATCGAGCAAGAAGTAATCTTTATCCTTATCTTCAATGATAAAAGTCTACTCCCTGAAGTAATGGTTTAGGGAAGTATGACTCATACTCAACAAAAGTAACATCAATAGACATCAAAAAACATTTTCTAGGAAGTTGAAAACATCAATATCCCTTTTGAGTAGATGAATAACCCATAAGGACACACTTGAGAGCCTTAGTATGTAATTTCCCTGGTTGATAAGAGTGAGTATGAACAAAAGAGATACAAACAAAAATTATAGCACTAAGATAGTTTGCAGTTTTAAAGTCCGAAAAATTTTTTTTGAAAAAGATTTTACCGGACTTTTGTGATCAAGTATCTATGAAGGTAAATGATTAAGTAAGTAAGCAGCTATGAAAACTGCTTCTCCCCAATACTATTTAGGAATATGGTTTTGAAATAGAAAAGCTCTGGTAGTAACAAGTAGGTGATCAATCTTCCTTTCAGCCACCTTATTTTGTTGAGGTGTTAGAACACAAGATGATTAATGAACAATACTTTTTTTTCTTTTTTTTTTTAATTAAAAAAATACATAAGTTATGATAAAAAAAAAAAAAAAATCCTTGGCATTGTCTAATCTGGCCTTCTAAATTCCATTTTAAATTGATTTTGATCATTTAGAAAAAAAAAAAAAAACATATATTAAAAGTAGAATTCGCATTCGATTTATTTTGGAACAACCAAGTCATACAAGTACAATCATTAATAAATAATATAAACTATTAAGCACTAAAATCAATAACCCAAGGTTCGGTAAAATAAGGATTGGAGATGTTTAGGGCAAAAAAGGAAAAAGTTATACCTAATAGTGCTAGAGAGCAAGTACCTGACCTGATAGGTTGGTCTAGGTTGTCAAGCAATGTTTCAGTTTGTTAAAATCCTCTTGGTTAAACTCAATAGGACCCTAAGGAAGAGTGGATTACCAGAGTGGATTACCATGCCACCCCCTTAGATAGAAGAGCCCCAACATGAACCTATGTCGGACAACCCTTATTAGTCTAGGTTTTGCTATAAGATGAATTATTTGGAAAATTTACAGGTCTACCATGAAGTTTCCAACAATAACCCTTCGTATGTCACAGTTTTTTTCAGTACGTACAAGCAACCAAATCTTTATTACCAACAGGTTTTCAATGTCTCAAAAGACCTTGAATTACCAAAATTAGCAACTCAATTCGTGACACCTTTCATTACCGTAGCAGAACCCTCAATTAGTTGGGACTTCAACATATCCCTTCTATAACCTTTTTCACCAGGGGATACCAATAGTTTCAACTAAAGAAGGAAGATTAGTCTTACCAAAAATTTGAACCCGAACAACATCAAACTTGGCATTGAGACCGGTAAGGAACATGTAAATCCTATCTTCGTCAAGATATTGTTTAAGAATAGTAGCATCTTTGCTAGTCTTCATGGTAAGACATCGATAGTGATCCAACTCATGCCATAAATTCTGCATGATATTAGAGTATTCAGTCATAGTTCAAGTACCTTGTTTAGTATTCCACAACCATGTCTTGATACCATAAATATTAGTAGCATTATTAACTTTAGAGTTGGTTTGCCTATTGTTATACGTATTTTTCGGACTCAGTAATTGGGCTAGTAAAAGTCCAATTTAGGCCCATTTAAGACTCGATAAGAAGGCCCAATAAGGTCAACGTAGTCAAAGCCCATCAGACAAGGCCTAAGATTGACTCTAAGCCTAGTAAGTTCTTCAGTTTGCTTAAAGGGATCTTCCAGCTGGCATAAACAGACCTATAATCATAGCCAGATCGCAGCTCGCTTCTTGCGCAGCTCGTCTCTCAGTGAGCTCGAGCTCGAAACCACCATAAACACGTCAGCTCGCTCAGACGCGTGATTAGTACAGTATCTTCCAGAACAGGCAGTTATCAAGTTCAACCATGATTCTCTCTCCGAATATGGTAGTTACCCAGTCAAACCATGATTTCCTCGTCAGATATGGAGATCTATTCAAATTCAAATTCAAATCAACCTTATCTCGAGACAATTATAGTAATTTCCTGATATTATCTAAATATATTAGGAAGTATAATTAATTCACAATTCTTTTCCTTATTTTACCCAATTATTTAAGGAATGTAATTAATTCAGGATTCTTTTCCTAATTTGCTACAACCAGAATTGTAACACTTCTTTCCCTATAAATAGGAATTGAAATCATTGTAACAACATCATACAATATTCAATAATATACTGTCACTCTGCAGAATTTAAGAGACAGACAGTCGTGGACGTAGGTCTTTTATTGCCGAACCACGTAAAAGCTTCGTGTTCCCCGTTTGATCTTCTGTTTCTGTCTTTGTCTTTTCTTGGTATTTGTGCTTTCTCACATCGATTGCAGGTATTGGGCATTGATTACTCGTCGACTGAATTCCAACATCGACACCTATAGGTATCCTAAATCTCCTACACTGTCTTTAAAACATATACACATCACTTACTTCAGGAGTCATGGAGTTCCATAACAATGACATGACCAAAGAATCAGCTTTATCCCAAGCCACATATTTCTAATCTCCTTCAAGAGGTTTAATACCAAGAAGATGGTTCAATTTACCCTTCCTTTTCGAAAATGTTTGAACAAATTAAGACCACTTAAGGTAGTTCTTGCCATTCAAACGATAATTGGAATGGATATTTTGTAAATAATTTCCCAGAGGAATAGAACTTGATTGATTAGTGAAGGCCATCGCAGACAAGGAATCGGAAGTTAGAGAGGGATTAGTCATAGTGATAGGAACTTAAATAAAACTCAAACTGGAGCAACAAAGCTATATGGAATAAAAGAAAGAGGATACAAGCTGCAAAGTTCTATGAAAGTACAACCAAAGGAGGCACAAAGTCGTATGTAATAAAAAACAACCGGCACAAGGCACAAAGTGTATGAAAGTAGGGTGATTGAAGAAAATGACAAAAGGCCTAAATGATAATTTTATTCCAAAAGAGTAGCCCTAGCTATGATACCATATGAAATAATAGAATATATTGAATTAATATGAAATCATACAGAGAAAAGAGCTATATATACATTTGATTTCTAACTTGCTCTCTAAGTTTAGGACTACCATCAATTACAATAATATAAGAAATATACACTTTCCTAATTAAATATAAATAAACCTGTACTTTCCTAATTAAACATAATTAAAGTTAAATCACAATCACTAATTTCCATAATAGTACACTTTCCACAATTTTTTTCAAATTTTACTTAAATGACGTGGTAAGCTACTTTGTGATAACATTTTTAATTATGAGATGATATATTGGTGATATGAGTAATGATATAATAATTATAAATTAGCTGGCCACTCCATACTGATGATATAATAGTTACAAATTAGTTGGCCACTTCATTTAGACAATAATTTGGGTAAATTTTTTGATACTACGATATTATTATATGATTAATCTCAATAGGCCCCAAAACACATGTGAGCTTTAAAAAGGCTTGAGATGATGTATTGATGATATGAATGATTAATTATGAGACGACATATTAATAATATGATTGATAATATGGTAGTCACCAATTAGCTGGTCACTTCATATTGATGTTATAGTTGATGATATGGTAATTACAAATCAGTTGTTCGCTTCATTTGATATTGAATTTGGGTAAACTTTTGGATATTATTATATTACTGAATAATTAATCTCAAGAGGTCTCAAAACGTGTATAGACTGTAAAAACGTGTGGGCCTCAAAACACATGAGGTTCAAAACGTGTCAGGCCCAAAATGTGCTTAGGAATCACGCTAACCCTATCTGCTGTTAAATATAAACTGATTGTGTCGACAATTGCCAACTCTAATTTCAAAAGAAGAAGATCTAGTCACCTCCTTTGAGAGAGAAAAAAAAACTAGAACTTGTGTCAATTACAGAGAAATCTTAAAATTGAAGGGGGCGACAAAATTTAGGCATCCCTCCAAGTTTTGATTCCCTTGAAATCTCTCTCGCCAAAGAGAGGGAAATTTTCGAAACATTGGATGTTTCTGATCATTGTCCTCCATCTTTGATGTCCTTGACCAACCTCACTATCTGCTGAATCAATGGCTTTCACATCCAATGTTGAAGTTCCTCCTGCTGCTCCCAAACACGGGACCAAGTCCCTTGGAGTCCGTGTTATCGGTGGCATCGTCTACGATTCGGAGAATGGCAAGACCTGTCATCAGTTTTTTCTAAATCCAAAATTTTCATTACCTAATTTGATTTTTTTGGTTTTCTTTGCCTGTTTGATTAAATCTTGAAGAAAAGAATAGGGTTTTTCTAAATCCAAATTGTTTGAATTTTTTGTTTGGTATCTGATCAAGTGAAAAACTCTGCTGTCAATTTTTGTGATTTCATTTTCTTAGATTCATTGGTTTTAATTGTTCAAATAATTATTTAGGAGAGATTCGTGTTTGATTAAATGTTCAAGTGTCGCCAAAAGACAAGGGTTTTTTCTGCTACTTGTAAGAATCTGAAAAGTAGCAAGAAGTGTACAATTAGTTTCTGTTGCAGATGCTTATCGAGCAGATTAGATTTGGTGCTACCCTTTTTTGTTGTTGCATTTGAGAATGCTTGATTGGCTTTTTATATGCTTTGGATGATGTTGATGAATTAAATTAGATATAATGAGAACGCTGAAGATGTGAATCGGTTAGATTACTGGCATTGCCCCAAGTGTAGAGCTATGTGCAATTGCAGCCAGTGCAGGTTAGTGTGTTGGTGGTTGTTGATGGCAATGTGTGTATGTTAAGTGGCTCTAATGTGGGAATTCCCCTGCAGAAAGAAAAGCGGTCACAAACCTACTGGTCCAATGGCACGTAGAGCCAAACAATCAGGGTTTTCATCACTTTCTGAAATGCTGCGAATCAGAGGACCTTACTGTTTAAGTGGTGAGAAGAAGATCGCTGAGGAGACAGAAAAGTTTAGTTAATGCTTTTTTATCTTGGTTAATGGTAGCTTAATTTCAGTTGATGAATTTGTTGTTTCTATGTGTTTACTGTTTACAAATGATTTCATGCCTATGACGGGACTCTGTAGCTGATTTATCAAGAAAACCTGGTCAGGAGAATTCTTTTGATGGAAACAATGATTCAGACTTAAAGTCTCAGAATCTAGCTCCAACGTTGAATGAGAGGAAGTCTAAGAAAGAGAAACGGGAAGAATTAAAGGAAATTAATAGCATTGAAGATGTTGATGTTTCTCTAAGTAATGAGATGCCAAACGAGCCTCAGATTTCTGAGGATAAGGGAATCATTAGGCAAGAAGTTGTAACAAATGAAAAGGATCATGTTGAATTTGTTGAGAAAAAGAAGAGTAAGACGCAGGAGTTGAAGAATGATTCCTTGAATCTCAGTAATGCTGGAACACAGCTTCAAGCAGTTGCTGAGTACAGCAAAGCTAGGAAGAGAACTGCAGAACTTCAGAAGAAAAAAATTACTGCTGACATTCAATTGCCTCAGGGTGCCAACTTAACAACTGTAGCAGGAATTGAGATGAATCCTGAAGATGTTGAAGATGCATTGCAGTTCTTAGAATTTTGTGCAGCTTTTAGAGAGGTATGTTTGAATTAAATTTTTCTTAGAATTTTTGTTTTTCTAAAGGCTTTTTCAATGAAAGTAATTTACTATTGTTGCATTTCTAATCCAGCCAACCGTTGTCTAATTTAAAAATTACCTTTTTTATTCTTATGCTTGTATGTCATTAGGTTCTTGATTTGAAGAAAGGAGAAGCTGAGTATATTCTTAGAGAACTGAGACGTGGGAGAATTAGGTGCTGGGGACAATGCTATCCGATAGTTCAATTTCATATCAAATTGTTGTCTTTGTTTCAAGATATGGGAGAAGAGTATAAATCAATTCCTCATTATATCTGTGCATATGACTTCGTTAGTTTTTATGGGTTGGGATTCTAACTATATGCATTGCTTACTGTTGTAGGGTCATATGCATTAAGTTCAACAAATGGAAAAAATTCATGGTCTTGGCTCTTGGGAAGTGTGTCTCAAAATCGAAATGTCCATTGAATGATATTCCCTCAGATTGTTTCGAAGGAGATGGATATGATAAGTTAGACTGTTCAAAAAAGCTTAAGCTCTTGAATTTTTTTTGTGATGAAGCTCTGAGCACCAAGTAAGTAAAAGGACAAAATGTTTATTATCTTTGTATATGATAACCTTTTTCATTTTTCAATGCATGATACCAAATGCTTTGAGCTGTTTTCTAATTAAATTCCCCTCATAGCCCTGACGAGCTGGGTTGAAGATCAAAATTTTAAATATATGAATGAAGTAAAACAAGCCAAAGTGAATATTGCCACAGCAAAGGATAAGGTGATACAGGCTATGTTGAATATGAATATTTTGGCTTGAAGTATTTCTGTTGTTGCAGTAGTTTTGGCATAAAATAAACATTTATTTTCTTCTTGTCTTACAGCAGAAACAACTGGATGTTGAATTGGCAAAAGTTACTGCTCCTGAAAATGAAAATCCATCCTCAGCTGAGCATGAAGCTCTTATTTCAAAACTAAAAAGCAAAAGAGATCAATCACATTCAGAGAAGCAGGAGGCGATGGGCATGGGCCCAAAGAATATGTCTGGATTTCTAATTGGAGTTAATTTAATATTTGAAATTGTGTTATTTGCTAGTTTATTTCTATATTCTTCTTTTATTCAACCCTTAAAGAGTCTTCTCTTTTTAAATTTTTCCATGAATTTTGGTTTATTTATTTCACATAACTACATTAGCAGCTGTAATTTGTGTTCTTTACTAGTACAAGGTGTCTGACAATAGAACTCTCCAAACTAGACTGGAGATTAACAGAACAGAAGTATCTGCTTTTCAAATCTGTGATAGGCCATATTTTAGCACACTGTAGAATATATACTTTCAAACTTTGAGAAGAAAGATATTGACAAGATATTAATAAAAATAGGGTTTTCAATATCAAATATTAACTAACTCCAGTTTAGGGTAATTGCTCCCTGTACTAGTAATGGCTGGGATGAAATGCGAAGCCAAAACCTATTGTTAGACTGAAGAAATATATCCTAATTTCTAATTGTTTCTAAATTTTTTGTATGATTGAATATTAGTTGACCAATTGTCACATGTATTGAATTATGCAATCAAATATTTATGTACGTGTAGGTCTTTGTGTATATCTGTAAACGTAGTCTGACATCTGCTTACAATCATCACAAAAAATGAAGATAAGATGCTTTTAGAACAGAATCTATTTTAGTGGAAGATAACAGTCATGCCTTCTGGTGATTGAAAAGCCAGCATGGCAAACCTGATATTGTGCTTCAGGGTTGGTTTTAATGCACTATGTGTGGATGATCAAGTATGAGTTCGAAACTTGTATTTTAATCTTTGTTGATGACCAGATTTGCAAGGGAACTGGGATGCAAATGCAATTGATGAAAAATGGTTTGTCTATGATGCTGACCAAAAACCAGCAATTGAGAACTACATCTCATCAAGGTTAGTCAATGTATTACTTAGGGGCCAAAACGTTAAAAATGTTTGTTCTTAGTTTTATTCATAGTTTTTATGTGCTTTATGCATTTTCTTTCTCAAAGAAATTGCAAATTCAATTCATCAAGGTTTGAAATGATTTGAGGATCATATGAGGTTTGACTGCATTCCTGTTGATTTTTTATTTTTTTTGACCAACTAGATTCATCCATATTTCAGTATGACATTTGGGATTTTTTGTGCCCAATTTCACTTTTCCTTTTCTCAATGACAGCTATCTTAGATACCCCATGAATTTCAGGTCAACTACAAAAATCAAGCTAGCCATTTTCGAAGGAACCATTTTTTATCTTTTAATTACCAAATTCCACAAAGCTTCCAATAAATCATTTTTAATGTAATTTCCATATGCTTATTTAAAATTTTATTGTTTAGACTTTAGACCTCAATTTCACTATTTGTCATCTATGCATAAAAAGTCTCTTATAGATAAGTTTTCTATTAGAAATAACATTGTTACCATAAGAGTTACAAATTATGATAGATTACTGAGTTTGTTAGTGAACAATTACACCTTTCTTCGATTATGTTGTCAGTTAAATATTTGGAAACATGTAATGTTGGTGCATAAGTGGATCAACCTAGAAAATATCTTATTAAGTCAACACCCTTTGGCATTCTTTTACATTTAATATATGTTCTATTACATACGTGGAAAAAAAAAAGTGAAACATATACTGGATTGTTCCTCCAATCAAATTATCTATGGTGTCATGTGTTTCTTTGATGCATTTTACCATTTTAATTTTCGTTTTCCTTTCTTTGCAGGACAAAGAGGCATCAGAGGGCCAAAAAACCCTCAACCTCAACTAGGACTGCTGAGTCAGACTCATAGAATTGTTTTATGGATGATTTTACCAAACAGGCAACTGTAAAGCATCTCCAGCTGCACTGTGAATCCTAAATTTGTAACTGTAATTCACTATAGATTGCCTAGCTCATACTGGACATTTTACCAACATCAATGTCCAGTATCTGTTAGGCAATCTGTAGTGAATTACAGTGATAAATTTAGTTCAAAGTAAGGCATGAATTTTTGATGTGTAGGACATAAAGGTGAGGATGTTACACAAGAGATGACATGGATCTCAAGGCCACCTGCAGTACTTGTTCTGAACAACTTGGTTTCACTATTTTCTTCACCTGATACAGGACAAGCTCCAAAGTTCAATCCTATACTTTCAAAGTGAATACAATTATCAAATATAAAATCAAAACCATAGTAAATCTTGAAGATGCAGCCACAAATGTGATAATGTAATATACAATGTCAATGAAATCGAAGAAAAGTTATTATATTCAAGAGATAAGATGACTTTTCGCAAGTTTAGAGAACGTAGTTATGAGGTTTAAAAACCAAAATTAACAATATTTGAGGAATCACTACTTATTTTTCCTTTAATTAAAAAAAAAATGAACATCAAATGCACAAGTCAAAATTCAATTAGATCCAACTGTAAGTGCATCATAATCGTCCAAGAAGAAAGAATATCATTGAACTAGTTCCGGAAGCTAATTCTATGTTCATGTTCTTTTTGGCAATATTTATCCACATTATCATCTTAGTATTCATAATTATTTATCAATTTTTATTTAAAAAAAAAAAAAAGAACATAACAAAAAAGAGGAGAAAAAGGAGATAGAAGTTTGTCAACTTTAAGTAATAAACTTTTTTTTCGCTTTTAAGAAAGACAATAATGAACCATAATGCAAACAATAATACAGATGACAATGCAGCAGAAAACAAGGAGTTGGACTAAAAAAAGAGAGTTAAAAAGGAGTAAAAATCAACTTAAAACATACTGTATCAAGATAAGCCTGCCACTCCGTCATCTTCATAATATAGTCTTCACCTCCTTTACAAAGACCAATATACGTCACATTGTTACTTGGTCCACCCGAATGAGTTCCTAAATTTTGCTGGAGAACATTAATTATAAATCTTTTGACATCTGCTTTGTTTCTCTGTTACACATACACCAAAAAAAATAAATCTCACTTCTTATTCGTAGGCAATAGAATAAACTGAAGTGTTAAAATTTCTGTGAAGCAAGTTGTAATAATTATCCATGTTATTCTAAGTCTTGTGACTTTAAATTGAATAATTGGGACGGAAAAATCATATATCTAAAATAAAAATATTAAAAATAAGAAACTATTATATTATTTATATACCAATTACCAACACATTTCAGCATTCATAATTATACAAGTTTCACTATAGTGATAACAAAATCATGGATAAATAACAGAGTTGAATGAAGACGCATGGAGGCCAAACACGGCTTATAAGAACTATGATTTACATGAATAACTGTAAAAGCTAACAAAAGATGGAGAAGGAAACAATGCCAAGGTGATAAAAACAGGCTAGGAGTTATGGTAATAAGCCTCCATGGTAGTATACACAGTACAAGAACAAGGTTGGCCACTATCCACAAAGGAAAAGACACGTTTATTCTTTGGGCCAAACAAACTTCAAATAAATAAAACAAATGCAAAACAAAGTATTTACCTCCTGTACGTTAGTGTTGTTTTGTTAATTTAACTATTGTCTGAATTTGAACATTTAAAGACAAAATATTTTATCATGACAATTTAAAAGATCAAAATACCCTTATGTTAAATATACAAAAATAAAATATATAATATATTTTTTTAATTAAAGGGTGATTGCCAAATAAACCCTTATTTTTATCCTTAATTCCAAGTAATTTCAATTTTTCGTTCTTTACAAAATTGTCCCACATTTTTTTACTACAATTTAAAAGAACAACAAAAAAACTCTATTGGCGTTAGATTTTTTAAAACGCCATTAGTTTGATGATATTTGACTTGTGAAAAAATAAAACTAATCTTCACTGTAAATCACTATTTAAAGTAAAATAAAATAATGATTTGAAAAATAAAATAAAAAGTTTAAAAATTTTCATCGGAAAGAGATTGGTTGACGATCTCTTCTAGGGCAATCTCCTCCCAAGAGAAGAGATTGCTAGAAGTTTGCCAACCAATCTTTTCCTACCGGACGAGATCCGACAACTCTTCAATGGCAGACTTGCCAACAACCATCTCCCACTTACTATTTTTTTTTTTTAATTTCTTATTTTAATTTAATTTCATTCTTATTACTGAAATTAAATTATTTTATTTTATCAAAAATGTTCATTTGTGTTTTATTTACACAACAACTTTAGTCATTACTCACATACTACACAATTCTTCCACTCTAATGAGGCACGAATTTTTATTATTTCTTTTATGTCTCAATTTATACTTCTGAAATTTCAAGAAAGGTGATGCTTTGACTTGGTTAGCATTTGCATGGATTGATTAGTTCTGTGGTGATAATATTGCTTTGGTTTATTGATCGTTTTAATAAACCAATAAATATACCACAAGGGTCAAATAAAACAATTTAGAGAACAGCAAAAGGAAAGCACCGAACTTAATTAAGGCCATATTGATATTTTAACATTAAAATTTATGGGTGATATAGAGATCAATTAAAATAAGAAAATTAGGTTGATGGAATTATGAGAATGTGATTATCTATACTAAGCAAATTATATAGTGGAAGAAGAATATTAAACTTTGTCAAACAGAGAATTTTCACATACCAAAGGCTTTTGAAGCACTGCATCACATACTGTGTCCACTGAACCTTAAGAAGCCTCCATATTTTCTTGCATCCACAACAATTTCTCAAGCAATTCCAATGTTTGATATCAATACATCCTAGGTTTAGAAGGTTAGAAGTTGTCTGCTAACTTATCAAGTATTAACTAGCGATTCTCATCAATTTGTCTCGTCTCACTCGTATTAGCTTTCGCACCACACTGCCCCTCTTTTTGTGGTCCGCGGTCTTCGATCAAATTTTGATATCCACTCCAATATATACAAACATGCATGTTAGCGGTGTAGTTTATTTCCTGTCATGAGGACAAAAATTAAGGTCGTGTCTACAGAATTCTAAGTCAATTTTGTGCCATTACTGAAAAAAATAAACCAACACCTCATTTTGCTCTTTGCAATTCTATTCCATTTATCTTTATAAAATGGTTCTTTCCTTAACAAGTGATCACCAACATTTCTTTTAGGAGAGGGTAATGGCTGTATACTTTTACTTATCAGTTATCATTTAAATGGCTCCAATTAATTTATTAAATTAGTCAAATAATTTCTTTTACATAATATCGTATAGATTAGTGATTTCTCCGGTTCTACTGAAATTTATCATTACTTATGATTTGAAGGCCAACTCCTATAACTGTGTTTTTGGTTACCCAATTCAATACAAGATGGAGTGGGTTTTTGGTTACCCACTCCAATAGGAAGAACTTCTCTCCAAGTAATCCCATCTTGATTTCAAGCAAAATTGGAAAACAAGGAGAGTTTAGGAATTGGGTTAAGAGGAAATAAATCCCATAGATAATTATGATATTTTTATTTAATTGGATTAATTAAGGAAATATCATTGAATTAAATTAATTCCTTATTTAGTTAATTAATTTATTATAAAGAGTCATAATGAGAAAAAATTAGGGTTGTAATCCAATAAGGAATCAAACACTTTTTCTTGAAAACTATAAATAGGTAGTTTTACAACCAAAAAAAAAAAAAAAAAAAAGAAGAAGGAAAAATACTTTTGTGCTTTAGTTAATTTATAAGCATTACACAAAGCTTAGCAGCAATTCTTTCCTCTTGATTTGGGATCCAATATTTTCTCTAAGTTTTATAGGGATTATTTACTCTCAAATAATTGAATAAAGATGTCCACACATCAAGGATAACCCATGGTCGTGACAGTGCAGAAGGTCGTACCGTACATATATAAACTTTCGTAGATTGGATTTTTAATTGAATTCAAAGACGTCTCAATGTTTGATTAGGAAAACAATTTCGGAACTCCTAACGTATGTTAAAAACTACTTTATTTTTATCATATTTTTCCGAAAAAATTATTTTAAACGGTCAGGATATTAATTTCAAAAAGTTGGATTGGAAACACACGAAAAAGGAAAAACTGTTGAAAGCTCCTGCATTGGAATAGCTCAGGACCGCTTAAGCGGTGGCTAACCAGTGTGCGGTAATAGAAAATTGTCATGCAATACTTAGGTGGTTAACTCATGGTACTTTTATTTTTTGCCTTCCAACTCCACACAATTCATGATTTTAGCCACAATTTCTTCATTGCGATTTTTTTTTTTTAATGGTTTGCTAACATCCAAGGCTATATCTTTCACAACTATGAGTCACAAACCTCTATGCTCATGATTTAGGAACAATAATAACCTTAAATATTACATGAATACAGACCTAAACATGATTTAGGAACAACAATAGCCTTAAATATTACATGAATACAGACCTAGATTTTGATTGAGTACATCAATAACGAACTTGCTTCTCAAAGCATTATTACAGTCTTACTAACCATTTTTAATTTTGACGTCTTGTCTCCGGAGCTTGAATCTTCATTCTTTTATCTTCAACACCAACTACAAAATCTATGAAGCTAAAAAATATGACACGAAATAAGATAATTACAAAAAGATTGAACTCATACCTAGCACTAAGTCATCACAAAATCAAACATGTTTTTACAGCACCCTCCTTTTTATTATTATTGTTTTTTCCTTCATTGATAAAAAAGAGGTAATTTCATTAGGGTTGGCCTTCTATTTTTTTTTTCCTTTCGTTATTATTATTATTATTAGCAAAAAATACAAAAAATATCAATATAAGAATGTCCAAATTTGTTTTTAGTCACATTTTTAAAAATATTTGTTTCAACCCCTTAAACAAATTAATTGCACCACATATACACTTTTACCCAAATTGTCTCTACCTATACCTTATTCTCCTTCATTGCTCATGGTATGATATCTTTGACTTCTTTTACTGGTTATTTGAGTTTTGTTGGGATTTTTGTGAGTTTTTTTTGGTGATTTTTTTAGTTTTTTTTTTTTTTTTGGTTATTATTATTAGGAAGAATTTTATTTTGTCTTTATGATATTTCAATTTGTCTTTTTTTTTTAAAAAATGAATTATCTTTTGATTAATTGGTCTCTCTATGTTTCTAAGTACATCACTTTAGTTCATACAGTTAATCAAACATTGGTCAATTTTAATAAAAGTAGGCGGATCTTTGCAATTTTATTATAACTTTTTAAATTGTAAGTAACATAATATAAATAAAGCTTATGATTAAAAAATGAAAGATTTTCACTGTCCATTTTAAAGATAGACGGTAGAGATAAAATTAACTTAAATAAAATTTAAAAATAGATAAATGATTAAAAAATAAAAGATTTCCACCATCTATCTTTAAGATGGACGTGCAGTGGATATTAAACTTAAATAAAAACAATATTTTAAAAAATATAATTAAAAAATAAAATCAACTAGATCTTTAAGATCTAGGTTAAAGATTTGAGTTGAAACTTGGATCGTCAAGATTTGGGTTCAACCAAACTGTCATCTTGACAATCTAGTTGAACCCAAATCCTAAAGATTTGGGTTCGAACCTAGATCTTAACTATCCATCAAATCTAAATCTTAAAAATTTGAGGTCAAATTGCCAAATCCAAAACTTTTAAGATCTAGGTTCGAACCCAGGTTACATTTTGGAAACCCAAATCCATGCAATTTGTGTTTCAATTCTTTGACTATAACAAAGATCGCTAGCGATGAGGGATGGAGATTTGCATATCTCCATCAGGTGGAGATCTGATTGTATTTGAAACCTATATCTTCAAGATTTGGGTTTAACCAAATTGTCATATTGACAATCTAGTTAAACACAAATCTTCAAAACTTCAAGATTTGGGTTCAAACCCAAATTTTGATACCTAAATCATAAAAATTTGGGTTCGAACCCAAAACATTAAGATCTGCATTTGAACCCTGATTGCATTTTTGGAAACTCGAATCCATGCAATTGGGGTTTCCAAATCTATTGCTAGCAACAAACATTTGTCGTCCATAAAGGATGGAGATGGATCTCTATTTGGCAGAGATCCAAATTGGAGGATATGGTTCCTTTTTTTTTTTAAAAAAAAAAAGTTATTGCTATTTGAAAAAAAAAAAAATGAAAGCATTATCACTTTAGTTTTGTTTTAATTTAATAATAAATTGATGGGTGGCAAGGCAAAATGTGATTGGGACATGTCAAGAAAATTTTAATTTATTTAAAAGTAAGCATGAAAAGTCCATTTTGCCGTTCCAAACATTCCTTTTTTTTAGTCAACATTAGGCCAACCTGATCCAAGGGATTTTTATGTAATTAATTGATCCTTTGTCCAAGAGTGTAATTTTACCTAAAGTGAGGGTGTAAGTGAAATTTTCCCTTTATTTTATAATTTATTTTATTTTATGCGGGGAATTTGGTAATTTTAGTTGATTAAGAAGTAAAACAGTCTTTTATTATTTTTTTGTTGACGTTAAAATCAAATTTTTAGTTAGTATGTCTAAAGTAATGTATTTTAAAACATAAAAAGGACCAATTCAACCAAAAGTAAATTTGCATTTTAAAAAAAGAAAAATCGACAAAAATAAGGGCTAAAATGAAACTTTCCATTATTATTATTATTAATCCTTTTTAATTTTTCCCTTCAGGTTATTTTATTATTTTATTATTTCTTATTACTTCGGTCAAATTGGAGGACAAAACGGTCTTCCTCCAATTATTTGAAGAAACAAAGATCACATTTATCTTTATGCCCATTGAATGTGTACAAAACTATTTTTTAACAAAAGTGTAACCATAATGGGTTTTTGTCTATTATGGCAAACAAGTGAGATTTTGCTATTATGTCAAACTACAAGGGGATATTGTTATTTCTTCCAAGAATAAATAATTGCTCCAACTGCCATTATTATAAAAGGAAAAAGCAAAAGAAAATTGTCAAAATATCTACTTTACTTTTATCTTTTTTTTTTTTTTTGTCTCGTGTAATCACTCAACCCTAATATAATTTTACTCAAACTTTTCTCTCTAGTGCTCAAAACTTTTGATCAGCCACCTCAAGTTTCTTTAGTTGGTCAAACCCTAAATCACATTTTTCAAATCCTCAACCCCCTCCATCTTTGTAATTCAAAATTTTGCAAAGATTAACCTTCAATTAAAAAGTTTCATAGTTCTATCGATTTCCTTTGTAATTATAACAACAATATGAACGACAACGTTCTTTCTCCATCAATGAAGTAAAACAACTCATTTCTTCACAACCACCACCGGAAACTATGGTTAAGGGTTTTCATGGTGATATTCAATTGGTATGTTTCTATGACTTTTAATCTCTATTTTCTTTTGTAATATCAATATATGTATTATCAATCAACACAAATTGTGAACTTAATTAGGTTAAGAATTAATTTTTTTTAAAAAAAAAAAGAGTCATTGCTTCAATCTATTAGTGATCTATACATAACTTTATTATGATAAATATGATTTGCTTTTCTAATATGTTGTGGAAGAGTTTAAATATCTCAGTTTAATATGCTTCAAACAAATAATTAAAGTGTCAAATAGAAAATATCATTTTTACAAAGGGGAAAGCAAAGCAAAATTGTCGCAAATATCTACTTTACTTTTATCTCTTTTTTTGTGTCGTGTAATCACTCAACCCTAACATAATTTTACTAAATCTTTTCTCATTAGTACTCAAAACTTTTGATTAGCTGCCTTAAATTTCTTTATCCAATCATATCCTAAATCCTATCCTACAAATCCTCAACCCATTCCATCTTTGTAATTCAAAATATTGCAAAGATTGACCTTCTTTGAAAATTTCATAATTCTACAGATTTCCTTGGTATTTATAACAACATTCTAACGATATTCTTTCTCTTTCAACGAACTATAACATTTCCTTTCATCACAACCACCACCAGAGATTGTGGTTGAGGGCTTTCACGGTGAGATTCAATTGGTATGTTTGTATGACTTCCAATCTTTATTTTCTTTTGTAATTTCAATATATGTATTATCAATCAATAAATTGTAAACTTAATTAGGTTGAAAAAAAAAAAGGAGTCATTGGTTCAATCTATTAGTGATATTTACTTAACCCTATTATGATAAATGTGATTTGCTTTTCCAATGTGCTTTGACAGAGTTTAAACATTTCAGTTTAATAAGATTTAGGTGAAATATTTCAGTTTAATATGCTTTAGGCAAATAATTACTGTGTCAAATAGAAAATACAATTTTTATAAAGGAAAAAGCAAAACAAAATTGTTTCAATTATCTACTTGACTTTTGTCCCATTTTTGTTTCATGTAATCCCTCAACTCAAACACAATTTTACTCGAACTTTTCTCTTTAGTGCTCAAAACTTTTGATTAGCCGCCTCAACTTTCTTTAGCCAATCAAACCCTAAATCCCATCCTTCAAATCCTTAACCCACTCCATCTTTGTAATTCAAAATTTTACAAAGATTAACCTTCAATTAAAAGTTTCATAGTTCCGTCGATTTGCTTTATAATTATAAAAACAATCTAATGGTGTTCTTTTTCCATTAATAAAGTAAAACATCTCTTTTCATCACAACCACCACTAAAGACTGTGGCTAAGGGCTTTCACAGTGATTTTCAATTGATATGTTTCTATGACTTTCAATCTCTATTCTCTTTTGTAATTTCAAAATATGTATTAGCAATCAATAAATTATGAATTTAATTAATTAGGTTGAAAAAAAAATCATTGGTTTAATCTATTAGTGATCCATACTTAACCCTATAATGATAAATGTAATTTGCTTTTCTAATATGCTTTAAGAGTGTTTGAATATTTCAGTTTAATATGCTTTAGGCAAATAATTAGTGTGCCAAAGACTATGGTTGAGGGCTTTCACAATGATTTTTAATTAGTATGTTTCTACAAATTTTAATCCCTGTTTTCTTTTGTAATTTCAATATATATATATATTTATATATATTGTGTCAATCAATAAATTGTGAATTTAATTAGGTTAGGAAAGAAAAAAGTAATTGTCTCAATCTATTAGTGATCTATACTTAACCCTGTTATGATAAATGTGATTTGCTTTTCTAATATGCTTTTGAGTGTTTAAATATTTCAATTTAATATGCTTTAGGCAAATAATTAGTGTGCCAAATAGAAAATACCAATTTTACAAAGGAAAAGGCAAAACAAAATTGTTGCAAATATCTACTTTACTTTTATTCCTTTTTTGTTTTGTGTAATCACTCAACCCTAAGAAAATTTTGCTTAAACTTTTCTATGCAGTGCCCAAAACTTTTGATTAGCCATCTCAACTTTCTTTAGCCAATCGAACCCTAAATTCCATCCTTCCAATCCTCAACCCACTCCATCTTTGTAATTCAAAATTTTACAAAGAATAACCTTTGATTAAAAGTTTCATAATTCTATCGATTTCCTAATTATAACAACAATTTGATGATGTTCTTTCTCTATCAATTAAGTAAACCATCTCCTTTCATCACAACCACCACCACCAGAGAGATCGTGGTTGAGGGCTTTCACGGTGATTTTCTTTTGTATGTTTCTATGACTTTCAATCTCTATTTTCTTTTGTAATTTCAATATATGTATTATCAATCAATAAATTGTGAACTTAATTAGGTTGAAAATTTAAAAGAAAAAAAGTCATTGCTTCAATCTATTAGTGATCTATACTTAACCTTATAAATGTGAGTTGCTTTTCTAATATGCTTTGGGTGAGTTTGAATATTTTAGTTTAATATGCTTTAGGCTAATAATTAGTGTGTTAAACAGAAAATACGATGTAAATATATTTTTTATAAAATTTGTTATGTTGCCTAAAAGTCACTAATTCATCAATTGTTTTATTTCAATTAATGTTTGCATTGATTTTTGTTTTTAATAATCTAACAATTTAAATCTATTCTAGAATGTCATATATGTATTGTGTTTAAAACTAAAGAGTGATTTATATGTTTGTATTGTGTTGAAAATAGTATGAATGTGTTGTGTTGAAAATATGTTGAATGTTTCATACATTTGTAATGTGTTGAAAGCGGATTAAAGTTTTATACACATGTATTGTGTTAAGATTTGTAGAGTTTACTGCACAGGAATTGTTCTTCTTAACAGCACTCGCAACCTTATCGTGGCTTAACTTAATGCCATATCAAATAAAATCACAATGACATAAATTGTTGGGACAAGAAAGCCTTATGTGTCTTCATATAATTTAGAAATTTCACATGAATTGCTAACTAGTTTGTTTGTAATAAAGTTCAAAAGCAAGGTTGATGCATTGTCCTTTGAAGGTAGCTTTGATAACCTATTTTGGTTTAGCTTAAAACCATATTAGGCAAAAGCTTAATGATATGAAATTTTAATAGAAGAAAAGATTTAAGTGCACACTTGAATTTAAAAGTTTTCATATGATTTGGTTGAGTATATTGTTTCTAAAAAATTGTTTAAGTGTGGTTGCACTATCCTATAGGTATTGATATTGACTACCCACAATTTTAACAAGACTGGTCCCCAACCACTATTTAAATTGTGAATGAATTTTAGATTAAATAAAGAATCATGTTTATCTCATAAAACCACTTTTTGTGAATGATTTCTTTATTCGCTATTAGTCTTGGAACCTTAGAATGTTTGCTTTTAATGTATATAATCTTTCATTACAATGCTACACAATTGAAATGTTAAAAGAAAAATACTTTATTGACATAATAAAATATTACATAAGATAAAACATGCTTTATGACCTATATCCTAATAGGATTATATTTTATAGTGAAAATCCATCTACACACTAATGTATCATGATCATAAAAAGCTTTCATTTCTTCTTCCACAGCTAATAACAAACCATAGTGTGCAAGGGCCTCATGATAAATCCTAGTTATATGAATACGACAACTGAAAAAGACAAGGCAAAAAATAAAAGGAATATGAATAAATGTTGAAGAAGTCAAATTATTTGTTTTTTAAAGATGGCTCTCTTTTTGGGCTCCTTGGACTGATTTATTTTTCTGTACATTTGATATTTTTTTGTTAAATTGAATAGAGTTCTTTTTTTTATATGTGACCAGCTTTGATGATGATTGTGTTTATTCCAATACTTAGGATTTTCTATATCTTCTTATTTCTTTCCCACTTAGCCCTTTTCATAAGAGAGGTCGAAATGGACTGTCATGTAGTCCGCTGATATCGATCTCGTATTGCTGTTTCATTACAACCTTTACTTGCCACTTGGCTGCTCACTTGACTAGCTGGTCTTTATTCAAGCTGATTACTTATTGAGTTGGTCGCTTCAATTTGTCGCTTTTAATGAAACAGCCCTATTTAAGGACAGGTTCCTTAGGGAAGCCTGACAGATTTTGCCTAGTTGTTGTTATAAGTGTGGGTCTGTAGGTTTGTATTTCTATGGGGAAACCTTCTCGTTAGCAGTCCATGGGATTTTGTAGGTTTGGAGATTTTTCAAGGAAGTCTTCTCGCTTGCAAAATCTATATGTGTATGTCGCTATCCTCTCAAAATTTTTTTATATACTTGTACGATGTTTATTCATATTAGATTTTCAATAGCATAGTATTCTCAAATGGATTAGGTTACTATTTTGGAGGGATCCCTAAAAATGACATAGCAGAGGCAAGGTGCTATCATGTCCTTCTTGGATGCTCAACATTAATTATATCCCAAAAGGGATCTAGCCTACCTCGAAGGGATATGTTGGGGCCTTAGTGCTACCGAGTCCCCTTGAACCACATAGCATACCTCAAGGCGATGCTACCCTAGAGGGATCTTGAAGGGATGCGACAGAGGCGAGGTACTGTCATGTCCTTCTTAAACCACTCAACATTGATTGTATCACTAGAAGAATGGGACCTTGTCCCCATAAAGATTTGGCAGAGGTAGGGCGTTACCATTTCCACCTTAAATGACATGGTGTCCTACAAGATAAAGTGTGCAAGGCCATGGTGTTGTATGGTCCTCTTTTAACCACACCCAGGAGGTTGAAATCATCAAAGCATTGTGTGATATTGGAAGTGGGGTGCATTTATTTTATGGAGCTACTCATTTGTGGAGCCACCCGCTTGTAGAGCTGTGCTTGTTTATGAAGCTCCCATTTATGTAGCTACCCACTTGTGAAACTACTCATTTGTTGTACTACTCATTTACAAAGCTGTCCACTTGTGGAGCAACTCGCTTACGAAGCTAGTAATTTTTGAATGATGGATCTGTAAATTTGAAGTTTCCATGGCGAAGTCTTCTCATTAACAAACTCATTGGTGTCATCTCCTTAGAATTTTTATGGACTTGTGTCATGTCTATTCATGTTCGATTTGTTATGACACTACGTTCTTAGAATTTTTATGCACTTGTGTCATTTTTATCCATATTGGATTATATCCTTAGGGGGATGTGACTTTGCCTCCGTAGGGATGTGAAGGAGGTGAGTGCTACCACATTCTCCTTGATCAATATGGTGTCCCATAAGTTTGCTACCTTCAGGTGTTGCCTTGTCCTGGTTGAGCCACATGGTGGAGCTACCCACTTATGGAGCAGTCCAAGTGTTTTACAGTGATGGATACGGAGTGTTATCATATTCTCCTTGAACCACTTTGAGTACTATCCTCAGAATTTTTATGGGCTAATGTCATGTACATTCAGCATTAAATAGCCTAGTGTTTATCAACTACTGGGGTGCTTTTGTTTTGTAACCTTGTCGTTCTTGTTGCTCATATGATGTTTATTTTACTAGTTGAACATATTTGAATTACCCCATAAACCCCTAAGTTTGCAATTCATATGCCATTAAACAAAAAACAAACTTTTATTAGAGCTAAACTAACACTTAAAAACAAATGGTTCTTGGAACTATAAAAGATGACTAATTAACATGACAGAGATAAAAAAAAAAAAAAAATTGAATATAGCTAAAAACTATTGATATTTTTCAAAGAGCTTCTACAAATCAAGGTTGTTTTCTACAGTTTGCAAGGTTATCTTTTGAGGAGTTGTTGTTACCATAAGCATTTTTTGTCTGTAATGCCATAGCTTGACTATATGTTGATATTATTGCCTCCAAATCATTGAAGACAAGTCGTGCCAAGAAGCTAACTACCCTCTCTGACTCTTTGGTGATACTCCTAGTCATCAATTACATTATTATGACATGGAGATACTGCCTTGTCAGGCCTTGGTGGAATACCACGATTACGATCTGTACCATGCCCTACTTGCTAGCATAGAGGCCTACTTTCCTATTTATATGCATGATAAGGAAGGTAATGGAGATTCCTCTATTACCCATTGTTCACTGGTGGCGATGTTCTTGGCTATTAGATCAACTCTTAGATACTTCATAGTTAATGTCTATATGGTGTTTTCCAGTGCGTTTTGTCTCTTTATCCTATCCACAAGATTCAAAGTGTCCACCTATCTAATGGCTATGTTAATAGTAGACATGACTCCTTATGATTGGTTTGCTATAAGATTCAGGTTCACCCGAGTACGACCATGACCCATTCTTTGTTGCCTTGCAGCAGGTGGCATTTATTTCATAGAGTCTACCCTTTCTCAACATTTATGAGTCCAACCACTTGAGCACTCCTAAAGAAACACCTCCATGAGAGTGAGAACTTCTAACCATTAATTGGGAAAAACAAAAGGAAATCATGTAAATTCAATAAAAAGTTGACTAGATCAGAGGTTCGAGGCCGTGCTATTAGCACCAAAATGTTGACATAAAAAATCGATCAACACCTAATTAATGTATATTGAGTGAAACAAGAATGGTGAGGGTGAATGTTATTATGGTGTAGTAACAGTGCAATAAAGATGTAAGAGCAATAAACAAACAAGACAAAAGAATTTTTAATATAGTTCAGCTGTATAGAATAATGCTTACATACATGGTCATGTTATTACGTGAGAGAGAGGCAATAGAATTAGGGTTTAAGTAGGGCTTTAAAGGGTTGAGAATCCTCTCCCCTTTTTTCATAGGTAAAGGACCCTATTTATATTCTTACGGTTCCTTGCTTTTGTACAATTAGGATATTAGATTATAAGAAAGATTAGGATTCTTTTCCTATTTTACATCAAATGATATTAAATACATTGCATTTAATTCAAATTATGATTTTTGGAAATTTCTAATCTTGTGCGATTTCTTGTTTGATGCATAAGTCTTTCCATTTCTAGAATTTTGTCAAAATATGGAATATATGGACTTTTACAGTTAGAGCTACCCCAAGCACGAGGGGCTTCTTAAGCGAGCTATTCAATGCGAGTTGCTCCATTGTCGTTATTCCATTACTGGTTACTCTAGAAAATAACAAAGGGAAGAAAATGAGAAAATAATCTCTCTTATTCATTCTTTTGATTAAAATGTACAAACTTAAATAGTAAGGAAGAAAACATCTAAAATAGGAAAAGCATAAAATCAGGGAAGCATCCCTTTATTCTTGGTAGCAAATCAAGTTAATTATTGACTTTCAATCCCTAGGAATTAGGCTAATCATTGACTTTCAATCCCTAGGAATTAGGTTGTAGTAAAACCAAGATCTTTATATTGATTTACCAACACTCCCCCTCAAGTTGGTGCAAAAATATCTCTCATGCCCAACTTGCTAACTTGGAACTCAAACAGTTGTCTCAACCAGCCCTTGGCTAGAATATCTGCAACCTGTTGTGTAGTAGGAACAAATGGAGTACAAATCACTCCTCCTTCAAGTTTTTCTTTTATAAAGTGTCTGTCAATCTCAACATGCTTCGTCCTATTATGTAGAACTGGATTATAAGCAATGTTGATAGTTGTCTTGTTATCACAATACAACTTCATAGGAAGACTTGTTGGCTTATTAAGTTCTTCTAGTACTTGTTTTAGCCACAGTACCTCACAAACTCCTTGAGCCATTGACCTATACTCAGCTTCAGCGCTACTTCTAGCAACAACACTTTGCTTTTTGCTTCTCCAAGTGACTAGATTGCCCTATAGAAACGTACAGTATCCTAAAGTTAATCTTCTATCAGTGATCGAGTCTGCCCAATCTGCATCTGTATATACCTCAATTCCTCTTTTTTTAATCTTTTTGAAGAAGAGTCCTTTCTTTGGTGTGCCCTTCAAATATTGAAGAATTCGATACACAGCTTCAAGATGTTCCTCATATGGGGAATGCATAAATTAACTTACCATGCTCACAACAAAAGCAATATCTGGTCGAGTATGGGATAAGTAAATCAGTCTCCCAACTAACCTCTAATATCTACCTATGTCTATTGGAACACCATCTTTCACCTCACAATTTAACATTCGCTTCTATTGGAGTGTCAGAAGGTTTGCATCCACTCATGCCAGTTTCTTTCAAGAGATCTAGGATATACTTCCTTTGTGACACTATAATACCTTCCTTTAATCTTGCAATTTCCATACCAAAAAAATATTGTAATTGCCCCAAATCTTTAATCTCAAACTCTTTGGTCAAACTCTGCTTCAATTTGCTCATTTCTTCTACATCATCTCCTGTTAAAATTATATCATCTACATAGACAATTAAAATTGAAATCTTGTCTTTACTAGAACTCTTTGTGAAAAGAGTATGATCCGATTGTCCTTGGCTGTAACTTGGGCTCTTAACAAACTTTGTGAATCTCTCGAACCACGCTCTAGGTGACTGTTTAAGACCATATAGAGATTTTTTTAGCTTGCACACTTTGGATCCAAAACTCTCAATGAACCAGGGTGGAGGCTCCATATAGACTTCCTCTTCTAGGTCTCCGTTCAGAAAGGCATTCTTTACATCCGATTGATTTAATGACCAATCAAGATTAGCTGCAATAGACAGGAGTACTCGAACAGTATTTAGTTTTGCCACTAGAGAAAAAGTTTCAGAGTAATCAACTCCATAAGTTTGAGTGAAACCTTTAGCCACTAACCGAGCCTTGTATCTTTCCAATGATCCATCTGAGTTGTACTTCACAGTGAATACCCATTTACAACCAACAATTGTCTTTCCTTGTGGCAAATTCACCCTCTCCCAACTAACATTCTTCTCCAAAGCTCTCATATCCTCAAACACAGCCTCCTTTCGTTCAGGAATTTTTAGAGCCTCTTATACATTGTTTGGAATGACCACACTAGACACTTGTAAAATAAAAACACGATAAGAAGGTGACACATTTTTGTGAGATATAAAATTTGATAAAGAATGTTGTGTACATGACCTAACACCTTTTCTAAGAGCAATGGGAAGATCAAGTTGACTTGAAGAATTTAACTCAAAATTACCTAAAGGATTATTGTCAGGAATTATTGACGAATGATCTAACCCCTGATTAGATTCTTGGTGGTGCTGCAAGATAGTGTCCTTCTTCTTTTGTGCTTGAACCTCCGTTGAATACATAAGACCTTTAAACCGTTTCGCACACATATTTGTTGTTTCAGTATTTTGATTTTGAGATGGCATTAACGAAGGTCGTTCTTCAGAAGGTTGTTCTTCATTTTCAACATTTAACTAACTTGTTTCCACTAACTTTGTATTGTCTTCTTCATTTTCGTTAATAGAATGTTTCTAAAAAATATAATCATGAACAAAACTATCACTTAAATCATAACCATTTAAAAATACATCTTCACTACTTCTCTCCCCCTGAAGATGAGAATTGTGATAGTACGATTGTCCTTCAAAAAAAGTGACATCCATTGACACAAACATTTTTCATAAAATTGGATCAAAACATTTATAACCTCTTTGATTTGTAGGATAGCCTACAAAAATACATTTATGTGCCTTTGGATCAAGTTTTGTACGTCTCGAGTCATGATCATAAACAAATGCAATACTGCTAAAAACTTTCAAGAGAATTTCCATTGGTAGCTGAGAGAAAGGAAAACATTCTTTGAAAGCCTTTATTGGTGTTTTAAATTTTAAAATCCTTGTAGGCATTCTATTGATCAAGTATGTGGCCGTTAAAATTGCTTCGCCCCAAAGATACTTTGGCACTTTAGTTGTAAAGCTTAAGGCCCTAGCAACTTTGAGGAGATGTTTGTTTTTTCTTTCAGCCACCCCATTTTGTTGAGATGTATTATAGCAAGAACTTTGATGCACAATTCCTTTCTCGGCAAAAAAATTCCCTAACATATTGTTAAAAAACTCTTTTCCATTATCATTTCGAAAAATTTTAATTTGAGTTTGAAATTGTGTTTGAGTCATTGTATAGAAATTTTTGAACACATTTTCAACATCAGATTTGTTTTTTAGTAGAAAAACCCAAGTGACCCTAGTATGATCATCAATAAATGTGATGAACCAACGTTTTCCAGAAAAGGTTGCCATTCTAAAAGGACCTCACACATCACTGTGAATCATTGTAAATGGTTTTGATTTTTTGTATGGTTGAGAAAGAAAAATAGCCCTATGATGTTTAGCAAATTCACAAAATTCACATTGAAAAATAAAAGGATTCTTATTCATAAATATTTTGTATAACAAATGTTTTAAATATTGAAAATTAGGATGTCCTAAACGAAAATGTCATAACATAATCTCACTGTCACTAGAAACAGAAATAGAATTGAAACAAGTTTGTCGATCTTACCTCCCAAAGATTGATCTGTTATTGAAAAGATATAGGCTACCATCTTGTCTAGCACTGCTAATCATCTTCCCCGAGGTTAAATCTTGAAACTCACAATGAGAAGACCAAAAATTAACTTGACAGTTATGATCATGGGTTAATTTACTAATAGACAAGAGATTGTATAACAAATGGGGAACATGAAGGACATCTTGAAGAGTTAGAGATGGGAAAATAGTGATTGTGTCTTTCCTAGCAACAGTTGTAAAGGAACCATCAGCTATTTTAACCTTTTGATTTCTTGCACAAGGTATATATGAAGAAAACAATTGCGACATCTCAATCATATAATCAGTAGCATCTGAATCTAATATCCAGAAGCCATTAGGATTGGTACAAGTAATGGCTGCAGTAAAAAAATTACCTGACTATGCTAAAAGACAAGATGAATTAGAATTCCCTATGGATTGGGATTGCAACATTTTGTACAAGTGGTCAATCTGCTCTTTAGTGAAAGAAAGAGTATTTGAGGATGACTGCAGTCCTGGATCCAAATTGCTAGCTTGAAATGCACGAGGATCTCCCTCTCCCCGTGTGTCATTGCCTGATTTTTTCTTCCAATTTACAGGTTTTTCGTGAATCTTCCAACAGGTCTCTCGTGTATGCCAAGGCCTTCGACAATGATCACACCAAGGCCTTTGTTTAGCTCCACGCTTGTCTCCTTCCGAATCAGTACCACGAGCAACAAGGGCAGACCCGTCAGTGTCGATTTTTGGTTCCTCAACCTTTTTCAACATCACTTGTCTTCGAGCTTCTTCCCTTCACACTTCAAAATACACCTCTATGATAGAAGGTAAAGGTTTTCGCCCTAATATCCTTCCTCGAACCTCGTCAAGGTCTTTATTCAAACCAGCTAGAAACACAAATACACGACTCTTCTCTACTTTCTTCTTGTACCGAACACTGTCGTTTTTGCTCTCCCAATCTTCTTCTTCAAACATATCCAATTTTTGCCAAAGCGTCATCATCTCGTTATAGTAGATAGTTACCTCTCGATCACTTTGCTACATCTGCCACATTTGAGTGTTCAAATCAAACAACTGAGAATAATTCAACAAATCTAAATATGTTTCTCGGACTGCTTCCCAGACATCTTGTGCAGTTGACATAAATATGAAAGGTTTTTTGATAATCGGGTCTATAGAATTGATCAACCAGGCAGTAACCATTGAGTTTTCTGATCTCCATTGCTTGTATTTTGCATCATCGGTGGCTGACTTTTTTATTTCTCCATTCAAGTATCCGAGTTTCCCCTTACCATCAATTACTAAATGCACGGATTGAGACCACTCAAGATAGTTTTTGCCATTCAATTTATGAATGCTTATCTGAAGAGAATTATGAAGAGGATTTTCGATGAGAGACACAGCCGAAGATGGCTGAGAACTTTCCTCTGATGATGTAGTGCCACTGGTAGCTTTTGTGGAGGCTATATTAGAGCCAACCATGGCAACTTTAAAATTCATGATTAAGCCCTAAGAGCTCTGATACCATCTAGAAGATAACAAAGGAAAGAAAAGGAGAAAATAATCTCTCTTATTCATTCTTTTGATTAAAATGTACAAACTTAAATAGCAAGGAAGAAAACATTTAAAATAAGAAAAGCATAAAATCAGAGAAGCATCCCTTTATTATTGGTAGCAAATCAAGCTAATTATTGACTTTCAATCCCTAGAAATTAGGCTAATCATTAACTCTCAATCTCTAAGAATTAGGTTGTAGTAAAACCAAGATCTTTATATTGATTTACCAACAGTTACTTAGAATCTTAGCTTCAAGATGATGTGGCATATCTTGTGGGCTCACTCTTTTTGGCTTTTGGGTTTATATCAGGCTTAAGGCGTAGGTGTTATTTTTAAGGACAACATTTTCTAAATACGAAATGATATTTTCTCTTCCAAAAGGGTTTTTAAATAATATTTAGTTCAAACTTTTTTCTTTTTTAATTTCTCCTAATTTCGTACTTTCTCATTTATCTTAAGTGTTGTGCACTTCATTTTCCACATTTATGGTAAGGACTTTGAATCCCATCACATGCATTTTACTAGATAGTATGGCCAAGTGGGAATTTCTTTTTAGTGTTGTGAAAGTATGTTAGTCTCAATTATAGAAGTAAATATCCTAATCGCTTTTATTATGATTAATTCCCATGGATCCCAAGAGACCTCAACCCACTTCAGTGTTATGAAAATAGATATGTAAATTGTTTATATGGTGATTAACAATAATACTACACTTTTCAAAATTTTCTCCAAATTTTTTACTTAAATGATGCAATAAGCCGATTTGTGGCAACTTTTTTTAATTATAGAATGATATAATGATGATATAATATTTACAAATCAGCTGGCCATTTCATATTGATGATATAGTTACACACTAGTTAGCTATTTCATTTAGACAATAAATTTGAATAAATTTTTGAATATGATAATATTACCTAGTGATTAATCTCAATAGGCCACAAAATACGTATAGACCCTAAAAAAGCATGGGCCCCAAGTTAGCATGTTTCTTAAGCGTGTTTTGGGGTCAACGCATTTCTAGAACCTATATAGGTCCCAAAACATGAGTAAGTTCCAGAAATGCATCGGCCTCAAAACACGCTAACCCCGTCTAATGTCAAATACGGTAAATGATGTGCTAAGTTAATATGAGCCCTAAAAAATTTTATTTAAATAATATGGTAAGTTGATTTATAGCGACCATTTTAATTATAGGATGATATATTGATGTTATGATTGATGATATAGTATTTACAAATAAGTTGGCTACTTCATATTAATGATATAGTTGATGATATAGTAGTTTCAAATAAGTTGGCCTCTTTATTTAGGCAAGGAATTTGAGTACATTTTTGGATACAATGATATTACTGACTCATTAATCTTGGTAAGCCGCATAAACACGTGTAGGCTCTAAAACCATGTGGGCTTCAAAAGACATCTATGTTCTAGTAATGCGTCGGCCTAAAACTCACTTAGGAAACATGCTAACCACATCTGGTGTCAGATATAAACCAATTGTGTCAACAATTGCTAACCCTAATTGCCCTAGAAGAAGATCTAATCCTCTTTTTAAGAGAAAAATAAAATAAGATTTGTGTTCATTACAGAGAAATTAAAAAATTGAAGAGGGCAACAAAATTTGGGCATCCCTTCCTAGTTTTGATTCTCTTGAAATCTCTCCCGCCAAAGGCACAAATTATTATTATTTTTTTCCTCTCTCTCTCTCAAAGAAAAGTATTAGATCTTCTGCTGCTACAATTAAGGTTGGCAGTTGTTGACATGATTCGTTTATATTTGACACCAAATGGGATTAATGTCTTTCTTAAATGAGTTTTTGGGCCAACGTGTTTTTAGAATTAAGCGTGTTTTAGGGTCTATGCGTTTTTACACCCTACACACATTTTAAGACCTATTGAGATTAATCATTTAGTAATACAACAGTATGAAAATATTTATCCAAATTTACTACATAAATGAGGTAGCTAGCTGATTTGTAACTACTATATAATTAACTATGTCAACAATATGAAGTGGCTAACTAATTTGTATCAATACATCATTTTATAATTAAAAGGATCACTATAAATCAATTAACCATCATTTAAGTGAAAAAAAAAAAAATAATTGGAGAAAAATTTTTGGAGCCCACATCAACCTGCCACATCATCTACCATATCTAACACCAAAGAGGGTTAGTGTGTCTCCTAATTGTGTTTTGGGGTTGACACATTTCTAGAACCTACGCATCTTTTAGGGCCCAGGCATAGGTTCTAGAAACACATTAGCCCCACAATATGCTTAGGAAACACACAAACCTAAGGCTCATGTGTTATTAAAGCCTACAAGTGTTTTGAGCCCTACAGAGATTAATCAGTCAGTAATATCATAGTATCCAAAATTTTATCCAAATTTATTGTCTAAATGAAGTGGTCAATTGATTTGTAACTACTATGTCATCAATATGAAATGGTCAGTTTATTTGTAAATATCATATCATCAATACATCATCTCATAGTTAAAAAAGTTGCTACAATTAGCTTACCACATTATTTAAATAAAAAATTTGGAGAAAATTTTAGGAAGTGTAGTATTATTGTTAATCATTATATAAACAATTTAGGCATCTGATTTCGCAACATTGAAGTGGGTTGAGGTGTTTTGAGACCTATGGAAATTGATCATATAAAAACGATCAAAATATTTACTTCAATAATTGAGAGTAATATATTTTCACAACACTAAAAAAATAAATAAATAAATAAAATAAAATAAATAAAATTCTCCCTACATAGTCACAATATCTAGTAAAATGCATATGATAGGATTCAATCCCCTTACCATAAATGTAGAAAATGAAGTGCACACCGCTTGAGATACGTGTGAATGTATGAAATTAGGAGAAATTAAAAAAAAAAAATGTTCGAATTAAGCATTATTCAAAAGCTCCTTTTGGAAGAGAAAATATCATTTTGTACTTAGAAGATGTTGTGCCTAAAAATAGCACCTAGGTCTTTAGCTCAATATAAGCTCAAAAGCCTAAAAAAGCAACATCATTACTAAGGCTCACAAGAGATGCCACATCAACATGATGTTGAGATTCTAAGTAACTAGTGATGGAGTAACGGGTAGTAGAGCAACTCGCATCAAATAGCTCACATGAGAAGATGCTCATGCTTGTTGTAGCTCTAACTATAGAAGCCCATATGTCTCTTTATTTCAGTAAAATTCTAGAAGCAGAAAGACTATGCATCAAATAAGAAACGACACTTGATAGGAAATTTTTAGAAACCATACTTTGATTTAAATGCAATGTATTTAATCTAGTTTGATGTAAAACAAGAAAAGAATCCTAATCTTTCCCATAATCTAGTATCATAATTATACAAAAACAAAAAACCTTAACAGTATAAATAAGATCCTTCATGTAGGAAAAAAAGGGGGTGGTTTCTCAACCCTTTAGAGCCCTGCTTAAACCGTAATTTTGTCTCTCTTTCAAGAAATAACACGATCATGGATATACGTTTTGTTTTATACGGCTGAACCATATTAAAAATTCTTTTGTCTCATTTGTTTATTGCTCTTACATCTTTATTGCACCACTACTACACCAAAATTGCATTCATTTAATCATAAAACTCACTTAATACACAGTAACTAAGTGTTGACCAATTTTTGATGTCAACTTTTAGCACTAAAAAGAGGGGCTTAAACCTCTGATCTAGTCTAATTTTCACCAAATTTACATGATTTCTTGTTGTTTTTGCTAATTAATTGACAAAAGTTTTCTCTCATATGGAGGTGCCCTTCGCAGGAGTGCTCTGGTGGTTGGATTTGCAAACATTAAGGAAGGGGCAGAATTTGTGCAACAAATACCACCTACTGGAAGTCAACAAGGAGTGGGTCATGGTCATAGTTAGGTGAATCTAGATCCAACAACAAACTAGCTAAAAGGAGTCGTTCAAAATTTGCCTCTTATCAATGCATCCACTGAACAATTAGACACTCTGAATCTCATGGGTATGATAGAGAGATAGAACACGGTGGAAAATGCCATATAGGCATTAATTAAGACCGTTCAAGAGTTTATCTAGGGGTCATGAGCATTGCCACCAATGAATAACAGGTCATAGAGGAATCTCCCTCAGAACGTGGATCCTCATCGTGATGGACATTAGTAGAAGAGTAGACCTCTACACTAGTAGGTAGGGCATGACACAAATTGTAACCGTGGCTTGCCACTAAGGTCTAGCAAGGTAGTATCTTCAGTTTACAATTTTGTAAGTGACAACTAGGAGTATCATCAAAGAGTCAGAGAGGGATAATTAGCTTCATATGGTGACATATCTTCACTGATTTGGAGGCAATAACATTAGTGTACCATTTGGCAGTGCGTTCCTAACTCCCACTGAAGTAGGATGTCATGAAGAGAATCAGTAGTCAAAAGTTGCACATGGTAACAGCAGCTCCTTAGAAGATAATTAGCAATAGGAGCTTCTGTTACCATGTGCAACTTTTCTCTATGATGCCCTAGCTTGATTGTTTCCTTATAGTTCGTCCTAGTAATAGGAACTGTTATTATCATGTCATTGAACAAAACAAAGAATAGCAATCTTTTTTGCTAACATATACTTCACATGTCATTGAACCAAAAAAAAAAAAAAAAAAAAGGGAGCTGCTCGTTTGTTGAATGGCCTACTTGTAGAGCTACCAACTTGTGGAGTTGCTTATTGGTTATGCTATTCACTTACAGAGCCATCCACTTATGGAGCAGCTTGCTTATGGAGCTAGTAATGTTTAAATGGTGGATTTATAGGTTTGAAGTTTCCATTAGGAAGTCTTCTCGTTAACAGACCTTTGGTGCCATTTCCTCAAAATTTGTTATGGACTTATGTCATATCTATTCGTGTTGAATTTGTTATGAGACCATGTTCTTAGAATTTTTATGCAATAGCCATGTTTATTCATATTGGAGTATATCCTCAAATGGATACAACCTTGCCTCCGTGGGAATGTGGAGTAGGTGGGGTGCTATCAGATCCTCTTTGGTCTATAGCGTCCCATAAGGTTGCTGCCCTAGAAGATATGGTAAGGGCTTGGTGCTGCATTTTCCCCATTGAGCTATATGGTAGAGATGCCCATTTATAAAGTCGTCCATGTGTTTTGTAGTAGCAGAGGTAGGGTACTACCATCCTCTTTGAACCACCATAAGTACTATCCTCAAAATTTTTTCAGACTAATGCCATATCTATTCATTATTGGATAGCCTTGTGTTGATCAGTTGTTGGTTCTTTTGTTTTTATAGTTTTGTCACTGCTACTACTTGTAAGGGTTTATTTTGCTAGTCAAACATATTTGAGCTACCCCCGTTAGTCCCCTAAGTTTGTACTTCACATGTCATTGAAAAAACAAACAAACAAACTTTTATTAGAGCCGAACTAACTCTAAAAAACAAATAGTTCTTGAGACTACAAAAGATTGTTAAGTAACATGAAAAAGAGCAAAAAAGAATTAAATATAGCTAAAAGCTATTAATATTTTTTGAAGAGCTTTTGTAGATCGAGGTTGTCTTCTATAGGTTGCAGGGTTAGTTCTAAAGGCTTCTTTTGTTATATGCAGCTTTTGCACGTGATGCCCTAGCTTGACTATTTTTCTCATAGCTCATTCTGTAACCTACTAACTCTCTTCACCACATCCTACTCCAGTGGGAGTTAGGAACTTCATGATAGTTATTTTCTATTGTGTAAAACACACATCAGAAATATGTGCAAGTATACATAGTCCTTAAATAATACAGTGATGAGTAAAGTATAGTTCCAACGATGATTGCCCAAATTATGTTAAGTACTAAATTTGATCTCAAATACCTTTGTTCAAATTATCTAAACAATAAATTTATAAAACCACACTAAAATAAGAAAATAACAAATACATCTAGTGAAAGTAAAATCATAGCTAATGGAGAATAAATTCTAGAGTTACAACTTCACCCCACCAATTCATTCAACTACTTATATTTCTACCATTAATAATTTATTCTCATCATACACTTGATCGAATGATTCTAATTATTCATAAGCCTCTTTTGATGGTAGAGCAGACTTACCCAGATTAAACAACCGACTATATTCTCATGCCGATTGGTTAATTTAGGTACATTAAGCATATCAATCACTCATCATGATCACACAAATCACATAAGTATATTCCTATCCCATGTAACTTATGCCATTCTATTGGGTCTAAACACAGAATACATTTTCCAAGTACACTCAAGGTTACCAAATCCCTTAATAGCCAGTTTATTCAAGAGCATTAAGAACAAAATATGATAGAACATATATAATAAGAATTCAATAAAAAAACGATATCAAAAAGGTGAGTTTTCGTAACTCTAGATCATGGATCTAATTCATTGTCAATGTATTACAACACAAATCACTTAAACAAATAGCAAACATGATCATTTAATTAATAAAATTAAAAGGGAAAGAAAATTTTCATTAAATCCGGCAAGTTCCCTTGTTCCCAAGACTGAACTTGGTTCATCTGAAGATGAAATTTCCACCCTTGTTGTTGTTGTGACACCAAGGAATGCAGGCGATGATGTCGCCATCGTTCACACTCTAACAAGTGTTGATGATGACTTGTTTTACGGCTCCAAAGTCTCCCCCAAGGCTCTTGTAATTCTCGGGCTCACGGCTACTAAAAATCCCCTCCAATGACCACCTAGTACTTGCTAAGAACTACCATAGAACTGGTTTAAGAGACTATTATAAATCTCTGTGTAAATCTATAGCAATATGTGTTCAAAACACCCCTTAGAACCACATTCAAACTCTCCCTCAACTCTCTCTTTAGAGTGTGTTTTTAGTTCTGCGAAAAGATTCGTGAATGTCCCTTAAGTCTGCTATTTATAAGGTCCAAGTAGGGTTTTTTAATTGTTCAGGTATAGGTCTCCTCATAACATACGAATTCTTCTTTACCATATGATCACAACTTGAGGTCACGAGTCATCACTCAAGATCACGTCTCGTGATAAGGTCTGCTGGTGCATCTCGAGTGACAGTCGTGACCTTATGCCTTGACTTCTCTCGCAATGGCAGGTCAGGAGACCTACTAGTGGTGTATCGCAAGTTTGTCTAGCGACTTGCTTCCCCCCGCCTCTGGGATAGCAGGTCATGAGACCAATTGGTGGTGCATCGCAAGCTTGTCTCGCGACTTGTTTCCTTTCTACCTCTCGCAATCACTCCTCGCCATACTCTAGTTGTCTATTATGCATCTTCATTACGACTTGTCTTCTTATGCTGCAACTCGCCATGCCTATTCTTCACTTCCCCTACTCGCATTGGCTGTATATGTTTCATGAATAACGCCTTGCAAATTGCTTTTTAACACATGAACTTACGATAGGTTCTACCTATGCATGCTTTACGTCCATGTTTGAAATTATTTGAAAATAGTCATTTTGCTTAACAAAGCCTTCCGTGACTCACTACACAAAATATTTAAAACATCCATCAATTAACCAAAATTCTCTCGAGTTTTCATCACCAAAATAAGATAATTAAGTATGAAATCACTATATATTTTATTGTGATCACTTCACCGCCAGATGCTACATTGATTTTATTGCCTCCAAATTATTCAAGGCAGGTCAACCTGAGAAGCCAACAAGCCCTCTTCAAGTCTCCGATGATACTTCTAATCATCACTTACAACGTTGTGATCTAGAGATGCTGCCTTGTCAAGCCTTGGTGGCATACCAAGGTTACTATCTACGCCATGCCCTGCTTGCTATTATGGAAGCCTCACTAATGTCCATAACAAGGAGGGTCCCACGTTTTAAGAGAGTTTCCTCTATTGCCCGTTGTTTGCTGGTAGCAGTGTTTTTGGCCGATGGATCAGCTCTTGGACGGTCTTGGCTAATGTTTATATGGCGTTTTCCATCATGTCTTATCTCTCTATCACAGCCACAACATTTAGAGTGTCCACCTATCGAGCGGCTATGTTGATAAAAGGCAAATGATGCACGACTCCTCCTGGCTTGGTTGTTGTAAGATTTAGGTTCACTTAAGTACAACCACGACCAGTGGCGGACCCAAAAGTTTATGTGGGGGGGGCACTTTTATATATAATTTTTTTTTTTTGTAATATTTATTTAAATTGCTAGAAAAACATTATATGAAATAAAATATAGTTAAAATATATAATCAGTAAAGAATATATAGTTTTACTCCTTATAAAATTGTAAGTAAAATTTATTAAAGTAGTGTTTTTAATATAAATATAAAAATAAAAGTATACTAATTATGAGTTAATTGTGCATTAGCCCCACTTTTCTTAATAAGAGAAGTTCAAATTTCATATTACTTGAAAAAATAAATAGAAACTTAATTTAGAGATATGTCGTCTTTATGATAATAGTTGTTATTTAGATTGGAAATAAATATATATAATCAAACTATATATATTTATTATTAAAGTCACTAATCAACGATATTTATAGTTTTTTATAATAAATATATATGATTTATAATAAAGTAAAGTAAAATAAAAATAAAAGTAAAAATAATTATAATTTATATGAATATTTTTATTTATGAATTTTATCATATAAAATAGTTTATATAAAAGAAAAATAAATCACACTAATAATCGTGAGTAAACTAAAATTTATTAAGATTAAATAACATAATATATTTTATTTTCTAATTCATGTAAACATGATATAGTTTGCGATAAAAAAATAATTTGAAATAAATATAATAATTTATAAAATTAAAATATTTTAAATTTGAAGGTCAGTTTGTAATAATGAAAAAATAGAAAAGAAAAAAAAAAAAAAAAAAAGGAAAAGAAATTATTTTTTGAATTTTTTTTAAAAAAAAAATCCATTATTAAGGCACATGCAAATTGAATCCTGGTTCTCCATAAGAAAGATGACAAGCACAGCCATCACGGCTAGTGTGTGGCTGTGCTCCATTTTGGCATTTTAAATATATAATATTCTAATTGAGCAAAAAGGACAAAAAGCAAAAGTTTTTAACTGTTGTTGGGACTCGAACTCGGATGACAAGAGAGACAATGACCCGCTGCAACCATCAGCGCCAATCGCTTGATGTGTAGCATTGTGACATTGGAATTATTTAATTAATTTTTTTTCCAATTTCAGGGGGGGCACGTGTCCCCCCTGGCCCTATAGTGGGTCCGCCCCTGACCATGACCCGTCCTTTGTTGGCTTCAAACAAATGGTATTTGTTGCACAAAATCTGCCCTTTCCTCAATGTTTGTGAGTCCAACCACATGGGCACTCCTACGAGGGGCATTTCCACGTGAGTGAGAACTTCTAGCCATTGATTGGCAAAAATGATAGGAAATCCTGTAAACTTGGTGAAAACTTGATTGCATCATAGGATCAAGTCCCTCCTTTTAGCGTCAACATGTTGACATCAAAAATCAGTCAACACCCAATTAGTGTGTAATGAGTGATTTTAGTGATTCAATTAAAGTGATTACGGTGAAATAATGGTCCAACTAAGATGTAAGGAAAGAGCAATAAACAAATGAGATAAAAGAATTTTTAACGTGATTTAGTTATATAGAACAAAGCCTAATTCCATGGTCATGTTATTGCTTAAGGGAGAGACAACAGAATTAAGGTTTAAGTAGGGCTTTAAAGGGTTAAGAATCCTCCACCTTTTTTTCTATGCAAATGACCATATTTATATTGTTCGGCTTCCTAGTTTTCATACAATTAAGACATTGGATTATAGGAAAGATTGGGATTGTTTTCCTATTTTACATCAAGCCATATTAAATACATTGCATTTGAATTAAATGAGGATTTTTGAAAATTTATAACAACGTTTTTCATTATAAGATGAGGTATTAATGATATGATTAATAATATAGTAATTACAAATCGATCGACCACTTCATATTGATGATATAATTGATAATATAGTAATTACAAATCAGTTGACTATCTCATTTAGAGAAAAAATTTGGATAGATTTTTGGATATCATGAATGATTAATCTCAATAGATCTCAAAACGTGTATAGACTCTAAAAACGAGCGGGCCTCAAAACATGCAGTGGTTCAAAATGCGTCGACCCAAAACGTGCTTGGGAAACACACTAACCTCATTTGGGATCGATATAAACCAATCATCTTAGCAATTGCCAACCCTCATTGTAGCAAAAGACGATCTGGTCCTCTTCAGAGAGAGAGAGAGAAAAAAATAAGAAGTTGTATCTATTATAGAGAAATCTCAAAAGTGAAGGGGCAACAAAATTTGGGCATCTCTCCCAAGTTTTGATTCTTTTGAAATCTCTCCCGCCAAAGAGAGGGAATTTTTCAAAACCCATTTCATAGATTGTCCTCCATCTTTGATTTCCTTGACCAACCTCACTATCTGGATCTGAATCAATGGCTGTCACCTCCAATGTCGAAGTCCCTCCTGCTGCTCCCAAACACAGGACCAGGTGTCCTGGAGTCCGTGTTATCCGGGGCATAGTCTACGATTCGGAGAACGGAAAGACCTGTCGCCAGGTTTTTCTAAATCCAAATTGTTTGAATTTTGTGTTTGGTATCTGATCAAGTGAAAAATTCTGCTGTCAACTTTTGTGATTTTATTTTCTTAGGGTTTCAATAGAAGTATCGATTTTCGTGATTTCATTGGTTTTTAATGGTTCAGTTGATTATTTAAGAGAGATTAGTGATTGACCCTGCATGTTGTTTTGTTTTGTGTTTGATTAAATGTTTTAGTGCCGCCAAAAGACAAGGGCTATTTCGGCTACGTGTAAGAATCTGAAAAGTGGGAAGAAATGCACAATTAGCTTCTGTCGTAGACGCTTATCGTACAGGTTACATTTGGTGCTACCCTTTTCTGATGTTGCATTTGAGATTTCTTGATTGGCTTTTTATATGTTTTGGATGATGTTGATGAATTAAATTAGATACAATGAGAACACTGAAGAGGTGGATCGGGTAGATAACTGGCATTGCCCCAAGTGTAGAGGCATATGCAATTGCAACCAGTGCAGGTAAGTGTGTTGATGCTTTTTGTTGGTGGTTGTTGATGGCAATGTGTGTATGTTAAGTGGTGGCTCTAATGTGGGAATTCACCTGCAGGAAGAAAAGCGGTCACAAACCTACTGGTCCAATGGCACGTAGAGCCAAACAATCAGGGTTTTCATCAGTTTCTGAAATGCTGCGAATCAGAGGACCTGACTGTTTAAGTGGTGAGAAGAAGATCGCTGAGGAGACAGTTGCATCAGTGAAAGAACCGCTTTCTGTGGAAAAGGTTAGTTGGTGCCTTTTTTTAATCTTTGTTAGTGGTGGTAGCATAATTTCAGTTGATGAATTTGTTGTTTCTATGTGTTTACAAATGAATTCTTGCCTATGACAGGACTCTGTTGCTGATAAGGAGAATTCTTTTGTGGAAACCATGATTCAGACTTGAAGTCTCAGAATCTAGCTCCAACGTTGAATGAGAGGAAATCTAAGAAAGAGAAACGGGAAGAATTAAAGGAAACTAATAGCATTGAAGATGTTGACGTTTCTATGAGGAATGAGGTGCCAAATGAGCCTCAGATTTCTGAGGATAAGGTTTCTGAGGGAATCATTAGGAAAGAAGTTATAACAAATAAAAAGGATCGTGGTGAATTTGTTGAGAAAAAGAAGAGTATGACAGAGGAGTTGAAGAATGATTCCTTGAATCTCAGCAATGCTGGAACACAGCTTCAACCAGTTGCAGAGTACAGCAAAGCTAGGAAGAGAACTGCAGAACTTCAGAAGAAAAAAATTGCTGCTGACATTCAATTGCCTCAGGGTGCCAACTTAACAACTGTAGCTGGAATTGAGATGAATCCTGAAGATGTCGGAGATGCATTGCAGTTCTTAGAATTTTGTGCAGCTTTTGGAGAGGTATGTTTGAATTAAATTTTTCTTAGAATTTTTGTTTTTATAAAGGCTTTTTTAATGAAAGTAATTTACTATTGTTGCATTTCCAATACAGCCAACCGTTGTCTAATTTAAAAGTTACCTTTTTAATTCTTATGCTTGTATGTCATTAGGTTCTTGATTTGAAAAAAGTAGAAGCTAAGTATATTCTTAGAGAACTGATATGTGGGAGAATTAGGCGTCCGGGACAATTCTGTCCAATAGTTCAATTTCATATCAAATTGTTGTCTTTGTTACAAGATATGGGAGAAGAGTATAAATCAATTCCTCATTCTATCTGTGCATGACTTGATTAGCTTTTATGGGTTGAGAGAAGAGTAACTATATGCATTGCTTACTGTTGTAGGTCATACGCATTAAGTTCAACAAGTGGAAAAAATTCATGGTCTCAAGCTCTAGGGAAGTGTGTATCAGAACCGAAATATCTATTGAATGATATTCCCTCGGATTGTTTCAAAGGATATAGATATGATAAGTTAGATTGTTCAAAAAAGCTTAAGCTCTTGAATTTTTTATGTGATGAAGCTCTAAGCATTGAGTAAGTGAAAGAACAAAGCATTTATTATCTTTGCATGTGATAAACTTTTTCGTTCTTCAATGCATGGTAACAAATTGAGCTGTTTTCTAATTTAATTCCTCTTAGAGCCCTAAGGAGCTGGATTGAAGATCAAAATTATAAATATATTGATGAAACGAAACAAGCCAAAGCGAATATTGCAGCTGCAAAGGATAAGGTGATATAAGCTATATTGAATATGCATATTTTTGCTTGGAGTATTGCTGTTATTGCAGTAGTTTTGGCGTAAATTAAACATTTCTTTTCTTTTATCTTACAGGAGAAACAATTGGACGTTGAATAGGCAAAAGTTACTGCTCCTGAAAATGAAAATCCATCCTCAGCTGAGCATGAAGCTCTTATGTCAAAACTAAAAAGCAAAAGAGATCAAGCACATTCAGAGAAGCTGGAGGCAATAAGCATGGGCCGAAAGAGTATGTCTGGATTTCTAATTGGAGTTAATTTAATATTTGAAATTGTGTTATTTGGTAGTTTATTTCTGTGTTCTTTTTTTATTCAACTCTTAAAGAGTCTTCTCTTTTTAAATTTTTCCATGAATTTTGGTTTATTTATTTCACATAACTACATTAGCAGCTGTAATTTGTGTTCTTTACTAGTACAAGGTGTCTGACAATAGAACTCTCCAAACTAGACTGGAAAAATGTCTGTAATCAAGCATCTACTTATAGAATATAGGTGTTATGTCTATTTAAGTTTTTATACTCGTTAATTTGGTAGGCATAAATTAAACTTTGATTGGTGAAGAACTGGTTTTTTTTTTTTTTTTTTTCAATTGTCTCAAACGTCATTGGAGATTAGCAAATCAGAAGTGTCTGCTTTTCAAATCTATGATAGGCCAGATTTTAGCGAATTGTAGGATATATGTTTTCCAACTATGAGAAGAAAGATATTGGCAAGATATTAATAAAAATAGGTTTTTCAATATCAAATATTATTTAATTCCAGTTTAGGATAATTGCTCACTTTACTAGTAATGGTATTATGAGATGAAAAGCGAAGCCAAAACCTATTGTTAGACTGGAGAAACATATCCTAATTTCTTATTGTTTCTGAATATTACTTGACCAATTGTCAAATGTATTGAATTATATAATCAAATATTTACATACGTGTACGTATTTGTGTATATCTGTAAACATAATGTGACATCTGCTTACAATCATCACAGAAAGAGAAAGATCAGATGCTCTTAGAACGGAATCTATTTTAGTGGAAGATAACGGTGATGCCTTCTGGAGATTGAAAGGCCTTGCTGGCAAACCTGATATTGTGCTTCAAGGTTGGTTTTAACGCAGTCCGTGTGGATGATCAAGTATGAGTTCAAAACTTGTTTTTAAATCTTTGTTGATGACCAGATTTGCAAGGGAACTGGGATGCAAATGCAATTGATGAAAAATGGTTTGTCTATGATGCTGACCACAAACCAGCAATTGAGAAGTACATCTCAGCAAGGTTAGTCTATGTATTATTTTTGGGCCAAAATGTTAAAAATGTTTGTTCATAGTTTTATTCATACTTTTTATGTGCTTTATGCTGTTATGCTTTTGCTTTCTCAAAGAAATTGTGAATTCAATTCATCAAGGTTTGAAGTATTTTGAGGATCATATCAGATTTGACTGCATTATTGATGATTTTTTTAATTTTTTACTGACCAGATTTATCCATATTTTAGCTTGACATTTGGGTTTTTTTTTTTTTTTTTCTTTTGTCAATTTGTAAAAAGTTATTGACAGTCACCCTTCTTCATGTGATAAGTGCCCAATGTCACTTTCCCTTTCTCAAAAGGAACCATTTTTTATCTTTTAATTACCAAATTTCACAAAGCTTCCATAAATCATTTTAAATGTAATTTCCATATCCTTATTTAAAATTTTATTTTTTAGATCTCAATTCCACTGTTTATCTATCATCTATTCATAAAAAGTCTCTTACAGTTAAGTTTCTTATTAGAAATAACATTACTACCATAAAAGTTGCAAATTACGATAGATTGGTAAGCTTGTTATTGAACAATTACACCTTTCTTTCAATTATGTGTCAATTAAATGTATTTGGAAACATGTATTGTTGGTGCATAAATAGATCAACATAGAGAATATCTTATTAAGCCAACACCCTTTGGCATTTTTTTATATTTAATATTTGTCCTGTTTCATACGTGGGGAAAAAAAATGAAAGATATACTGAATTGTTCCTCCAATCAAAAGATCTATGTTGTGTCATGTGTTTCCTTGATGCGTTTTACCATTTTAATTTTCGTTTTCCTTTCTTTGCAGGACAAAGAAGAGGCGTCATAGAGCCAAAAAGCCCTCAATCTCATCTGGGAGTGCTGAGACAGACTTATAGAATGGTTTAATGGATGATTTTACCAAACAGACAACTGTAAAGCATCTTCAGCTGCCCATAAATCCTAAATTTGTAACTGTAATTCACTACAGATTGCCTAACATCAATGTCCGGTATGGGTTAGGCAATCTGTAGTGAATTACAGTTACAAATTTAGTTCAAAGTGAGGCATGAATTTTTTATGTGGAAGAAATAAAGGTGAGAATGTTCAGAAGAGATGACATGGAGCTCAAGGCCACCTTCAGTACTTGTTCTGAACGGCCTGGTTTCACTATTTTCTTCACCTGATACAGGACAAGCTCCAAAGCTCAATCCAACTATACTTTCAAAGTGAATAAAATTATCAAATATAAAATCAAAACCATAGTAAATCTTGAAGATGCAGCAACAAATATGATAATTAATGTAATATACAATGTCAATGAAATTGAAGAAAAGTTATTATATTCAAAAGATAAGATGGCTTTTTACAAACTTAAAATGTACTTATGAGGTTTAAAAACCAGAATTCATAATATTGAGGGAATCACTACTTATTTTTTCCTTTAATAAGAAAAATGAATCTAGTAATCATTGATAATTGATCACCAAATGCACAAGTCGAAGTTCACATAGATCCAACTTTAAGTGCATCCCAATCATTCAATAAGAAAGAATATCATTGAACTAGCTCAGTAAGCTAATACTGCATTCATGTTCTATTTGACAATCTTTAGCCACATTATCATCTTGATATTCATAATTATTTAACAATTTTTGTTAAATAAAAAAACAAAACAAAAAAGAGGAGAAAAAGGAGATAGAAATTTGTCAACTTTAAATAACAATTTTTGTTAAATAAAAAAACAAAAACAAAAAAGAGGAGAAAAAGGAGATAGAAATTTGTCAACTTTAAATAATAAATCTTTTTTTTTAAGGAAAAAAGAAACAATGAACCATGATGCAAACAATAATACAGAAAACATTGCAGCAGAAAGGAGGAGTAGGACCAAAAAGAGAGATAGTTGAATGAGAGTAAAAATCAGCTTAAAACATACCGTATCAAGATAAACCTGCAACTCCTTAATCTTCATAATACATTCTTCACCTTCTTTACAAAGACCAATGTATATCACATTGTTACTTGGTCAATCCAAATGAGTTCCTAAATTTTGCTGGAGAACATTAATCAGAAATCGTTTAACATTTGCTTCGGTTCACTGTTACACATACACATAAGAAAATAAATCTCATTTCTTTATTCATAGGCAAAAGAATTAACTGAAGTATTAAAATTTCTGTAAACTAAGGTGTAATAATAATCCATATTATTCTAAGTCTTCTGACTTTAAATTGAATAATTAGGACAGAAAAATCATATTATCCATATTATTTTTATATGCAATTCATTTCCATTCATTCAACATTATATTTTTGCATATCAGTATTATGATAGAACTGGAGTATTTCCATGTTCAACATTGATATTGAATGCGAGGGTGCTATAGAGTACTTAGAGAAATCTTTGTATGATCTAATAGACCATAAATGCTAATCTAATTAATCTAATTATTCATGGCCATTGATGATTAGGTTAAATCTAAAATCTAGTATTGTTAATGGGTTTTATGACAACATAAAAATACATAGGGATACACGTGTGACGTGTTATGGATTTAGAGCTTTTACGTGTGAGAACTATGGAACTCACCATTAGATATTAGCAACCGACATTTTATTTGGGTTTTGATACAATGCATTGAATTGGCCAATAAGGTGTAGTGGGTAGGAATTTAAGGTTCATTCACATGACTGAATCGAAAGGACCTGCTCAATAGAATTAGGTTAAAGAATTGAATTCTATGTGCTTAATTTATCAAAGTAATCATAGTATTGATGACCTAATATTGCATCATTGCACTTGTTTCTCTTGAAGTTAGTTTTTGATTATTTTTATAGTCATGCTATAGGCTTAGTTTAGTTTAATTTTTAATCAAATCATTCTCAATCTCAATTTTTAATTTAATTACAAATTTCTCACTATAATTTGGTAAAAGTAATGAGCAACCTTTTTGTGGGATAATCCAACATCCATTATATTGTAACGAGGTGTACGGTGTGTTATAAATTTTATAATTTGAGAATCACGAAAAAAGACCATCTTTTTATCATAATAATGATATGCAAAATATATAACACTGAATGAATAAAATTGAATTGCTATATAATAATCAAAGCATCACAACATTGGTTCCCCAACAATTAAATTAGTTACATGTAATCAATTGAAAGCAAATACAAGTAAAACATGGAAAGAGTAAACCAATAATCGCCATTAGAATTGCTTCTAGCGCTCCTCAATATCGTCTCTAGTCCAAGACTTTGCTCTTCTTCCTTGGTGACTTGCTGAAGCTTCAATTAATAACTATGCAAACTTGAAGAACAATGAAGGTTTGTGTGTGTTTCATAGAAGAAAAGGTGAAAACAGAGTTCTGTCACAATCTCTGCATTAGGTGGAGGCCAGAGGCTTCTAGGACTCTGTCAGAAGCTCTCTAATCATGTTCATTAATCACAGTTTTATAGTGTCAAAACCCTAAGGCAAGTTAAGGACCAACATGCCCTAAAAAATAATGTGAAATTTGGTTTGTACTTGGCAGCAACCGTGCGACATGACCTCTACCGTCACCACACCATGGTCACGCCAACCAGTAGAGAGGTTGGCGACGGTCAGCAATGAACTCCACCGCCACCCCACTTGCTTAGCGGTGAAAATGGCAACCTTCAAGTGCGGACTTAACCATAGCCACAACACGGTAGCATTGAAATCTTTACAAACTTGTCCAAACTTGGTTGGATTATATTTGTGTTGTTTAATTTCGCTCCCAATCACTTTGTAACACAAAATAATCTGAAACGCTACACAAAACTCATTAAATACAACAAAATATCGAAGAAACAAGACAAAAGAATAAGGATTATGGCCTAAATCAGGTACAGAAATGTGTTCATCGCCCAACACCATGTATGAGATATTTTAGTAAAATTTAAAAAAAAAAAAAATCAATTTAACCCTTTTCCAACCAAGTTTTGGATGTCTAAAGCATGTCGATGAAAGCAGAAAGTGAAAATACGAAGAACAAAGCTCAAACCAAAACGATGGGAAAAAAAATATCACGAAAGAGCCCGGAGGTTTGCCTTAATAAAAAATAAAAACATTTATCCTTTTATTATTCCAAATCATCACATTGTTAATTGACTTTCATCAACTTTAATGGTTGATTAGAGATTTGATCAAATAACCATTTTATCTATAAATAAAATAAAATAATTAAAACATTAAAAATCAAAATAAATTAAATCAAATCAAATCAATTAAAAATTAAAAGTGTACCTTCGTTGTCTATATAAAAGATAAACAGTAAAATTTTTTAAAATATGAGAAATAAATTTAAAATTTAAAATAATAATATATAAACAACTGTTGTTTGAATCATCTATATACAAACTAGAAACTGACATTCTAAACATATTGAAACCAACCTAAACAGTGTTCAAAGAACAAATAAGCTTGAATGTTACTTCCAAAAAAAAAAAAAAAGCTTAAATAGATATTTCTATTTGGACACTTTCTTCGAAATTCTTTCCAGCAAAAACTTGGGATCAGCAACAAAATCCACAGGAGCAACACCCTTGACTTTTATCCTTTAATTGTCTCTACTCATTTTGAGGTACACTAACTCGGAACAGATGAGAAGTCCAAGTAGCCTCTTTCAATTTCAGCGGGAACAAACTCTCTTCTCCCTCCTAGAAGACTCAAATGCAATAAATTAAAAATTACGTTGTGGGTGTGTGTTTACCTGTGACTTCAGTTTATCAAAGCTCATCAGTAGAACACCCAAATTACCTGTTCTGCTTCTTGATTAAATAAAGCAATTCAAGCTTCACCGCTTCCATCGGTAAAGATCAAACCTTATGACGGGGGAGATATAAATATAAGCAGTTCTTTATATTTTATTATTTTACAAATTTTAATTTATTTTTTATATTTAAAAAAATAGAAAAAATCTCTAGATGAATGGCGAAGATAAACTTTTAATTTTTAATTTTTAAAATTTTAATTTATTTTATTTTATTTTGATTTTTAATTTTTTAAATATTTTTATCTTATTTATGGACAAATAATCATTTGACCAAAATTTATGGTCAATCATTAAAATTAATAGCAATCAATTAATGGTGTGGGGGTTTGATATACTAAAAGGTTAAATATGTTTTTGCTTGTTTTTAGGTAAATTTCAAGGGAGTGTTATGTAATTCCTTCAACGAAGCTCTGGTGTGGCCGCTTAAGCAACCAACTAGCGGTTGGTGACCATTAGCCCATCGCTCGAGCATTTAGCCAGTAGTCATGGCAATGACCACACTATCATGGATGTTGGGCCACAACTCCAGTGGTGGTGCAGCCATTGTTTGTAAATACGACCGTATCAGGTCGTATATACGGCGATACGGTCGTATCTGGTCGCGAACGAACAGATACGGGCGTATCTCGCCCGTATCTATTTTTTCCTTTTTTTGCGCACCAATACGACTGTATACGGTCGTACCGTACAAATACGGTCATACCGTACAAATACGATCGTATATTGCAATATACGACCGTATATGTAGCAGAGGGGCAAAATCGTCAGATCGGAGGGGGTATATAAGGCTGTTTACCCTATTTTCCTCCATTTCTGCCCGATCCGCCGCCTCCCACCCACACCCAGTTCACCGGCGCGAGAAACCACCCTTTTCGGCACAAGAACCACCATTTTCGGCGAAAGATCCACCCTTTCCGGCGTAAGAACCACCGTTTTCGACGTAACAACCACTGTTTCGGCGCAAACACCACCATTTCCGGCACAAACACCACCGTTTTCAACACAACAACCACCGTTTCGGCGCAAACACCACCATTTCCGACGCAAACACCACCATTTTCGACAACAGTCCCTCCTTCCCCACCTCTATCTTCACCGATGCCAAAAAAGCTCCCATTTTCGACGTCGAAATCGTCCATTTCCGGCGACGCACCCTGCTGTCTCCCTCTCTTTTCTAGTGGTATTTTTTTTTGTTTCTTGAACTGTTCTCTCACTCTCAGACTCTCTCTTTGAACATTTTCAGTTGTGGTTGTGATTTATGAACTAGTTGTGTGTGATTTATGGTTGTGATTTGTGAATGTGGTTGTGATTTTTGGTTGTGATTTGTAAACCGGTTGTGATTGTGATTTGTGGTTGTGATTTGTAGATTATAAATTGTGATGACAAGTAGTAAAAAGGATCCGGCATGGAAGTATGGGGTTGAGATTGAGATAGATGGAAAAAAATATATGAGGTGCACTTTATTTGATAAAATAATGAGGGGAGGAATATATCGGATGAAAGAGCACCTTGCGGGTATTAAAGGAAATGTTGCTCCGTGTATTAGTGTTTCGCCGGACATTAGGGATGACATTAAAAGTTATATGAAGAACTCAGAGAAAGTTAAGAGATATAATCAGTTAATTAGGGAAGAAAGAATTGACAAATGTGTGACATTAAATAGTCAGTCGAAGTCTACGGATGAGTCGGGTAGTGGTAGTGTGACCAAAAGTCAAAGAAGGATTAGAGGACCTATGGATAGGTTTCTAAATAGTGTAGAAGATGATCAAATTGAAGAGTTAGGGGGAACTAGAAAGGGAGGAACTGATAAGGAGTTATGTGATCGAACATGCAATGAGATAGGATTATTCTTTTTTGAAAATGGCATCGCATTTAATGTTGTTGATAGTCCATCTTTTGTGGCAATGACTCGGGCAATTAGGCGCTATGGGACAGGTTTGAAGCCACCAAATAGCTATGAGTTGAGGACTTCTATATTGAGTAGGGAGAAACAAAACACTGAAGCTATTGTAGCTGAAATGAAGAAGACATGGGTGAAAACAGGAGTGTCGATATTGTCAAATGGGTTGAAAGATATGAGGGGTAGACAATTGATTAATTTTCTTGTAAACAATCCATATGGCACAGTTTTCCTACGTTCGATTGATGTTAGTGATGCAGTGAAGGATGCGGTGTTGTTGTTTCGTTTACTTGATGATGTGGTTGAAGAAATTGGAGAGGATATTGTTGTTCAGGTGGTGACAGATAATGTCTCCAATTACAAAAAGGCTGGGGAAATATTGATGGAAAAGAGAAAATGATTATGGTGGACACCGTGTGCAGCTCACTGCATAGATTTAATGCTTGAAAAACTTAGAGAATTACCCCAACACAGAAATGCATTAAGAAAAGTGAAGAAGATACTCTAATAGTTATAGTATTATTATTTCTTTTTATACTTTTTTAACTTAACTCATATTTTAATTAAAAAATTTATGTCCTATAATAGGTGACTAATTTCATTTACAATCATGGATGGATGTTGGCATTGATGAGAAAGTTTACAAACAAAGAATTAGTTCGACCTGCTCCTACAAGGTTTGCTACTGCATATTTGACATTACAAGGTATATCTAAACTGTGACAACATTTGCAACATATGTTTATTTTAGTGGAGTAGGAGGGATGTTCATATGCAAAGAAAACAGAGGGGAAGGAAGTCAAGAAAATTATATTGACAGATTTGACTTTCTGGGAAGGTATCTCATATGCATTGAAAACAACTAGACCTCTCGTTCATATGTTGAGGATAGCGGATTCAGAAAAAGTGTCTGCAATGAGATTTATTTATGAAGCAATGGATACGGCTAAAGAGGAGATAGCCAAAAACTTAGGTGGTGATGTTGCAGCTTATAGTGAGATTTGGAATATAATTGATGAGAAATGGGAATTTCAGATGCACCATCATTTACATGCAGCTGCCTACTCTCTAAATCCTCAATATCAATATTTACAAGAAATGGTCGATCATGAGATTAAATGAGGGTTGTATAAATGCATGGATAGGCTTATTGCAGATAATAAAGAACGAGAGAAGGCTAATTTGCAGCTTGAAGATTTCAAGCAAGCAAGGGGGATGTTTGGCATATCACAAGCCAAAAATTCTATCACGAAACGTACTCCTGGTATGTGGAATTTTCTTTAAGGTATAATTCAATCATTTGTGTTTTCTTACTAAAGGGATTCTACCTTGTAGTTGAATGGTGGATGCAATTTGGAGATCGCACCCCAGAGTTAAGATCTTTTGCAATAAAGATTTTAAGTCTTACTTGCTCATCTTCCGCTTGTGAGCGGAATTGGAGTGCATTTAATATGGTATGAGTTTAATTAGAATATACCATAAAATTATTTTTTTCATTGATACTTATTTTTTCATTATTAATTATTGTAGATTCATACCAAGAGAAGAAATCGGTTGGCTACGGAGAAATTGAACTCATTGGTATATATAATGTACAATAGAAAATTGCGGCAGAAATTTGAGAAGCTCCAATGTTTACCTGATGATGTTGATCCCTTAGTTTCTGCTGACTTGCTTTCCGATAATGAGTGGCTCACAGGAGAAGATGTTGTGGAACCGAGTAGAAGTAGGTCACAACAACGAAAGAGGATTAGAGATACACGTAAGTTTATCATTAAGTGAATGGAGTAACTTGAATATACATAGAAATTTTTAATTATATTACTTTAAATTCTTTTGGCGTAGGGAAAGGAAAGGGTGTTCAATCAGTGGATGATGAACTGGAGTGTGATGACATCCCTAATGAGGAGGAGAATGATTGTGATGATGATGATGATTGAGAAGATGACAATCATGACACATTTCATTTCCATTTCAATACTAATTTTCGACCAGAGACTCTACCAGAATCAGATGATTAGATCATCTTTTGTTTTTATGACTTTTGTGTTGTTTTTGGTTTGGTATTATTAGTTTGTTACTATGTACGAGCAATACATTATGGTTCACCTTTGGTTTTTATGACTCATGTATTATTTTTGGTTTGATTTGATATTTAAATACATTGTTGTTCTACTAATTCATGATATTTCCTACTGTTTTTTTTTTTTTTTTTTAACCATCTGCCGTATAATACGTCTGCATAATGCGTACCAACCGTACCATACCGTACCATTTTAGGGTGCCTATACCGTACCGTACCACGTATTTACGAACCTTGGGTGCAGCAATCATTCCCGCTGTATGTTGTCCAACCTCACGTGCTCTAACGGTTTTGGCCATAACTTCTTCTTCTAAACTTCGATTAGTTTGCTGTTTTTTCTTATGGTTAGCTAACATCTAGAGCTACATTTTTTATGAAGAAACTATCTCCCAAAAAAAAAAACTTATAAAATGACCAAAATATCCTTAGTAGATGACCCATGCAATTGAACTTCTAAGAAAAACATGCAAACATCTATCACATGCAATGTATGCAACCGTAAAGGTCCAAAACCACATGAAAAGTCTCTTGACATATGAAATACAAATGATTAAGCATGAACAAGTATCAAACCATTAAAAGACGAGCACTTGCATTTTAAAATTTTCTTGCTATTCGCATTGCATAATCTTGATCTTCAATCTTCATTGCACCTTTTAAATCATAAGTCCTAAATCCCAAAAACCCATAAATACTTTATAAAAGCTTTTTGTCTCTGAATAAGCCTATTGGAAATCATGGAACTAACAATATCCCCCTTTGGCTATTTTGAGACAAAACCTTCACAATGAAAATTACAAAGTAAATCACTTAAACTAAAGTATGCTAAAAATTACAAAGTAAAGCATTTGTGTGTTGTTGAGGTTGAAGCTCATAATTATAAATTCATAATAGCTTGAAAAGAAAACACCTTAACAACCAATATCAAAAGTGAGAAATCATAGAAAATTAAAATAACATGTTCATTAAAAACATTAGTCCTAACAAAAAAAAAAAACCACACAAATTAAAATTTCCTCCCCCCCCCCCCCCAATCTTTTCCCTTTTTTTGGGCAAGAAAGAGTCAAATAAGAAAGGGAAAATATAAAAAACTATTATATTTTTTACAGATTATCCATTTTTCCCCTTGTAATTTCGTTTTTATCCAAAATCTCCCCCTACCGTCAATTTTTTAACAAAAACGTTAGAAAAAGATAAAATGTTGAATTTATCCTTAGTTAAAACAATATTAAAATTAAAAAAAAAAAAAGAAGATAATTCCAAAAAAAACCCCTTGACTTTTGACACAATATCTATTTTCCCCATGTAATTTTGTTCTTATTCAAAATATTGTCTGACTTTAAAGTAAACACTCAAAATACCCCTTTAAAGACGTATGAAAGAACGATAATACCCTTGATGATAATAGATTCTGTTGGGTGGACATGGTTGAATGTTTGACTCCAAAAGCAAAAGGGGAAATGCGATGAAAAATTAATTAAAAAATCAAAAATCAAAATAAATAATATTAAATATAAAAAATAACATAATTTCATTTAAAGGGGATTGATGATGGTGGTTCAAATTATGGGAGACTAATAATGATGCTTCAATTTGAAGATGATGGTTCTAGATCTTCAATCTATAGGAGATCGATAGTGATTGATGAAACCCATAATCTACTTGAACATGTCATGATTGAGATAAAGGAGATAGTTGATGAAACCCATAATCTGTCACTCCATTTCAGTCATGGTTATGGTTTGAACATGTCAAGATAAAGGAGATGGAAACGTAGAGATTAAGATGGATGAGATAGAGGCCGATAGAAGAGATGGAGATGAAGAGATTGTGATGGATTGTTCATCTCTGGTTTAGGGTTTTTTGTGTTTGTTCTCTAGATTCTTCTAGATCAAACAAAACAATTCAAAAAAAAAAAAAAAATTGGTTTTTAAAAAATAATTTGTTTTATTTTTTTAAAAAACTATTATATTTTTATATTATTTATTTTGATTTTCTATATTTATTATTTATTTTAATTTTTGATTTTTTCAATTTTAATATTATTTAAACTAAGGGTAAATTCGATATTTTAACTTTTTTAATGTTTTTGTTAAAAAATTGAGAGTAAGGGGGATTTTGAATAAAAATGAAATGATATGGGAGAATTTGGATAATCTATCAAAAGTCAGACGGTTTTTTTAGAATTTTTCCATTAATTTTTCAAGGCATTTCCCTTTTTACCTATGGAGTTAAACGATATTTTAAATAAAAACGAAACTATGTGAAGAAAAATGGATAATATGTCAAAAGTAAGAAGATTTTTGGGATCATCCCTTATCTAGAACACATGAGTTCCATTAAGGATTGTCACAATAATAACAAATCCTTAGGTAGCTCATGCCGCCATCAATCTTACCTACATGATCATAAAGCATATCTATCCTTCCATCTTGTCAAACAAGAATTAATAATATCAAGCATAAAAGGTTGTTGTTGTTATTGTTATTGCTTTTGGTCTTGGTCCTCATCTTCTTTTTAATCTTCCTCTTCATCTCTTTGACTATCTTCAATAGTCTTAAGTATATTCAAACTAGTCTGATCAAAAGGCTTAGGAATACATACTTTTATATTCGTGTCTACAATAGGAACTCTAGCATTCAAGCAAAGCTAAGTCACTAAACTCGGAAAAGGAAGTCTATTTGTCTTTCTATTTGAAAGAGCTATCAAGAGATTATAAAGAATGAAGCCTATGTTTATCTCAATGCTTGGCTCCATGACACACGAAACCCGATCACAATTTTTGTGAAGAGCATATGTATGACTTGAAACCTAAATCTGCAACCAAATTGTCATCTTGATGATCTAGTTGAACCCAAATCTTGACCATCTAATCGAACCTAGATCTTAAAAATTTGGGTTTGCCTAAACCCCAAAACTTTAAAATTTAGGTTTGAACTCATATTGTGTTTCTTGAAACCTAAATCCATGCAATTTGGGTTTTCAAGTATTTGATTGGCAACGAAGATCGCCAACCACAGAGTATAGAGATTTGCATATCTCTATCTAATGAAGATCTAGACTATATTTAAAGCCTAGATCTTCAAAATTTCGGTTCAACCTATTAAAAAAAAAGGGTTTAACCAACTCGTCATCTCGACAATCTAATTGAACCGAAATCTTTACATCTTGAAGATTTGGGTTTGAACGCAAATCTTGACTATTCAATCAAACCTAAATCTTGAAAATTTAGGTTCCAACCCAAAACTTTAAAATCTCGACTCAAATCTAGATTGCATTTTTGGAAACCTAACTCCATGCAATTAGTTCCAAATCTATGGCTAGAAATAAAGATTCACCGGCCATGGAGGATGGAGATGGATCTCCATTTGGCAGAGATTCAAATTGGAGAAAAAGGTTAAAGATAACAATTCAGCAGGTTTTTTCTCCTTTTGTTATTATTATTTTTTTTTTTAAAGTTGAAAGCATTTTCACTTTTAGTTTTAATTTAATTTAATAATAAATTGATCGGTGATGAGGCAAAATCTGATTGGGATATGTCAAGAAAATTTTAATTTATTTCAAAGTAAGCATGAAAAGTCCATTTTGCCCTTCCAACTGCTACTTTTGGATTAGTCAACATTAGGTCAACCTAACCAAGAGATTTTTAAGTAATTAACTAATCCTTCATCCAGCAATTTAACTTCTCCTAAAGTCAGGGATGTTAGAGTAAGTTTCCCTTTATTTTATAATTTATTTTATTTTATGAGGGGAATTTGGTTATTTTAGTTGTTTAAGGGGTAAAACAAACTTTTTTTCTTTTTCTATTAACATTAACATCAAATTTTTGGTCAGAAGGACTAAAGTGATGTATTTTAAAATATAAAGGGACTAATTTAGGCAAACGTAAATTCACGTTAAAAAAAAAAAAAAAAAAAAAGTCAACAAAACGTAAGGACTAAATGAGACTTTCCATTATTATAATAATTATTATTATTCCTTTTTAATTTTTCTCTTTAGGTTCTTATTTTATTATTTGATTATTTATTGTTATTTCAGTCAGATGGGAGGACAAAAATGTCTTGCTCCAATTGTTCCGATGAAAAAAGAGCAAATTTATATTTATGCCCTATGATGGTGTAAGAAACTATCTTTTTTAACAAAAGTATAACCACAATGGGTTTTTGTATATCATCGCAAATAAGAGGGATTTGGCCATTATGTTAAACTACAGGGGGGATATTGTTATTTCTCCCAAAAATAAATAATTTCTCCAATTGTTACCATTTTTACAAAGGAAAAACAAAACAAAATTGTCACAAATATCTACTTTACTTTTATCCCTTTTTTGTTTTGTGTAATCACTCAACCCTAACATAATTTTACTCAAACTTTTCTCTCTAGTGCTCAAAACTTTCGATTAGCCGCCTCAAATCTCTTTAGGCAATCAAACCCTAAATCACATCCATCAAATCCTTAACCCACTCCATCTTTGTAATTCAAAATTTTACAAAGATAAACCTTCAATTAAAAGTTTCATAGTTTTATCTATTTCCTTTGTAATTATCACAATAATCTGATGATGTTCTTTATCCTTCAATGAAGTAAAACATCTCCTTTCATCACAATACCATCAAAGACTAAGCTTAAGGGCTTTCATGATGATTTTAAATTAGTATGTTTCTATGACTTTCAATCTCTATTTTCTTTTGTAATTTCAATATAGGTATTATCAGTCCATAAAGTGTGATTTTTTTAATTTTTTTATGATGGGGGAGAGGTGATTAAATTTAAAAAAAAAAAAAAAAACTATCCATACTTTATGTTTTAGGATAAGGATGAGATTTAAACATTTCCTACTAAAAGGTGTTGTGCAATCAATAAATAGTGAATTTAATTAGGTTGAAAAAAAAAAAAAAATCATTGGTTCAATTATTATTGATATGTACTTAACCTTATTATGATAGATGTGATTTTCTTTTCTAATATAGTTTGAGAGAGTTTAAATATTTCAATTTAATATGCTTTAGGCAAATAATTAGTATGTCAAATAGAAAAATACCATTTTTACGAAGGAAAAAAGCAAAACAAAATTGTCGCAAATATGTACATTCCTTTTATCCCTTTTTTGTTTCATGTGATCACTCAACCCTAACATAACTTTAATTAAAGTTTTCTCTCTAGTGCTCAAAACTTTTGATCAGCCGCCTCAACTTTCTTTAGCCGATCAAACTTAAACTTTTCTTTCCAGTGCTCAAAACTTTTGATTAACCGCCTCAACTTTCTTTAGCCAATCAAACCCTAAATCCCGTCCTTCTAATCCTCAACCCACTCCGTCTTCGTAATTCAAAATTTTACAAAGATTATTGATTTCCTTTGCAATGATAACAACAATCTAACAATGTTCTTTCTCCATCGATGAAGTAAAACATCTCCTTTCATCACCACCACCATTAGAGATGGTGGTTGAAGGCTTTCACAGTGATTTTCAATTGGTATGTTTCGACTTCCAATTTCTATTTTCTTTTGTAATTTCAATATATGTATTATCAATCAATAAAATTGTGAACTTAATTAGGTTGAAAATTAAAAAGAAAAAAGTCATTGGTTTATGCTATTAGCTAGTGATCTATACTTAACCCTATTATGATAAATGTGATTTGCTTTTCTAATATGCTTTAAGATTGTTTAAGTAATTCAATTTAATATGCCTAGACAAGTAATTATTGTGTCAAATAGAAAATATCATTTTTATAAGGGAAAAAACAAAACAAAATTGTCACAAATATGTACCTTACTTTTATCCCATTTTTGTTCCATGTTATCACTCAACCCTAACATAATTTTACTTAAACTTTTCTCTCTAGTGCTCAAAACTTTTGATTAGTCGCCTCAACTTTCTTTGGCCAATCAAACCCTAAATTCCATCCTTCAAATCCTCAACCCACTCTATCTTTGTAATTTAAAATTTTACAAAGATTAACCTTCAATTAAAAGTTTTATAGTTCTATAGATTTCCTGTGTAACTATAACAATAATCTAATGACATTCTTTCTCCATCAATGAAGTAAAACATCTCCTTTCATCACCACCACCACCAGAGACTGGTTGAGGGCTTTCACTGTGATTTTCAATTGGTATGTTTCTGTGACTTTTAGTCTCTATTTTCTTTTGTAATTTCAATATATGTATTATCGACCAATAAAATTGTGAACTTAATTAAGTTGAAAATTAAAAAAAAAAAAAAAAAAAAAAAAGGTCATCGGTTCAATCTATTAGTGATCTATACTTAACCCTATTATGATAATTGTGATTTGGCTTTTTAATATGCTTTGCGAGAGTTTAAATATTTCAGTGTAATATGCTTTAGGCAAATAATTTGTGTGTCAAATACAAAATACAATGTAAATATATTTTCATAAAAATTTCATGATGTTGCTTATAAGTCACACATTAATAAATTGCTTTATTTCAATTAATTTTTACGTTGCTTTTTGTTACTAATAATCTAACAATTTAAATCTAATCTAGGATATTTCATATATGTATTGTGTTGAAAACTATAGAGTGATTTATATATTTGTATTGTGTTGAAAATGGTATGGTGCTTAATATGCATGTATTGTGTTGACAATATGCTGAATGTTTTATACATTTTTAATGTGTTGAAAGAGGAATGAAGTTTTATACACATGTATTGCGTTGAGATTTGTAGAGTTTATTGCACAAGGGTTGTTCTTGTTGGCAGATTTGGCAACCCTGTTTTGGCTTAACTTAAAACCATATCAAATAAAATCAAAATGACATAAATTGTTGGGACAAGAAAGCCTTATATGTCTTCATATAATTTGGAAAATTTCATTTGAATTGATGATTAGTTTGCTTGTAATAAAGTTCAAAAGCAAGGTTGGCGCATTATCCTTTGAAGGTAGCTTTTATACCATATTTTAGCTTAGCTTAAAACTATGTTATGCAAAAGCTTAATGATATGAAATTTTAGTACAATAAAATATTAAAGTGCACACGTAAATTTAAAAATTTTCACATGATTTAATTGAGTTGTTTGTTTCTAAATATTTTTAAGTGAGGTTGTGCACTATCCTACAAGTATTGATATTGACTACCTGCAATTCTAATAAGGTAGGATCCCCAGTCACTATCTAAATTGTGGACAAATTTTAGATTAACTAAAGAATTATATCTATCTCACCAAACCACTTTATGTGAATGATTTCTTTATTCGCTATTAGTCTTGGAACCTTAGAATGTTTGCTTTTGACATATATAATCTTTAATTATAGTGCTAAACAATTGAAATATTAAAGCAGATATACTTAATTAATATAATAAAATATTACATAAGGTAAACCATGCTTTATGATATAGGATTATATTTTAATTATCATGAAAATCCATCAACACCAAATAACTTCCTTATTTTTCAAACATGTTAGGAATACTAATGCACCATGATCATAAAAAGTTTTCATTTCTTCTTCCACAACTAATAGCAAGCCATAGTGTGCAAGTGCTTCATGATAATCCCCAGGAATATGAATACAACAACTAAAAAAGACAAGGCAAAAATGAAAGGAATATGAATAAATGTCAAAGGAATCAAATTATTTGTTTTATAAAGATGGCTCATTTTTTGAGCTCCTTAGACTGGTTTATTTTCCTGTACAGTCAATATTCTTTTATTGAATTGAATAGAGTTATTTTTTTGATATACGACCAGCTTGGATGATGAGTGTGTTTGTTCCAACACTTAGGATTTTCTATATCTTCTTATTTCTTTCCCTCCTAGCCCATTTCATAAAGAGAAGTTGCAATGGACGGTCATGTAGTCCACTGCTATCGACCTCGTATTGCTGCTTCATGACAACCTTTACTTGCCACTTAACTGCTTAATTGACTAGCTGGTCGTTATGCGAGCTAATTGCTTATTAAGCTAGTACTTCAACTTGTTGCTTGTATGAAATAGGCTTGTCTGCAAACAGGTTCCTCGCAGAAGCTTCACGGGTTTTGCTTAGTTGTTATAAGTGTTAGTTTGCAGATTTGCAATGTCTTTGGGGAAAACTTCTTGTTAGCAGTCCATGTGATTTTACAGGTTTGGAGTTTCTTGGGGATGTCTTCTTGCTAGCAAAATCCATTTGAAGGTTGTCATCCTCTCAGAACTTTTTGTAGACTCGTGTCATGTTTATTCATATAAGATTTGTTATGTCATAGTATCCCCAGAGGGATCAGGTTGCTGCCTCAGAGGGATCCCTAAAAAGGATGTAGCAGAGGCGAGGCACTGTCGTCAGAATAAATTATATCCCCCAAGGGATTTGGCCCTGCCTTGGAGGGATGTGGCGAGGGCATGGTGTTGTATGGTCCCCCTTGAACCACATAGCATATCTCAAGGCAATGCTGCCCTGAAGGGATCCCAAAAGGATGAAGTAGAGGCAAGGTATTGTCATGTCCTTAAACTACTCAACACTGATTAAATCGCTGGAAAGATGTGACTTGGTCCTCATCAGGATATGGCAAAGGCGGGATGATATCATGTCTTTTTTGAATCACACAGTATCTTGTAAGGTAAGGTATGGCATAGACATGGTGTTGTCTTATCCCCTTTAGACCACACTGAGGATGTTGGAGCCATTCTAGCATTGTGTAATGGTAAAGGTATTTTGTGGAGCCACCAAAACTGCACTAATTTGTGGAGCTGCCTGATTGTGCTCATTTTTGGAGCCGCCCACTTGTGGAGTTGCGCTCGTTTATGAAGCTGCTCATTTGTGAAGTTATGCTCATCTTGTAGAGCACCCACTTGTTGAGTCGCTCATTCGTGGAGCCGCCCACTTGTGGAGCCGTCTACTTATGGATATGCTCATTTGTTATACTACTTGCTCGCAAAGCTACCCACTTATGGAACGACTCATTTACAGAATTAGTAATTTTTGAATAGTGGATCTACAAGTTTGAAATTTCCCTTGGGAAATCTTCTTGTTAACATAACTTGTTGGTGCCATTTCCTTAGAATTTTTATGGACTTGCGCCATGTCTACTCATGTTGGATTTGATATGACATCATATTCTCAGAATTTTTATACACATGTGCTATGTTTATTCATATTGGACTATATCTTCAAAAGGATGTGACCTTGCCTTCATAGGGATGTAGAAGAGATAGGGGGATGCCATGTCGACCTTGGTCCACACGATGTCCCATAAGGTTGCTTCCTTAGAAAGACGTGGCAAAGGTTAGGTCCTTGTTGATCTACATGTTGGAGCCATCCAAATGTTTTGTAGTGGTAGAGGGTGGGTACTGTCATGTCCTCCTTGAACCACCTTGAGTTTATCCTTAGAATTTCTAAGGGCTAATGCCATGTATATTTATTTTTAAATAGCCTTGTGTTGATCAACCATTGGGGTACTTTTGTTTTTGTAGCTTTGTTGTTGTTGCTCGTAGGGGTGTTTAGTTTATTGGTCCAACATATTCGAGCTACCCCCATAAGCCCCCCAAGTTTGCAATTCATTTGCCATTGAACAAAAAAAAAAAAAAAAAAAAATTATTAAAGCTAAACTAACACTTAAAAATAAATAGTTCTTGAAATTATAAAAGATTGCTTATTAACATGAAAGAGAGCAAAAAAGAATTGAATATAGTTAAAAGCCATTCATATTTTTTGAAGAGTTTTTCAAATTGAAGTCATCTTCTATAAGTTGCAGGGTTATCTTCTAAGAAGCCATTGTTGTCATGTGTAACTTTTGTCCATGATACCTTTACTTCACTATTTTCTCATAGCTCATCCCTATAACCTACTAACTCTCTTGACCACCTCTTATTCCAGTGGGAGTTAGGACCTTCATTGACAAGTGGTATGTTGATGTTACCACCTCTAAATCATTGAAGATAGGTTGCCTCGAGGTGCCAACAACCCCTTTCTGACCCTCATATGATACTCCTAGTTGTCACTCACAACATTATGGCCTAGAGATGTTGCCTTGTCAGGCCTTGGTGGCATACCACAATTATGATCTGCACCATGCCCCACTTGTTGGTATTAAGACCTACTCCCCTACCGATATCCATCACAAGGAGGGTCTATGTTCTAAGGGAGATTTCTTTGTTGCTCGTTGTTCAATATTGGTGATGCTCTTGGGCCCTAGATTAGCTCCTGAACGGTTTTGGTTAATTTCTGTATGGTGTTTTTTTACCGCATTCTATCTCTCTATCATAGTCAGGAGACTCAAAGTGTCTAGTTGTCCAACGACTATATTGACAAGAGACAAATTCTGCATGACTCCTCTTAGTTGGTTTGCTATAAGATCTGGGTTTACCTAAGTACAATCACAACCCACTAAGTATGATCATGACCTACTCCTTTATTGGCTTCCAACAGGTGGTATTTGTTGTACAGAGTCTGCCCCTTCCTTAACATTTGTAAGTCTAACCACCCAAGCACTCCTACGAGGGGCACTTCAATGTGAGTAAGGGCTTCTAGCCATTGATTAGCAAAATCAAAAGGAAATTGTGTAAACTCAGTGAAAATTTGACTGAATCAGAGATTTAAGGCTCTCCTTTTAGCATCAAAATATAAATATCAAGAATCGGTTAACACCCAATTAATGTCTATTAAGTGAGTTTAGTGATTTAATGAATGTAATTATGGCATAGTAATGGCATAATAAAACACCATTATGTTGACAATAAAACAATACAACAGAGGTGTTGTCGACGTTTGGAAATGGTCGACCTAGAGATTCAAAGGTCCAGACTGCTACCTTGATAATAAATGAGAATTAATGTCGTTTAAGGTTGGTGAATGACAATAAAGGAGATTAATTATGGTAAGGTTGGTGTGATGGTAAAGGAATCATTAAAAACAAAGAAGAGAAAAGGGGAGAGAATGCAAAGACAAAAGATTTTTTACATAGTTCGGCGAGTATGCCTACATTCACAGGTCACTCTAAATAGATTTTAGCAAAGTGACAGTAATATTAGTTTTCACTTGTTTTTTACAATGAATTTCCCTCTTATTTATAGAGAAGGGAGGATGTAATTAAGTATTTTACACGCTAAAAATCATTATTATTTTCAACTAATCTGACTTTGATCATACTGCATTTATTACTACAGCAATGATTATTCTTACATGCCCACTCCCGCATTAAACACTTCATGCAATGTCTTTTCCGCATTAAATATACAGCTGTCATTACATTAAATACTTCTTTTGGATCAAGGACTGTAGAGATGATGTCGGCATAAAATCAGGAAATTAGATTGATCTGGCGTCTGCTTCCTGAAGGATTGTTTAAGGCGAGCTCGAGGATTTTATCTGTTCGTCTTTGCGAGCTAAAGGTAGGTTGAGATAAATTTTGTCATGGTTGTGAACTAAGGATACGTTAAAGTAAATCTGACATGGACACGAGCTGGTCATGCACCAAAACAGATTTGTCATGAGTGCAAGTTTGAGGGTCCAGCGAGCTCGTAGTTGCAACCTGAAGAATGGGCCCTTTGGGCCTTTCGCTACTGTACACATTTTTTGGGCCTTTAATGGCCCATTTGCCTAGGTTGTGAAAACGACCATAACAGGTGTTGACACGATCAGTTCATATCTGACACTAGATGGGGTTAGCGTGTTTCTATGTTTTGTAGCAATCCCCACATGTTAGTATGGCAACACTAGATAGTGTGGCCATGTGGGGAGTTTTTTTCTAGTGTTGCGAAAGTATATTAGTCTCAATTATAGATGTAAACATCCTAATTGCTTTTATTATGATTAATTTCCATAGGTTTTACAATACCTCGAATTGAGTCAATGTTGTGAAAGTAGATATCTAAATTGTTTATTTAATGATTAATGATGATATTATACTTATCAAAATTTTCTCCAATTTTTTAACTTAAATAATATGGTATGTTGATTTGTAGCAACCCTTTTAATTATAGAATGATGTATTGATGATATGATTGCTAATATAGTATTCACAAATTAGCTGGCCATTTCATATTGATTATATAATAGTTATACATTAGCTAACCACTTAATTTAGGCAATGGATTTGGGTGGTGAACTTTTGGATACTATGATATTATTGAATGTTTAATCTCAGTAAGTCTGAAAACATATGTAGGCTCTAAAAATGCATAGGCCCAGAACATAGATAGGTTCTAGAAATGCATCTACCCCAAAACACTCTTAAGATACACACTAACCCCATCTAGTGTTAGATATAATAAATGATGAGATAAGCTATTGTGGGCTGTAAAACATTTTGTCCAAATTTTTTACTTAAATAATGTGGTAAACTAATTGATAGCAATATTTTTTAATTATGAGATGATGGATTAATAATATGGTAATTATAAATTAGCTTACTACTTCATATTATTGATATGATAATCATAAATTAGCTGACTACATTATTTAGGCAACAAATTTGGGTAGACTTTTTGAATACAATGAATGATTAATCTCAACAGGCTTCAAAACACGTGAGCCCCAAAACACGCGTAGGTTCAAAACGTGTTGGCCCAAAACATGCTTGGAAAACACGCTAACCTCATCTAGGGTCGATATAAACCGATCGTCTCAACAATTGTTAACCCTCGTTGTAGCATAAGATGATTTAGTCCTCCCCTCTCTAAGAGAAAAAGAAAAAATAAGATGTTGTGTCTATTGTAGAGAAATCTCAAAAGTGAAGGGGGCAACAAAATTTGGGCATCCCTCCCAAATTTTGATTCTCTTGAAATCTCTCCCGCCAAAGACAAGGAATTTTTCAAAACCCATTTCATAGATTGTCCTTCATCTTTGATTTCCTTGACCAACCTCACTATCTGGATTTGAATCAATGGCTGTCACCTCCAATGTCGAAGTCCCTCCTGCTGCTCCCAAACACAGGACCAAGTCTCCTGGAGTCCGTGTTATCCGGGGAATAGTCTACGATTCGCAGAACGGGAAGACCTGTCACCAGGTTTTCTAAATCCAAATTGTTTGAATTTTGTGTTTGGTATCTGATCAAGTGAAAAATTCTGCTGTCAATTTTTGTGATTTGATTTTCTTAGGGTTTCAATAGAAGTATCAATATTTGTGATTTCATTGGTTTTTAACGGTTGGATTGATTATTTAAGAGAGATTAGTGATTGACCCTGCATGTTGTTTTGTTTTGTGTTTGATTAAATGTTGAAGTGTCGCCAAAAGACAAAGGCTATTTCGGCTACGTGTAAGAATCTGAAAAGTGGCAAGAAATGCCCAATTAGTTTCTGTCGCAGATGCTTATCGAACAGGTTACATTTGGTGCTACCCTTTTTTGTTGTTGCAATTGAGATTGCTTGATTGGCTTTTTTTATGTTTTGGATGATGTTGATGAATTAAATTAGATATAATGAGAACGCTGAAGAGGTGGATCGGTTAGATAACTGGCGTTGCCCTAAGTGTAGAGGTATATGCAATTGCAGCCAGTGCAGGTAAGTGTGTTGATGTTTTGTGTTGGGGGTTGTTGATGGCAATGTGTGTATGTTAAGTGGTGGCTCTAATGTGGGAATTCACCTGCAGGAAGAAAAGCGGTCACAAACCTACTGGTCCAATGGCACATATAGCCAAACAATCAGGGTTTTCATCAGTTTCTGAAATGCTGCAAATCAGAGGACCTGATTGTTTAAGTGGTGAGAAGAAGATCGCTGAGGAGACAGTTAAAGAACCACCTTCTCTGGAAAAGGTTAGTTGGTGCCTTTTTATATCTTTGTTAGTGGCGGTAGTGTAACTTCAGTTGATGAACTTGTTGTTTCTATGTGTTTACAAAAGAGTTCATGCCCATGACAGGACTCTGTTGCTGATAAGGAGAATTCTTTTGATGGAAACCATGATTCAGACTTGAAGTATCAGAATCTAGCTCCAACATTGAATGAGAGGAAATCTAAGAAAGAGAAACGGGAAGAATTAAAGGAAATTAATAGCATTGAAGGTGTTGATGTTTCTCTGAGGAATGAGATGCCAAACGAGCCTCAGATTTCAGAGGAAATCAGCGAGAAAGAAAGGTTTAAAATCTCTGAGGATAAGGTTTCTGAGGGAATCATTGGGAAAGAAGTTATAACAAATGAAAGGGATGGTGGTGAATTTGTTGAGAAAAAGAAGAGTAGGATGCAGGAGTTGAAGAATGATTCCTTGAATCTGATTGAAAAGGAAGCAAAACAAGGTGCTGATTTTGAAATTGTCGTAGATTTAAAGGATATTGAAAACAGTAATGCTGGAACACAGCTTCAAGCAGTTTCTGAGTCCAGCAAAGCCAGGAAGAGAACTGCAGAACTTCAGAAGAAAAAAATTGTTGCTGACATTCCATTGCCTCAGGGTGCCAACTTAAAAACTGTAGCTGGAATTGAGATAAATCCTGAGTCCAGCAAAGCCAGGAAGAGAACTGCAGAACTTCAGAAGAAAAAAATTGTTGCTGACATTCCATTGCCTCAGGGTGCCAACTTAAAAACTGTAGCTGGAATTGAGATAAATCCTGAGTCCAGCAAAGCCAGGAAGAGAACTGCAGAACTTCAGAAGAAAAAAATTGTTGCTGACATTCCATTGCCTCAGGGTTTCAACTTAAAAACTGTAGCTGGAATTGAGATAAATCCTGAAGATGTTGGAGACACATTGCAGTTCTTAGAATTTTGTGCGGCTTTTGGAGAGGTATATTTGAATTAAATTTTTCTTTAATGGGAAATAGTGATTTTTTTGCATGGCAATCTAATATTATTGCTCTACAATGATAGTTAACCTTTTCTAACATTTTGAATGCGTAGTGTTAAAGATTAATTGATTATATGACTTCTAACATCATTTCAGTTGATGACTATATTCCTTCAGAAATCGTGGCAACAGTGTTTTACCTCCCTGCTGATTATATTGTTTTATCTATAGGAGATTTGTTTTGATGTCTTGTTTTTCTAAACGCTTTTTTAGTGGAAGTAATTTATTATTGTTGCTTTTTCAATCCAGCCGACTGTTTGCCTAATTTAAAAATTACCTTTTTTCTTCTTATGCTTGTGTGTCCTCAGGTTCTTGATTTGAAGAAAGGAGAAGCTGAGTATATTCTTAGAGAACTGATACGTGGGAGAATTAGGCGCAGGGGCCAATGCTGTCCAATAGTTCAATTTCATATCAAATTGTTGTCTTTGTTACAAGATAGGGGAGAAGAGTATAAATCAATTCCTTATTATATTTGTGCATATGACTTCGTTAGTTTTTATGGGTTGGGATGGTAACTGTATGCATTGCTTACTGTTGTAGGTCAAATGCATTAAGTTCAACCAGTGGAAAAACTTCATGGTCTCAAGCTCTTGGGAAATGTGTATCAGAATCGCAATGTCTGTTTAATGATATTCCCTCAGATTGTTTCGAAGGAGATGGATATGATAAGTTAGACTGTTCAAAAAAGCTTAAGCTCTTGAATTTTTTATGTGATGAAGCTCTAAGCACCAAGTAAGTAAAAGAGCTCAATGTTTATGATCTTTGCACATGATAATCTTTTTCATTCTTCAATGCATGATACCAAATGCTTTGAGCTGTTTTCTAATTAAATTCCTCTCAGAGCCCTGAGGAGCTGGATTGAAGATCAACATTCTAAATATATTGATGAAGTGAAACAAGCAAAAGCGAATATTGCTGCAGCAAAGGATAAGGTGATACAAGCTATATTGAGCGTGCATGTTTTGGCTTGAAGTATTGCTGTTATTGCAGTAGTTCTGGTGTAAAATAAACATTTCTTTTTTTCTTGTCTTACAGGAGAAACAATTGGAAGACGAATTGGAAAAAGTTACTGCTCCTGAAAATGGAACTCCATCCTCAGCTGTTGAGCGTGAAGCTCTTATTTCAAAACTAAAAAGCAAAAAAGATAAAGCAAATTCAGAGAAGCTGAAGGCAATAAGCATGGGCCAAAAGAGTATGTCTGGATTTCTAATTGGAGTTAATTTAATAGTGGAAATTGTGTAATAGAGTATTTCTAGACTGAAGAAACGTATCCTAATATCTAACTTGTTTCTAAATTTTTTGTATGATTGAATATCACTTGCCAATTGTCAAATGTATTAAATTATGCAATCAAATATTTATGTATCTTTATGTATATCTGTAAACATAGTCTGACAACTGCTTACAATCATCACAGAAAGACGAAGATTGGATGCTCTTAGAACAGAATCTATTTTAGTGGAAGATAACGGTCATGCCTTCTGGAGATTAAAAGGCCATGCTGGTGAACCTGATATTGTGCTTCAAGGTTGGTTTTAACGCACTATGTGTGGATGATCAAGTATGAGTTCAAAACTTGTTTTTAAATCTTTGTTGATGACCAGATTTGCAAGGGAACTGGGATGCAAATGCAATTGATGAAAAATGGTTTGTCTATGATGCTGACCAGAAACCAGCAATTGAGAAGTACATCTCTTCAAGGTTAGTCTATGTATTACTCTTGGGCCAAAATGTTAAAAATATTTGTTCTTAGTTTTATTCATACTTTTTATGTGCTTTATGTGTTTGCTATCTCAAAGAAATTGTGAATTCAATTCATCAAGGTTTGAAGTATTTTGAGGATCATATGAGGTTTGACTCATCCATATTTTAACATGAGATTTTGGCTTTTTTTTTTTTTCCAAATTTGTATAAATTTATATACAGTCACTCTTCTTCATGTGTGCCCAGTTTCACTTTTCCCTTTCTCAATCACAGCCATCTTAGGGTCCGTTTGGGATAGCTTCTACTTCTGGCTTTTGACAGTAGAAGAAGAGAAGCAGAAGAGAATTAAAGGCTAAAATGTTTAAATTGCTTCATTAAACCAAATTTTGACTTCCCGTGTTTTCCAGGAAGAGCTTCCAAGAGAAGCTGGGTAGAGTAGCTTTGGGTAAAAGAGCTTCCTAAGACAGGAAGCTCTTTTATTGAATTCAGCCAAACGGGTAGCAAAATGGCTTCTAGCTTCAAGAAGCCAAAATAAGCTCTTCCTGATGGATCCCAAACAGGGCCTTAGACAGCTCATGAGCTTCAGTTCAATTACAAAAATCCAGCTAGCCATTTTCAAAGGAACCATTTTAAATTCCACAAAGCTTCCAATAAATCATTTTTAATGTAATTTCCATAGCCCTACTTAAAATTTTATTGTTTAGGTCTCAGTTCCACAGTTTATCATCTATGTATAAAAATGTCTCCTACACTTAAATTTCCTATTAGAAATAACATTGTTACCTTAAGAGTTACGAATTACGATAGATTATTAAGCTTGTTAGTGAACAATTACACCTTTTCTTCGATTATGTTTGTTAGTTATATATTTGGAAACATGTAATGTTGGTGCATAAATGGATCAACATAGAGAATATCTTATTAAGTCAACACCCTTTGGCATTCTTTTATATTCAATATTTGTTCTTTTACATACGTGGAAAAAAGGTGAAATATATGCTGTATTATTCCTCTAGTCAAATGATCCATGCTGTCATGTGTTTCCTTGATGTATTTTACCATTTTAATTTTCGTTTTCCTTTCTTTGCAGGACAAAGAAGAGGCGTTGTAAGGCCAAAAAACCCTCAACCTCATCTGGTACTGCTGAGACAGACTTACAGAATGGCTTTATGGATGATTTTGCCAACATCAATGTCCAGAATGAGTTAGGCAATTTGTAGTGAATTACAGATACAAATTTAGGATTCACAGTGCAGCTGGAGATGCTTTACCGTTGTCTGTCTGGAAATCTTAGCAAACTATATTTGTTGTATATTCACAGTCATTTTGATTATCTTAGAGAAATGAATGTAATAGGAGTCTTTCTTAAAAGTTGGAAATTTCAGAGTATCCCATTTACATAGCAGTTGCCTATTTTTCATAAATAATTATGGAATGATTTTAAATATATAAATTAAAGATGTTAGGGGTTGTTTGTTTTTTTCACTTAACACTTAATGATGTTTAATTAGGTAATTAAGAGATTTTTGTTTGTTTTTTTAAGTGGTCAAACCACTTAAAACAATCCAAAAACCACTTAAAAAAAAAAGTTACATTTTTTAACTTTTCACTTAATACAAAATCACTTAATGATTTTATAAATATATTATTCTAAGTTTATCCTTCCTAAAATAATATATTTCCAAATTTATACTAGTTTTATATTAAACAAATTTCTTTTAATGTTTTAACAAACAATATTGAAAAATAAAAACCCTAAACATTTTAATATCAAATTTTTCTATAGTTGGATTACTGTATTTCTTTAATCAAATTTAAGTAAGAATCATCATTAATTTTCTTTATTAATCTACTTGTAGAGTAGCCCATATTGTATTTATTTGTTAAAGTTTCACTGTATTATTAGTATTTTTGGTTTATGTATATTGATAAAAATTTATTTGTGTATAACAAAACTTTAAAGTTTCTCTTCTTGGTTTTTTTATCTCAAAGTTTTATCGAATCTGTTATCAATGTATAGTAGAATTTCAAAGTTTTTTTTTTTTTTTCGAATCTATTATCGATATATATTACTTTACAATTTCAATTTTTGTTGTAGTAGTAATTCAATTTAAGATCATTTTGTTTATTTTTATTTAAATATATAAATTTAATTGACTCTACTATAGTAATTCATCTTATTTTAATAATGAATCAAAATATTATATATATAAATGTTTTAATATTTGTTAAATAATTTATAGTAATTGTTTGTATCATATTAAATAAAATTACTTAACAACTAATAATAAAAGGATATAAATGTCAAATTGCTAGTATTCAGACAATTTTAACTTTAAAAAACAAACAATATTATTATACATTCAGAGGTAAGGAAAAAAAAAACAAACATGTTTGTCAGATTTCAGATTTCAGTCACTATTCAGTCTTCAGTCTTCAGCAGCACTATTCAGTATTCAGACGAAAAAACAAACGACCCCTTAGTCTATTGTCGACATTGTTCTCTTCATTTTGCTTTAGATATAAGTGGGGATGACTTTTTTTAATATGACTTGTGAATATGACATGAGAAGATAGGGGTAGACATCTTCAACTCAACCTGATAGATCCAACCCAACTCAATCATTTTTTATCAGGTTGGATTGAATTAAATCTTTAGAAAGTTAGGATGGTTTAAGTTGAAAATTAAATTGGGTTTGGTCGCCCATTTTTAATTCTAAATCCAAGATTTTCTCTACCCTTTAGAATAACATTTGTTAGGGATAAGAATCAATGATAATCTTTGTAGTTGATTAAATATTTTATTTATAATCATTGAATCTTTATTTATGCTAGTTTTATTTGTAATAAAATTACTAAGGCTAGAGAGGAGTTATCAATTAGAAGTTTTGTGTCTTTGTAGTGGATCAAATCCAACCTAATCTACCCAATTCAATCTAACTTGACTATTATTAGATAAGGTTGGGTTGAGTTGGACTGCGTAAAAGAATTTATTGGGCCCAACCCAGTCCAAACCAAAAATACCCACCTCTATGAGTATGAGTATGGGTAGAAAACTAGAAAACTAAACCTAATCCATCCTATCACTCTTGATTTGGTTCTATATATGGTGCGTTTACTTCACTTGGAGGAATCGGAATAGGAATCGGAATGATCTGGAATCGAAATGACTTGGAATCGGAATGATGTATCGAAATTAGAATAAGTTGTTTACTTCAATTGCAGGAATCGCAATCGGAATCAACAGTATTCCCATTAAACTGTTTACTTTGTCTTGGAATCGGAATGGATTAATTATAAATTACAAAAATACCCTTAATTAAAATTATTGATTAATTATAATAGTATGAAGTTTTTTATTATAATATGCATTTTTTAATATCAAATAAAAAATTATATATTATAATTAAAAAACTGCATATTATTTTAATAATCTACTAACATAGTGTGTAATTTTTTATTATAATATGCAGTTTTTGTTATATAAAATAAAAAACTGCATATTATAATTTAAAAAAATACATATTATTTTAATAGTCTATAATGATAATTAAGAAATTGATGATGAAAAACCAATGGTATGTAATTTTTTATTATAATATATAATTTTTTTTTTAATATCAAATAAAATAGGTTTTTTTTTTTTAATTTTTTAACAAGGGGTATAAAAGACTTTTTATTTTGATAAAAGAAATGAGAATCTCATTCCCAAGTGGGTTGGGGGGAATGGGATTCTCATTCCACAACCTCAAATTAATGTGGGGCCCATACTTTCATTCCCATTACGGAATGAATTTGAAGCAAGTAAACACAATCAATCAATCTCATTCCCCATTTCTATTCCCCAATCCATGAAGTAAATGCACCAATAATGTTTTGGATTAATTTTAATTTTGAACTAGTTTTATAAACCAAAAGTCTACTTATGGGTAGAGGCTTGGATGAAACAATTTAAATTTGTTACTTATCCATTTGACTGCAATATTTATTAGTCCCAAAATTACATGTCCTACCAATCGAAAATTGATGTCAACTCGACAATTTTTTCGACTCTCAACTATTGAATTAATGGAACACTAATGGTTTGATATTGAAATTCAAAATTTTAAATTACAAATTTAGTTGATCATGTTATTTTAGTTCAAAGTTAGAACACTAACAACTAGTCTTGTATGCGAAACTGGATTATACTATTTGACAAGATTGAATTGAATTAGATTATGTGATATAGGTTTTTATTAATTAAGTACCTATAATGCCTTGTTTAGTAACTGGAAGGTAGAATTGACCTAGTAATCCCACCTACGACATTGGTGGCTACTTAGAGATTGGCAAGTGGAGATCCCTTGGATCTTAATAGGCCATCATTGAAGATGGAGATCTATTTCCATCGATGGTTAATAGGGATTCAATCTGAATCTCCATCATACATATATGATGGAGATCTATTTCCATCGATGGTTAATGGGGATTCAATCTAAATCTCCATCATACATATATGATGGAGATCCAATTTAAATTTTTTTTCTTCTTTTTTGCAAATGTTTTTTAAGTTTTAATTAGAAAAAAAAAAAAAAAAAAACTCACTGTTTATTTTGGAGCATATAGGCATGAGGTTTTCTATGTTTTATTTTAAATCTATTTTGTTAATTGTATAATTAAATCTCCACCATCCATTGCAACTTGAAGGATGGAGGATTTTTTTTTCAATTTATTTTCATAAAGGGTAAAATAGTAATTTTAGTTGTTTAAGGGAAAATGATCTTTGTTTATTTTCTGTTAACTTTGACCACTGAAATTCTTGTCAAAAGAAGTAAAATGATTTTGAAAACTTGATGACCAAGCATGCCAAAAATGAATTCACAACCAAAAAAATTATAATACATTAAAACATATGGATTTAATGAAATTTACCTTATTATTTTTAATCTAATCCCAACTTCACCAAATACATCATAATATTAATTTAATCATATTTTCTCATATCGAATCCAATATAATTTAATCTCATTCAATAGTCCAATCAAGTTCTACACACTAAATGCTCTCAATGTGTTTGGTGTAGAAATTAGACCAAATTAATATTGTAATATATTTGGTACAGTACAAGATCAAACTAATTGTATATTGCTATGTATTTTTGTGTATTCCAAATTAGATAATTAAACTAAAATTATTTAATATGAATATTAATAAATATAAAAAATTTAAGAAATTTTTAATAAGTAAAATTATCTATAATTATTTTAAATAAATTATAAATATTAAACTTTCTAAAAACACGAAATTATATAACATCATTTTGAAACATAATATTTCAAAAAATATTTTTATTATAAAAATTTTCATTGATATTATTTTAATAATGCTATATCAAATATTTTAAATTTTTCCTAAATAAATATATATTAATTAATAAAAAATAATGTAAAACAAAATATACAAAAAGATAAAAATATAAATGCAACCACCCTTTTACTCACTATCCTAGATCACTCACTTTGTCTTCCACAAACAAGGAATCTCCAACTCGTCTTTTCGGTCTCCCTCTATAAAACAAAATCTCAATAAGTTGAAGGAATGATCTAGGGGCATGTTAGTTCAAAATTTTTGTTACTCGGTTATTTCGCATCAAAATATTCTTCATGTGTATCAGTACCTTTATAGGCTTAGTGCTTAGAGTTGATGACAATTGATGAAGCTTAAAGATCAAAAAGTCAAGACATGGTTATTTGAAGTGGTTCGTAAGACTCAAAGTCTTAAAGAATACTTGAATAAAGTAAGCTCTTTGATGTGATCAATCCATCTTTCATTCGCATTTATGGTTATACATTTAGTAAAGGGTGTCTTAAGAGCTTGAGTATGTTGTTTTGTGACTTATAAGCATGCATTTATAATATGATATGTGTTTGCATGATTTTCACAAAGTTCATGTCCGAGGGCTTGATTCAAAGAACCATTTCATCATTTTAGGGACTTTTTTTAAATATGAGTTATTCACAAAAAACATAGCTCTAGATGTCAACTAACCATAAGAAAAAGCTGCAAGTCAAAAAGAGGTCTAATTAATGAAAAAAGTTATCCCCAAAATCGTATAGACACGGGGAGTTGGAGGACACATAGCGAGACCACCACTGACCCTCTGTGGGAATGGTGGAGCTAGCGGTGGCTGACAGTAAGCTACTACTAGTGACCGTTGGCATCATCACTTTAATGGTGACCCAGTGATCGTCAATGTCTTCCCTGGTGAATTTTTCCATTTTCCCATTTTCGTGTTTTTTCCTTTATGGAACTTGTTCGATTTTTTTTTGTGTTATAAATACATTATTTTAGGGATAAACATGTAAAAAATAAGTTGGTGCTTGACTTATTTTAGGACTTCGTAAATAGCGTTCTTAATTAGATGTAAAGTCATCTTTAAATTGAAATAGGAATCTTTTCTAAGTTTTAAATTCTAATGGTGCGTTTACTTCATTTGAAGGAATCGGAATAGGAATCGAAATGATCTAGAATCGAAATGACTTAGAATCAGAATGATATATCGGAATCAAAATAAGTTGTTTACTGCAACTGTAGGAATCAGAATCGGAATTAACAGTATTCTCATTAAACTGTTTACTTTATTTTGGAATCGGAATGGATTAGTCATAAGTTACAAAAATACTCTTAATTAAAATTATAGATTAATTATAATAGTGTGTAATTTTTTATTATATATAATATGCAGATCAAATAAAAAACTGCATATTATAATTAAAAAAAAAATTGTATATTATTTTAATAATCCACTAACCTAGTGTGCAATTTTTTATTGTAATATGTAATTTTTTTTTAATATCAAATAAAAGACTGCATATTATAATAGAAAAAAAAAATGTATATTATTTTAATAATTCACTATGATAATTAAGAAATTGGTAATGAAAAACTAATGATAGGTAGTTTCTTATTATAATATATGGTTTTTTTTTTTAATATCAAATAAAATAATTTTTTTAAAAAAAAATTTTAAATAAGGGTATAAGAGACTTTTTATCTTGATAAAGGAAATGAGAATGAGATTCCTAAATGGGTTGGGGTGAATGGGATTCTCATTCCATAACTCTAAATTGATGTGGGACCCACGCTTTCATTCCCATTACGAAATAAATTTTAAGCAAATAAACACTATCAATCAATCTCATTTTCTATTCTCATTCTCTAATTCGTGAAGTAAACACATCATAAATCTCTTGAATTATAAATAGTTGTCTTTCTCACATAATTAATTAATAGAGCTTATTTGCATTATTTACTTTTGGGAGCTTTTGAGAGACAACTGTTTTTGTTTTAGAGTTTCGAATATTAGTTTGAAAGCATAGTTGCATCTAGATTTTCGTCATGTGTTTTGATCAAGCACATTACTTGTGATCGTACACATATTTGTGTGTGTCTGCGTAATCTTGATTGTTTTGTCATCTAATGGTCTTGTTTTATTAGGGTGTCAAGAAATAAAGAGCGTTCGTTCATTTGCGTGAGAGTCAAAGAGGAAAATTCAAGAGTGCAGCAATAAAAAAGACAGGTAGAGTAACAACTTGGTTCATAAAGATGAGATTGGGCTACAAGTAGATAGAGAGAGGGTTCGATAACTAGGCAAGGGGTTGTTGCAAACAATGTTTGTAATCTATTTATTACTAGTGGAGATTCATCATAAAGCAGTTAGAAAGAGTTCTAGTCTCAGGTTTTTATTTTTTAGGGTTTTTCGAATAAAAAACGTCATGTATGCTTGTCCTTTTTTTTTTTTTCCTCTTATCTCTTTTATTTTTTGTTCAATTTTGTACTGCATACTATTTCTGGTAAAAGAAAAAATATTGTCTTCTCCCTTCTCTTTTATTTTTGTTTGATTTTTTTCCACTACGTATTAACTTTAGTAAAAGAAAAAAAAATGTGAAAATTTCAAAAACTCACTCCATTTCAAATCCAAAAATTTTGAATATTTGTTTTCAACCCTTCAGACAAATAAATTGGGTCAAATAACTCATGCTTCCCAAAATACCCTTGTTAATACATATATTATTGTTAAAATTTCAAAACTACTGACATTCAAGTGTGACAACAAAACACGTGATGGGTCATACTTAAGCGTGATTGGAGGCTCTCCCATCACACTTGTGCGTTCAAGTGTGATGGGAGGCTCTCATTATACTCACACACAAGCATAATAGGAGGCTACGTATCAGGAGAGTCTCTTGTCCTAATACCTGATTTAAGGTTTTATTATTTAAGAGCATTTTAATCAATATGAGGTATTAGATACAAATAATTTGTTTGAGGAAGTAAAGATAAAGTTTTTCTTAGAATGAGCCAAAAACTAATTTTTCTTTTGAATTTGAATAGTTTTGAAATTTTCTCCCCAAAAAAAATTGTAATAGCCTGTTCAATCTCTCTCTCTCTCTCTCTCTAAGTAATTATTACTATTTGCTTGGGACTTTCAATGCTCGGTATTGATCATCAAGAAAATAGAATGTAAATTTAAAAAAAAAAAAAAAAAATCCCTATGTAGACTAAAGCAATGAAGGACATTCGAAAAAACTAGCCTAAGAATAATGCTTAAAAATATACAATTTAAATGACACAAAATCTAATTATTGGCTCTCTTAAATTTTTGGCAAAGATAAAATTCCTATCTATAAGGCTAGTAACTCCACGAAAAGTCATAAAAATTTCACACAAATTAGGAATAAAAAAAATAAAAATTTGAAAAAATTTTCATATTTGTATGGACAATTTGAAAACAAACCTCTAACATATATAATATTGCCCAAACACTCCCCACCCTATGCTTGGAGGCAAATTTTTTACCTTGGTCCCTAAGTTATAACAATATATCATTTTTTTAACTATAAATTCATTTTTGGCTCGCATGGTCTCTTAGAATTTGAAAATACATGACTTAATTTGTACAGTTGATAAATAGTTGGTCAACCTTCATGGAAAGAATGTAAACTTCGTCATTCCAAAAGAATTATTTTAATTTTGACTAAAATAAAATAAAATAATTAAAAGTTTTGGATTTTCATTATTTATTTCAAAGATGGACAAAGGATATCAAAACTTATTAAAATAAAATTTAAAAAAAATAATAATTATGATAAAAGGGATGGTGGTGATTAAACTTAATTAAATTAAAATCAAAAAGTATTATTGATTTGGTTTGACCCGATCAAACGATCGGGAACAAATCAAATTGTTCGATACTCTCGTTCACCAAATTGTCCATCTTTTTGTTATCGTGTGATGAAGTTAGGTCTTCTGGCGCTAATGATGAAGGTTACTTGTACGACCTTTGTTGTCAGGGATGGAGGCCCAATGTGGTCCCTCTAGATCTCAATTAGCCATTGATGGAGATGGAGGTTTATCTTCATTCATTAATGGTTGGTAGCTGATGAAGGGGATCTCCACTTCTTTTATTTTTCTTTTTCTTTCTTTCTTTCATTTTTTTTTTTTTTTTGGTTGAAAATATTTTTATGTTTAAATTTTTTTAAAAAAAAAAAATCCACTATCAATCACATAAATTGATAGAGGAGATCAAAGGCTTTCATTTAAAAAAAAAATCAATTTATTATTTAGCTTTGTTTATAATTATCTAATTTTTAATTATTAATTTTTAGTATTTTGATTTCACTAGATTATTTGATTGCATAATCTCAAAAAATCTATTAAATATTAGATTACTAAAAATGTATATTACTAATTAAAGGGTTTTATTCTAATAAAGGTATTCCATATCTCTATTAAAAAAATTAGGGATATTTAGGTCAAATACATTTTTATAATATATATATATATATATTTGAAACATTTCCTCGTTTGTTTTGTCAGATAGAGGTTAAACCTCTACTAACTTCTGTTAGTATGAAAATGATTAATTTCAAAGAGTCCAACCAAACAACTAAAAAAATATATAAAAAGAGGTTAATAGAGTTTTTAAACCAGCAGTAAACCCAACCAAATAAGTTAAAAAGAGTGTAGTTTGGCACCAAGAAGAACAGATCGTTGTATGAGTGAACCCTCTGTTCTGAGTTGAGTATCCTATGTTCTGACCTGTACGGAGGCATCAATTCAGCAAATTGGTTGTCTCATCATCGTGAATAAAGATTATTTTATTAAAAAGCGGGCCAGCACACTTGCACACATCTCCTTTTGTGGCTAAATGAGATGCATTTTACATATATTGCTACACCACCCATATACATACATAGAGATGTGAAATCACACAACTTTTGATTGTACCAGACACTTTGACAAGCCAACCAACAACCCAAGTGAATAGACAGACGCAACAAACTGGCCTTGGATTTTATGTAATAGTGATGATTTACTACCAAATTTGAACCTAGATAATAAGACAAGCAAGCTCTCTTTTGGCAGCAGAGCAGCAGATTGAGATTCGCAACATTCTTGGAAACTCAAACGATCTCTTCTTCCCTTTTTATAACACGGATACAAATTTATCCAACTTCATCTTAGCTTAGAATTTAATTGCAATGGGACATTTATTTTATCTGCATAGTGGCATACTAAAAGACATAGAAGTGGAGATTGATGAGAATCTTACAACCTAAGACTTATTATAGATAAGATTGAATAATAGAAAGTTCTCAAAGGTTCCCCTAAGTAGGGAAAGGCCATGTTGCTCACTTTCATGGGGGGATGTACACACACAACAAAGTCTGATTACAGTCATGTGATTAGCCCAACTGGGGTCCCTCTCCTTTGATGGTTTATAAAACACCCATCATTCATGTAACCATATATATTGTGTAACTTTGCTTCTTTTTGAGAGAGATGGATGTGGTATCAAGTGATGATGAGTATGACTGCTCTGATCAGATAGAGTGCAAGAAGCTGCCTTCATCCAAGTACAAAGGAGTGGTTCCTCAACCCAATGGACGATGGGGAGCACAGATCTATGAGAAGCATCAACGTGTGTGGCTAGGCACTTTCAATGACCAAGAAGAAGCTGCTCAGGTGTATGACACTGCAGCACTCAGATTCCGTGGCCAAAACGCCACCACGAACTTGAAGAGCAACAATGACCAAGATTACATGGAGAAGCTCTTCCTGAGTTCGCATTCGAAGGCTGAGATTGTTGACATGCTACGAAAGCATACTTATAAACAGGAGCTTGAGCAAAGTAAGCAAAACTATGCATGTCATGGCATGAGTAGCTCTTCTAGTACGTTTGATCATGATCATCAGGAAGCCCGAGAGTTCCTTTTCGAGAAGGTGGTTACACCCAGTGATGTAGGGAAGCTCAACAGGATGGTCATACCAAAACAGCAAGCTGAGAAGCACTTTGAATTGAATGTAGAGAGTGCTTCTAAGGGTGTGTTGTTGAATTTTGAGGATGAGCTAGGCAAAGTGTGGAGAATGAGGTACTGTTATTGGAGTAGTAGTCAGAGTTATGTTTTGACCAAGGGATGGAGCAAATTTGTCAAGGAGAAGAACTTGAAAGCAGGTGATTTGGTGTGTTTTTGGCGATCATCCATCAACATGGGGCATCACCATTCAAAGTTGTTCATTGACAGTAGACCGGCAAGTGGATCGGATTTTGAAGAGATGCAGAGCCCGGATGACTTGTTAAATCCGGTTCAGACTGGTAGTGTTGTTAGGTTGTTTGGTGTCAACATTTTACAGAATATAGTAGATGATGTAGTTCACTAGCCTTGTCAGAGAGATGGACTTTTTTTATTTTTTTGTTTTTTTGAAAAGAAGAGATGTAACCACTAATTAGTTGTACAAAAGTAGTTTTTGATTATCTGATTCACAGAGAGAGAGAGATATATATATATATATTTAACTGACATCATGTGAGCTTGAGGTCTAGTGTGCCTTGTAAAATCAATCACCCATTAGTTATGCAAGAGTTTTGATGAAAACCATTATGTGATTCAGATTTTTTTTTTTTGAAAAAAAATATTAGTCGAGTTAGAGTCTATTGTGATTTATAAAATCAATTACTACTTGAATGACCTAGGCATCCACTTCCGAATCGGGAAACAACATCCTCACAAATTTAGCTTTATAATCGGTATACAATTATTTTCATAATCCAAATAGATCTGGTTCTATAAGCACATGAAAATTAATTCCAAAATAAAGAAAGAAAAATATTAATACAAATCATGTAAAATGTGTCACTTGACTGTTGGCACAGTGGTAGGCGCCAGCAGCCACTCATACTTCCTTTGTAAGGGGGTATAGGTTCGACACCCCTTAGTCCAATTTGTATAATACTAATATTATATAATATAATAATATCTATAATAATAATAATAATAATAATAATATAAATATACTTGTCTCTCACCAATTGTGTGAGTTGCTCTTCCACCCCTGTGTGGGTCTCTCCCCCACCTCTGTGTGGGTGGATCCCTCTCAATTGGGAGTAGTCCCCCGGACCGTGCCACCAGTGTCATATCTCGGTTCAAGGTCCCGGATGCCCTCTGGATTTATCCCAGATACAGTTGTTGTATCAAAAAAAAAAAATTCATGTAAAATGTGTCCTTAATTGAAAAACAATTACTTTTACAATAAATAATAATAATAATAAAAACTATGGGCACAAATGTCATAAAATGAATGCACGGATACTTGAGAGACAACTACTAGATTAAGGCGACTATTTACAAAATATAATCAAATATACTTACCCGGACTTAAATCCACACAACTAAGACAAATAACAGGTGGTTACAAAGGGATGTAAACTTTTTTAAATTAATTGTCCTATATGTACATTCAACCATACAGTTTTTGTTTTTGAAATTTAAATTATAATTGTAACTTTAATATATATATATATGGGTTTTTTTTAAAAAATTTTTGCAACATTTTTGAAAAGTTCAAATAGAATAAATAAACAATCATATTCTATTTGAACTTTTCAAAAATGTTGAGTATTTTTTTTTTTCAAGTGCGAAAAATATAAAATATAAAATATAAAAAAAAAACCACCCTAATCTATCACCAAATTCAGGTAATACTATTGGCCTGTTTGGTATGCAAGTGGAAGAGTTTTTTTGGGCTTCTTGAAGCCAGAAACCATTTTGAAAGATGCTTGAATTGAAGCTGAAAATGGTTTTTGGTTTTGGAAAGCACCTCCAAAGGAAGCCTATATTTGCAAGTGGAGAGGTGAAAAATCTCGCAAAAAAAAAAAAGTGGGGCAGAGAAGTGAAAAGGAAAAGTGATTGGTTTATAATATTATATTAATTGCAGTAAATGGACAGCAACTCGGTGGAGGCCAGAGGGTCCAACAGAAGATGGGCCAGGCAACCCTGTTGAAGGAAATATAGGCACTAAAGTACTGATGGCTGATGAGTATGTTGACTAACAGAGAAGACTTTTCAAACTTTTTTTTTTTTAATAATTTTCTGAAAATCACACCCATATAATTTGAAAAAATCTCTATTTTTAATTCTAATTTTATTTTTACTCAAAATTCCCCTACCATCAAATTTCTAATGAAAATTTTAGTGTGGCATTAAAATATAGAATTTGCCCTTAATTTAGGTATAAAAAAATATAAAATTTTAAAACAATGAAAAATCTTAAAAAGAAAAACAATTAATTTGGATCTCCGTCATCCATCTTATGGATAGTAGAGATTAATTTTAAAAAGATAGAGGATAATTATTTTTTTTTTTTAAAAAAAATATATATTTAAAAAATATAAATGAGTGGATTTTCACCGTCTATCTCAAAAGAACTTAAAAACCCAAAAACATCGAGAAAAAAAAAATGACTATCATCTTTAACCTCTCCTTCCCTCATCTTCAACCAAAAAAGGATCATCATCAGTCAGATCTCAAAATCATCATCATCAATCAATTAAAAGCAGAAACTCAACCCAAAGGTTCCAAAATCATCAATAATAAACCCAAAATCATCTAGGTTTTCAATTAGCAAAAATCGAGAGCTCAACTCAAAATTATCAATAATAAATCCAAAATAATTTAGGTGTCTAGATAGAAGTCTATAAATGGGTTTTAGATGGAAACCATAGGTTTCCAATTAGAACCATAGGTTTCCATCGTCGGGAATTATTAGGCTTCCAGTGATGGAAACCAATGAAACTTAGACATGACGTTAGATAAGGCAATGATAGAAACCGATGAAACCCATAAAATCTTATGAACTTCCTCTCTCCTTCTTCATCAACACATCAATCGAGTTCTTCTTCTTCATCAACATCAATCGAGTTCTTTTTCCTCATCAACATTAACCAAGAGATCTCACCATATTTCCTTTGTTGGCAATTTCTTTTAGGCATGAAGAAAATTTAAATCTCCTTTATACATGCTGAAGATTCGGAGATCTAGATCTCTTTTATGCTTAAGGGAGCTTTGGATTATGAAGCTCCTCCATATGATCTTGATCGTCAATCTCCTTTATATCCACTATTTGGATGTCCTCCGTGGTTTGATTGAAGGCTTTATCAGTGAAAAAACTAGTAAAATAAAGAAACATAATCTCTCAAAATCACTTAATGGGATTCAAAAAGTAAGTATAGGGCATGAAAGTTACCTAAAGTCGAAGCAATCCCAAAGATGCCCCACTTGGCCTGATCACAGCTCTTTACCTCTTGTGATTGTATTAATATTAATATTAAAGGTTTTTTTTTTTTTTTGTATAACACCAAAGTACTGGTAATTTATTTGACTAACACTAAAGAATCGAAATAAATTTTACTAACATCATTTTACTGTCCACAAATTTAAATGACAAAGTCACCTTTATTTTAAAATTGGTGATCAAATCTATCACTATTCACTAAAGAATTTAACTCAAATGAAATTAGGGAAAACATGTGAATGAGAGCAAATCGGTTACGAGCAAATCGAAACTCAGACGACATGTTGCAGACAATAAAGTGGGTTTTTAGTTTGAAAGACGTGTTTCAGATCAATTATCACATGTCGGTCGTTGCATTAAGAAAAAACAATTAATCTAAAATTATAATTATCGGTGCGACCATGCCACCATTCTCATAATTATGGGTTGGTTATTGTCATTTGCCACTTTATAATAATATCAGCAGTAATTACATTTTTTTTTTTTGGCTCAACTTCATGCTGCTTCCAGCGCTCCAGATATGTTGCAGACATGGGATTAGGACGAGAGAACTAAGAACAAAAGTGTAGAGAAGCGAACTCCCTCAAATGAGTTCCCGTTGATTAGTATTCGATCTCTGTTCATGAAGAACCCAACTCCCTGAAAAGTCATTGAAGTTTCAGAATTCTTCTCCTAAAAAGCCATTGAAGACATCTACGTTCGCTTCGTTCGCGAAGGCATTGAATTCGATGCCTTCGCAAGCTCTGTTTTTGTTCAAATTTTATTAACAAAAGTAAAGGACGACAGTGAAAAGGAAGGATGGGCTTCGGCCAGCGGTTGATGAAGACAACTACCGCGGTTCGGGCGGCGGTGCTTGATGAAGCTTGGAGATGAAAGGAGTTGTGGCGGCAATGGCAGGGGCAGCCCTGAAGAGGTTTGACCGACGGTGATTTACAAGAAGAGTTGCTGGTTTGGTCGGCCATGGAGATTACGACGATTTCAGGTCCGATGGTCGAGCTTGAAGATGCAGCAATCGCTTGATGAAGCTTAGTTGCAAGCCTGCTGGAAATCAATGTTGCAGTGGTTCTTTGATGAAGAAGAAAATGACAGTTCAGCGGCTGAATTGAAGAAGATGACGAAATAGATTTTTTTTCAGATGGATGGTATTATTGTCTTTTCATACAAGTAGATGCCAGAAAAATTTATTTGGTGCTGGTTAAATAAATGCTCAATTTTTAAGTGTTGTTTTATATGATTTATTATTATTATTGCGGAAATATGATTCAATGACCATATGATCTCCTAACAATCTTCCTTCAAATTCTCTATTATTAAGTGAAAAATTATGTGAACACTTTTCCTTAAGCAACGAGCAAAGAGTTATCTAGTGATGGCAATCAAATTGGATCTAGATAATCGGAATCTTTTTTTTTTTTAATGGAATTTTGGAATTCTGATCAAATTTAAACTTTTCAAATCTAGATCGGATTCTATCCAAAAATTTACAGATGCAAATCGAATTCGGTTCAAAGTTTTCCAAGGTGATTGAAAGATGATTTGTGTGTTCTTTTGTTAATTTGTTAAGTGATTTGGGTGTTAATTTGAATGTTTTTTATGATGTTGAAATCGATGGAACTGGGCTGTTGATAATGTTCTTCATGATGTTGAAGATGGTAGAGATTCATCAGATTAGATTTCCATCGTCTATCTAGATTGGAGATCCATCCAGATGAATGGACAGTGGAGGTCCAATCTGGTGGCTTTACACTTTTTTTTTTTCAAACCTTTTAAAGATTATTTAAAATTAACTTTAAGTATATAATATAATATTTATATTAATTTTATTTCAATCCAATCTCAATCTACATCAAATATAATGTAATATAATTTTAATTCAATATCATCAAGTTTTACCATACATTGAACAATAATTTTTTAATTCAATTTAATTTCAATCCATTTTAATCTCATTCTTGTTTTCAATCTCAATCTCACGTATCAAATATAGTTTTACATTCATATCAATAAAACTATATATTGGAATCATACTTCTCCCATATCCTAAGTTTGTATGGAGATTGGACCGACATTGACAAATACGATGCAGTACAACTCCTGGACATTGTTTTCAATATGGCTTGTTAATTAGTTTCAACTTTGAAGCACCGACGTAATGTAATTGCAAGAAATGTTTCTTTATGATGGACCAAACATTCTTGTGAATTTGATATAATATGGAAATTCAGAGGAGACACATTGACTGTGTTAGAGAGTAGAGAGAGTGGGAGAGTGCAACGAACGCGTCGTAGAAAGCAAGAGTGGTGGGAGTGGAGGTGGAAAAAGAAGTGTAAAAGAGGGCATTCCAAAGTCCAGTGATCAGTCGCTGTCAATAGACGTAGCATCTGTCATTCTGCCACACTATACTTCTGACCATACCAGACAACTGTACCATCCCCCTCATCACCCACTTTCCCATTTCTCTTTCAAAACCCTTGTGTTTTTTTTTGTTACAAACATAATTTTATTATTATTATATTTTTCATTAAAGGACAAGTTTATACTCGACTGGTGAGTGGCAAGACTCCTCTGAGTGGATCCACAGATCATCACCATCAACATAAAATAATGTACCATACTAATAACATTATTATTCTTATTATTATTAACTACAACAATGTGAACTTGAAAGAGACAGGTTAAGAGGATCTAAGATATAATAGAAGAAAGAAGCGGTTGCACCGTATGTCTTCACTAACAACGATGTAGAAACAATTTGACATAACCATCCATCATCATCTCAAAAGCTTACTTTATTACTTTTGATCATAAGAAAAACAAAACCACGATTGCAAAGAAAAGAAAAGAAAACATGAATGTGTTACTAATGGATTATATATGCAAATTAATGCAGGTTGATGGCATTATTATTGAAACAGTAATATTAGAGGATAAAATGGGGTTCCAAGGATCAAAGTTTTACAAAATCCCTTACCAAAAATGCAAGCATATATGATAACAATATATGATCAATATCAGTTAGTGCATATGATGATCTGTTGGTGGCAGACAGAATCCATGGCTGTTTTGAACCCCAATTTGCTCAACTAGTTTAAGCAATTTCAAATGCTTGTTGCACCAAGTTTCCATCAATTTGGCCTCTTTAGTCTCAGCATCTCTTTGCAAAGCACTCAGCTGCTCCTTGTATTCACTCTCAATCCTACCCAGATAAGCCATTTCCTCCTCTCTCAAACTCCTTATCTTTGCTTCTATGTCCTCCATTTTTTCTCTCCTCTTCCTCGCTTTCTCTGACTCCAGCTGCTGCTCCAGCCTACTCAGCCTCCACGTTGCTTCCTTCTTGTGTTGCATCCAGCTTTGCCTACCCTCTTCCACCTCCTTACAGTACTGTATCAAAGTAGCCACTTGCTGTCCTGGCATCAACCGTGCTGCCGCCATGTCAACCGGTTCAACCCCCGGTTCAGAAGGAGAAAGAGATAAACTCACAGAGGGAGAAGCTGTTGTTGTTGAAGAGTTGGTTGAAGATGACAATGACGAAGTTGAATGATTGTTCATCCACAAAGGAAGCACATTTGTCGTAGCATTAGTAGTAGTGCAAGGAGGAGGAGCAGACCCTAGTGAAAGAACAGGTTCTGGATCCGGTAATGACATGTTAGGCATGATAGAATCCAAATTCAGAGACCCAAAAAGCTTAGGCTGCACGTACTTCTCAGCAAACGTCTCTAAGATATGATCGTATCTACCCTGAGCGACCTTATCCGGAGAAGAAGAGGAGTCAACGACCGGGATATTCCCTTCTTCAGTGGTTATGTGGTGGTGGTGGTTTTTGTGCAACTGTTTCAACTGTTTCTCTTTGAAAACCTCCCACCACTTGCCAAGTCTCTTGGCAGTTCGACCAGGGACTTCACTCGCTATCTTCTTCCACTTGTTGCCGTACTTGGCCTGCAAGGAGATGACGAGAGCCTGCTCTTCAGGGGTCAGAGAGCCTTTCTTGATTCCAGGCTTGAGATAGTTCTTCCATCTCTCCAAACACGACTTGGGGTCTCTGTGTAGAGGGTGGTTGGGCATCCGTTGAGAGATGAGGTTCCACTCCTTGGGGCCATATTGTTTCACGTAGGCTTTCAAGATGGCGTCTTCTTCTGGTTGCCAACGTTGTCTCTCCTTCATTTCCTCATCATCATCAATTCTCAAATATTAATGCTACTGCTGCTGCTGCTGCTGCTGCTGCGCATCTTCCATCTCTATCCACACTTCTTTAGCCTCACCAAGACATTGTTTCTCTATCTTTCTTTCTTTCTTTCTTACTCCTTTTTACATGTACGTGGATGTGACGAGCGACAAGAGACTGCTATACACGCTGTTCGTGACAGGGGTAAAGATGGTATTTTATTCAATAATGTTTGAATCCATATTGAATCAATTTGCATCCGCATAAATCAACTAGCTCCGAAAAAATGCACGGGTGTCAAATAAATCAACCATCTCCAAATAAAATTTGACACCTGTCTTTCAAAAAGTAAAAGAAATAAAAAATATATATTAAAATAATAATAATAATAATAATGATAGAAGAACTTCACTTTAATCCATGCTGTTTGAGAAAATATTTTTTTGATCAATTATTGGCGAAATAATTAGTAGTTCTTTGAATTTCAGAAAATACATAACTTTGATCCAATTGTCAATTGTTAATCAAACTTAGTGGTTTTAGGTGCATTATTGTCTTTAAACATAAATAGAACATGTGTCAACATAAAATTAAATTATATATAAAAACAAAGGATACGAAAAACTTAAAATAAAAAAATACATTAAATATTAAATTAAAAAATTAAATTCAAAATTAAAAAACTAAAAGATTGAAATCTCTACTTTCTATTATAATTATGGACGGTAGAAGTTTTGTTTGAAGAAATGAAAAAATTGAAAAAAAAAAGAAAAATAAATCCACATCTTCAACCCTTTCATCTTCATCTTCAAACCCTTCATCTCTAATCTAACAACGACAATCTTCAACCCATCTCATCTTCAACATAACAACTACATCTATTTTCATCTTCAATGAAAAACATAACCTACAAAATCAACTCAAATCGATCAACATTTATTTAAAAAAAAAACTAAAAGAAATCCCAAAAAAAAAGTTGAGAAACCTAGACCACCGCTGGAGTCGGACAAACCCAAAATGGTCTGTTTGATTAGTACGAACTCTTGGGTTCATCATCGAACAAACCTAGGTAGGTTTATCGTCGAACGAATCCTTCTTGGTTCATCATCAAATAAACTAAAGTGGTTTCATCATCAAACAAACCCTTCTAGGTTCATCATCAAATGAACTCGGATGGGTTTGACGATCTAGACGAGTTCCTCATTGAGGAGGGGTTGTAATACCAATTGCAATGGATGGAGAAGAAGGAAGGAAGAAGATAGGCGTGGGTTGGGTAAGTTGTTGTGGTTGATGTTCAACGGGTTGGGTGGGTTGCCATGGCTTTCTCCTCCTCCATGATTCGTCATGCCATCATCAATGTTGCTCCGACACCTCCATGGATGTCGTCCAACGATGCCATTCAATGATGCCTCCATGAACTCCATTGAGTTCTTAGGCTCGAACCTAATGAACCTTTGATTTTTAATTTTTTAGTTTAAAATTAAATTTGTGAATTTAATTTTTATTTTGGAATTCATTGTCCAATATAATTTGATATTTTTATATCATTTTATTAATTTTTATTTAATTTAATATTTGATAAAAGATAAGGGTATTTTTGATATTTCAATTATTCTGTACATTTCATTGTTAATAATCAAGTTAAATGAACCAAACTGATGTATTTTCTGAAACTTAAAGAATCACAAGTCTTATTTCATCAATAGTTGATAAAAAAAAAAAAAATTTCCAGATAGTAAAGACTCGATTGAAAATTTTCTTTTAGTAATATAAGATAACTGTTTTTTATAATAAAGAAGAAAACTATAACTATCTTTCAAATATGTATGCTGGAATGTGAGAGAGGACTTGTGAAGCATGTTATTAGTTACATGCTTTAATGATGCTTTGTTAGAAGTTTAGTAAAATGGGAGTAGTGTTCTGGTTTAATCTATTGAACTGTGTGACTAATACAAAATAATCATTTGTTTGGTTTGAAGTTAATGCGAGCATGAATGATCTCATTTGGTCAATTCATTTAATTTCCACTGAAATGCATTAAATCTCTACCACTAGTAGTGGGGTATGGGTGTAATATTGGTGGAGAAAAGAGAAGAAGGTGTGAGAGACTTGCATTGAATTAAATCAGAGAGTCTAGAACAAAAAAAGGGCGTTTTTATTATATTATTTAATTTGTTTTGTCTTTATTTGGAAGGAGAGAGGCTGAGAGAGAGAGAGAGAGAGAGAGAGAGAGAGTGTGTGTGTGTGTGTGTCAGTGTCAGTAATTGTGGGTTGGAGTAGAAAAGACTGGACACTTTCGAACAGAAAGAGTCTTTGCCATTGCTACGTTTACATTGGTGTCTGTTGATGATAAGAAGAAAGATGCCATTTCCTATATCAAGATATTGATTTTGATGAGATGATCTCAGCCAAGCCTCTTCTACCATTACACAAACAGGAACGTGGGGTTCCTCCACGGTTTTCCAATACCAACCCTTCAATTATTAGCCTAACTGCCCTTCGTTTTGCTTATTTTTATATTATTTTATTTTTTTTGACATTTTATACTTCATCAAAAACTAATTAGATCAATTCATATAAAACTATAATAATACAGTTTGAATGGTTAGTCTCAAAGTATTGAAAGAGAGCTATATATATATTTAATATAAAAGTGAGACTTATTGACATTTAAATCTGTAATTTAGAGAGATAGTAATTGATAGAGATGGTTAACTAATACGTCACCTCATTTGTGATGATATATATATACATATATTTTAACTTATTTACCTTTGAAAACTATCACTCGTACTAAGGCCAACATAAAAGGATTACAAGAAATCAAGATTGCATATATTTTTTCCGTATAAAATTTTGGTTTATATTAATATTAAATAAAATTAACATTAATGCAAATTGAGTTAAGTTCCATTTTGGTTAATGTAAACACAAATTTTTGTACAAAAAATTATATGAAAGTCCTGTGCACCCACTAAGTTTTATAGAGATGACTATTCTTTATTAATGTTTTTGGTTATGTCAAATTCATAAATTATTATTTTTTTTTAAATTCCTTTTAATTCTTTAACAAAAATAATTATAAAAAACTTTTTGCTTCTTATTGATGTGTGCTATCAAGTTTTCTTAAATTTGACTAAAAAACTCTTATAATTGGAAACATTTTTTTTTTTTTAAATATTAAATTATAATATCCTCATAAATCATAGACCCAACTATACATAACACAAATGCAAAATGTTACCACAAATTTCAACACAATATAAAATGGTTCGATGAATTCAATGATGTTAATTTTCATTTTCATTTTGTTTAACTTGTTTGTAGAAAATAGCTAAACAAGATAATAACAATATCATTAAACTAAAGTTTCCGAGTGTACAATGTTATTGCGATTTTAAACATGAACAAACTTCAAAGAAAAATTCATATTCATTATATTATTCTACCCTATATGGATTTTGTTATGTCGTGCCGACATAACAGGATGGTTCTTGCATTCTTGGACACATGAAAAAAGGCCAACTGTAACTTCACTTCAAGAATGGTTTATTAAACAACTTTTTTTCTTTTAAATTTCACCTCCGGTGTAATCACTTGGAATTAAATTATTACCATCAAATCATATTGAATAATAATATTTATTAAACAAGTTAATGATGATTAATTAAAACAAGAAAATATAATGTTGATGTCACATATCAACAATTATTCATTAGAGTCAAATGCCATCAACCCAAAATGAGGGTCAAAGAAAATTGATTTGACAATGAAACTCCATTATTTGTTAATGGAATTTGAACATACACAGCTGATATCTTTCACTGCTCACTGACTCCTGTAGACTCCCACTCCTAATTCATTATGCTACATTATAAAACATAATAAAGAAAATCTATTATATTTATCTTTACGGATTATTAGAATCATTTGTAATGATTAAAAAAAAAGCAAAAGAGAATATATATATATATATATATTAACACACAAATACTTCACCTTTTTTTATAACTATGTAACTTTTTTTTATAACTATGTAACTCTTAAATGGGGCGGCACCACCAACTTTGAGTCTTTCATGTTTGGGTACGAGTGTCCTTACTCATAAAATAGACAATTTTTTAAATATTTTAAAATATTCTATTAATTTATGGATAATTTTCTTAGTATATGTGAGTCGTTTTCTTTTATTTATTTGAAAATAGAGATTTAAGTTGTTTAATAAGAATTTTATATTTAAGAGCTTGGGATAGTTGTAAAATTATATTTATGCTTTAAAAAAATTGTTTTTTTAACTAGTTACTTGGGACTGTTTTTTAGAGGACATAATGTACTTGAGAGTTGGAAAAGTAGAATTCGACTTGAACATATAACTTCATTGCTATGAGTGTAAGAAAGAGGTTTTAATTTCTCCAAAAAAAAAAAAAAAGAAGAAAGAAAGAAAGAAAGAAAGAGGTTCCCTCAAATTTGCAGTGGATTTGTAACTTACTAGTCATTGCCAATATTTACAGACTATCAACGTTAAAGTTAAAGTCTTTGCCAGCAATGAATTTCCACTTTCACCAATAGCACTTAAACGAGATTAACTTTTTTGTACATTTGGTTGGTGAAGATGAAACTAACAAAGGAAGAGGAGTTAAAGGACAGTGCATGCACGCGGAGAGAAACAAGTGGGTGTGGTGGGCTGGACACAAAGACTAATCAACGCATTTCTCGGATCTGTTTTGATTGTTTGTCTCAAAAAAGCCTTCATTTCCTCCCATCTCATCTGCTTCCATCTCTTTTTTACCCTTTTCTACTTTCCAATTACCCTCACTGCATTTTATCTGTCACACACATGGTGGAATGGAAGATCACATGCATTCGGATGGGTTTCGTTTCGTGAAATCCACATCCAATTTCAGGAAATACTTTTTCATTCACATTCTCATCCAAATTCACCAAGTTTCATAGATTCTTGTGTGGATGGTGTTCACATGTGGATTTGGGCTAATTTAGTATCCACCTATATATATTTTTTATTTTTTATTTTTTATTTTTTAAAAAAGGCTGTCTATAGGTTTCATAATTGATACGATAAAACGGACTAATGAAAAAAGTTACATTAAAAAGAACATTAATGGAAAAGGTAAGAAAAAAATTTTTATACTATTTGATTGGTTTGTTTCGCAAGCCTTTTAAAAGATTTTCTTACACTAGCAAACCTACAAAAATTTTAATAAAAAATCTGAAAATTGAATTTATAATAAAATACTATCCTAAAATAAAATTAAATCACCAAAATTTAAATCATTTTCAAACCTAACAAGGATAACAAAATACAATACAATTAAACTTTATATTGACACATATATGCTTCAACATCTTAAGTCAGAGCTCTCCAAAAAAATATATCTTAAGGCAGATAAAGTTTAAATTCCAATATTATAAATCCTAAACAAATAAAATTAAATATAATAAATCTACTACAAATCTAATTTCCAACCTAAACAAAATAAATCATAAACTAAATATATAAAGGACATAAAATCCTAAACTAAATACATAAAATCAAACACAAATGGTTTATGTGAGTTTTCACAATTTAATAAATTAAAAAATTTTTCAAGACTAATTGTAAGGGTCTTGTCTTCTACCATGAATGACAAATTTGATTATAATTCTTTTTAAATATAAATATTTTTCGAGCTCACAGATTTGGATACGGATACAATTTTCATATCCACCTCCAATTTGAATATATATTTGATTGAAAAATTAATATTTGTACCGCTAAATTCATTTAGTCAAATCCAACCCGTCCATTTATGAGCGGGCGGATGCAGGTTCATGAGCATGGGTGAAATGACCATCTCTACACACCGCCACCACTATATTCTTTTCCGTTTTGTAAAATAAAAACTAAATAACTCAAGTTTATTAATTTCCATTGATGGCCTCAATTTTGAATTGGAATCCCTAATAGGCAGGGTGGTTGGGTGCCAATATATGCTTGTTTAATTTTTCCAGGCCCATCTTGTGCTTGCTCCCAATCCTTTTGCCCGTCGATCTAACCCAATAAATCCTCGTGTCAGGTTTTAAAAAAATAAAAAATTGTGCCAAGGATGAAACACCTAATATATTAGTCCCTAAATCGAACTTTTATTCTATTAACTAACATTCAAATGGTATATTAGTGATTGATATATAAAATAAATGCTAAATTGAATTCTTATAAAATGATATTAAAATTTTAATAGTTTATATTAAAAAATATGAAAACTAAAAAGAATGATTATAATAAAATATATTCAAATTAAAAACTTATTAAATAAGTAATAAATTAAAGCACTTTATGTTCCTATTTTCCTTCACCAGTCTCAAGATTGAGTTCTTCTTTATTGTCATCATGGAAAAATTTAGTACTACGATCACTTGCTAATAACGAGTCAACCATCGGTTTTTACCTCTAATAGACTTCTTTTTTTTTTTTTTTTTTTGGTACAATAGAAAGAGCTTTAGACAAAGCTAAGACACCTTAACCCTACGACAAAAAGCAACACCCAATCTATCTTCAAACAAAATGCTAGCTAATCCAGGAGGAGCACTATCAAGCAAATGAAACCCAATCGAAAGAGAATTGGCATAACTAGCCAGAAAATCAGCTGCTCTATTGGCTTCTCTATAAGTATGACGAATTGACACATCCCACTCTTTAGCCAACAACATTTTAATACCCTTAACCAACTGATAGTGGGCATTGACCTCATCAATGGGATTGGTAACCATCTGAACGACACAAGCACTATCTGTTTCCACCTCTAAATTTCTTATACCACTCTCCCAAGCCAGGTTTAGCCCTTTGAACAAACCCCAAAGCTCCGCCTCAGTAATCGAACAGCACCCTATATTCATAGCAAAACCACCTTTCCACTCACCATAATGATCGCGGATAATACCACCTGCCCTAGCGAACCCCGTAGATGAGCTGAAAGCTCCGTCTGTATTTAACTTATGCTGTAACCAGTGAGGAGGTTTCCAACTAACCCATCTCTCTATCCTCTCAGTATTTGTATCATTATTCAAAGTCTGCACAATATGATTAGTCATGCTTCTTATATCGCTCACCATGCCATCAGATCTCAAAAATGTCGCCTTAAATATCAAATCATTCCTCCAACCCCAAAGTTTCCAAATCGTGACTCCAAATACAATTTCCCAACTCGTAGGCCTTTGTATATCTAACTCATTTTTCAAATTTTGGATTAACCAATTCTTCAAATCAAGGGAGAAAAATTGGTCTTGCATGTCCTGAGGAACTAGTCTCCTCCAAATTTTCCTCGCCATAATACAATCCCTCATAACATGAAGAATATCCTCAAAGTCAATCCTACAAATATCACACAAAGTATCCTCTCTGATGTTCCTCCTATGAAGTTCCATTTTTGTGCTCAAACGCCCATTCATCAAGAGCCAAATGAAAACTCTAATGCGTTGAGGTCCCTTCCATCTCCATGCTAGTCTCCAAATGAAACTTTCCTCATTCCAGTCCTCTTCAGTCATAACTCTGTAGGCCGACCCCACAGTAAATTTACCTGTTTTAGAGTGAGCCCAATACATTTTATCCTCCCCATCTTCATAGCAAGGGGGCTTAATCGCAGCTATCTTAAGACATATATTAAAGGGAAGAACATTTGAAAAACGTCGCCAATCCCAATTACCATTTGAGTCTACATAATCTCCAACCAAACATCCTACTTCCTCGACTGGGATATCATTATTCACATAGTGAATTAAAGGTTTGCTCTCCATGACCCAAACGTCTAGCCAGAATCTAGTACAAGTCTCATCTCCAATAGCCCATCGAACTCCATTTATCACATAATTCCAGACTTTCCCTAATTGTCTCCAAAGGTAAGACCCCTTAGCCTTCTGGAACACATTAGGGTCATTACCAGTGACATTATACTTGGCTAGAAGCACTTGCACCCACAATTGATTAGTCTGCGTTAGGAGATCCCACCCCAATTTCATAAGAAGAGCATCATTTAAAGTTTGCAAATTTCTGAACCCAAGTCCGCCTCTATCCTTAGGTTGACAAACATTCTTCCAATTAACTAGACTCATTTTGCGCTCCCTTTGGCCCCCCCCCAAATGAACTTTCGACAATCCTTTTCAATTTGAGAGCACACACTCATGGGAATTTTCGTTGTTTGCATTTGGTAAATCGGAACTGCCTCCAACACTGCCTTAGTTAAGGTCACTCTGCCAGCCAGAGACAGGTGCATGGAATTCCAACCTGAAAGCCGTTTCTCAAGTCTATCTAGCACCTCCTGATAGGTACTTTTGCTAACATGATTGTGCAACAAAGGAGACCCTAGATATTTCCCCAAATTACTAGTAGCTTTTACACCCAGACGTTTGCTCAGACCACCCACTTCTCCATTAGACACATTTTTGGAAAAAAACACTTGAGTTTTTGCTTTATTGACTATTTCTCCCGAACTCAAGCAAAACTCATCTAACACTTTTAACACCACATCAACTTGCTTCATGGATGCACCAGCAAATAACAGAAGATCATCTGCAAAGAATAAGTGAGAGATCTAGACCCCATTTCTTCCCAGCTTAATAGGTCTCCAATTGCCCTTATTAACCTCACTCAGAATACCGTGCGTCAATCTTTCAATACACAATACAAATATATAAGGAGATAGAGGATCCCCTTGCCGGATTCCCCTGGAAGGAGTAAAGCTATCTGTAGGCTCACCATTCCACAGGATTTGCATAGAGGAAGAAGAGATGCAATCCATAATAATATTAGTTAATCCCACAGGGAGAGCTATCTCTTTCAAAGTGTCATGGATGAAATCCCAACTCAACCTGTCGTAAGCCTTCTCTAGATCCACTTTAATTGCCATGAACCCTTTCTTGCCTTTTTTACTTTGCATCGTGTGAATGATTTCTTGAGCGATTACAATATTATCCGTTATGTGCCTTCCAGGGACAAAACTCGTCTGATGAGGACCAATGAGATTAGGAAGGAACCCCTTCAACCTATTCACTATAACCTTGGTTATGGATTTATACATTACCGTACAAAGGCTAATTGGGCGAAATAGTTTGAGATTATCCGCATTATCTTTTTTAGGAATGAGAACAATGAGAGTATGATCAATCTCATGGGGAACGCTTTGCCCGCCAAACACATTCATCACCATCTTACAAACAGAAGGACCCACCGTATCCCACTGAGTTTGGTAAAACATAGCATGCAAACCATCAATCCCTGGCGCTTTCAGAGGGGCCATATCAAAAATAGCTTTCTTGATCTCATTTGTGGTAACATTTGCAGAGAGACAATTAAGGGTTGTATTACTGAGAACCGGAAAACATCCTTGCAAAGGATAATTCTGAACTAAACTATCATCTTTAACAAAAAGAGTGGAAAAAAACTCAACAGCATGATCTTTGAGACTCACCGAATCAGTAATCCACCTTCCATCAACTTCACGAAGGATTGTGATTTTATTCTTTTTCCTTCTTTGGATAGTTTTCCGATGAAAATATTTGGTATTTCGATCTCCACCCTTAATCCATTCTTTTCTGGATTTTTGGAACCATAACATCTCTTCTTGAGAAAGAACTTCCTGAAGTTGTTGCTTCAGCTCGGATTCCAACTTTATCAAATTATTGGAGTGGAAACATTCTAGGGCTTTTTGAATTCCAGACAAGCGGGCCAAAAGAGTACGTTTCTTTCTAAAAATATTCCCAAACACCTCTCTATTCCATATACGGGTAGTATCCACAAACTTTCTAACAGCTTGGTTGTAATCCACATTATTATCCCATGATCGAGCCAACATCTCCTTAAAATTCTCATGATTAACCCAAGAGGCTAGAAACTTAAACGGTTTCAAGCCCTGGCTAGCTCGCACTAAACCTCTGAATTTTACTAGCAAAGGTCTATGATCTGATTGTATTTTTGGGAGGTGGTACAGCTCTGCATTATCATAAGTCACAAACCACTCATCATTACACACAGCTCTATCCAGACGTTCAAACACCATGCCTCTAGTCCATGTAAACCTAGGACCTTTAAAAGAGAGTTCAACCAATTTAAAATCATCCATCCATTTTCGAAACATCGAACATACACCACTCCGTCTATTAGATCCACATTTTTTCTCTGAATCGCGCAAAATAGCATTAAAATCACCCCCTATTAACCAAGGTTCCCTTACCGCATTACCAATACGATCAAACTCCTTCCATAACAGTCAACGCACATTAAGATTGGGACTAGCATAAACAATTGTTATAAGAGAGCCCACCCCTTCACTACTTGTTATTCTCACATGTAAAAATTGCTTATGGTTTTCAAGGATCTCTATAGTGACCTCCTCTTTCCACATCAACCAAATACCACCAGAAAAACCTCTCGCCTCTATCCTATGGGATCTCTCAAACCCACTTTTTCGAATAAAATCATCCGCTTTACCCCCACTAATCCTTGGTTCCACTAGCGCACACAAATTAGGCTTATAATTCTCAACCATAGCATTAAAAACTCTTCTAAAGGCATTAGACGCTGCCCCTTGACAATTTCAAATCATAAGATTAATATCCATAAAAATTAGAAAGAAAGATAGCACTAACCGAAAGAGCCAATTACACATTATGATCTTTGGTGTGACTGTCTTCATCCATGGCTTCTTCATCAGTAATAAAGTCATCCAGATCAGACGAATTTGACTCGCCTTCACCTTCACTCTCCATTTCATAATCTTCATCATTTGAGTCCTCCCCATCGTAATTCACATCTTCTCCCTCACCCGATTCCTGCTTATTATTCGCCTTTGTTGTATCCGGAGGTTTCTCCTTTATGCCCTCACCATGTTCATTCCCCTTCTTTCCATCAGTATCTAAGTGAGCAACAATCGGGTTTGTTTGTTGAGTCACCATATCTGTTTTCCCATCTTCAAGAATAACCACAGTATGCTTGGAGCAATCCAGAATGCTTCGAGAGGTTCTATACGAAGACTTTTGAATGAGCATAGGACTTTGATTCTGTATTCTTTCCACATCTGCATGGTTTTGCATGGGACTTGAATTCGGTAACATCACCTTATTATTCTTGGCTTGAGAACTCTTGACTTGTTGATGCTTAGCATTTGTCCTTTTAGATTTGGAAGGTCTATCATGATGGAATGTGGAAAAGTTATAGGACTGTTGACCTGTCGCCCTTGATCCTTGCTCATTTTCCTTTTCGACCATGCTCAAATTAGAAAGTATTTCAAACCTTGATCCCCCTTGATGTTCGACTACTTTTTCTCCTCTCTTTTCTCCTCCATTAAAACTTCCTTTGTTAAGCCGAAAACTTCCTCTTTTGGATGCAATCATCCAAGGTCCGTAAATGGGGTTGTCGTTAACCCTCATATTTCGGGTCGGAACCGCTGTCGTCACGTTCTGCCCACCATCAACCATCTTCATACCATCATCTCTAACTTCTGTATTCTGATTAGTTTTGTGATCCGGACAGCTGCCTACGATATGGCCATATATACCACAATGATAACAAATCACCGGTAAACTTTCATATTCCACCCTTTGTAACCGACCATCCATAAAGAACTGTGAACACAAAGGTTGTTCAAGATCCACTTCAATAGCAATTCGGGCAAATTTTCCTCTTGTTGCACTTTCCGTATTATAGTCAATACGTAAAACTTTTCCTACCATTTGATCTATCAATCTAAGAACTCTCTTATGATAATAATGCAACGGCATTCCAGGGAGCCGAATCCAAGCCGTCACCTTCTTAACTTTGTCCACCGAACTATCAAATTTTGGAGTCCATGATTGAACCGTCAAATAATGGCCTAGAATGATCCAAGGACCTTGTGTTAGAACGTACTCCGCATCCGATTCCTTCTTAAACTTAATCAAAAAGTAGTTATTTTCAAGATCAATAATCGTAAAGCTACCGATTTTGTTCCATAAAACCTCCAACCTATTACTTAGTGCTCGATATCCAATCTTTCTCCCCAGTAACCGAACCACCACCGCACATTGCCATGGTTTCACCAGTTGAGCATGGACTTTAGCCGAAAATGCAATAGAGGGAGTATTACCATTCATATCTATCATCACATCATTCTCCTCTATCTCGATCTCATTTGTGCCACCCAGTATCTCGTCTTCCTCCTCATTTTGATCATGCATAAGTTTGTCTTTGAAAGACATCAAGGCCTCCTCACCTTGTCCATCCTCTTCTACCCGAAATCTCGCTTTTTTGGTCGACCTATCATCCGCCATAGGAGGCGGAGATCCTTTCTCTAGCATGGCCCCCTGCTGCTTTGCTCTGTTTTCAGAGAAGAAAAACAGAGCGTTTCTGTATCCTTTGATAAAAATATGCCTTGATAACTGCTACTTGTGTTCTTATTTGCCCTATAGACTTCTTCTTTTGTGAGAAGTTGATCTAATTCCTTTTTAGCCAACCTTTTATCCTCCATGACACTAGGTTTGGAACTGCTTTTTGTAAATTTTTTCTATTTATTTTTGTTTAGCGGTCCAAACTTCTTATTACTCCACTTAGATAACCTTGTTGCATAGCGAAACATCTTTGACATGAGACCTTTAGGTGAATTGGTTCACACATGCATGCGCCACATTTTGGCAGTCCTATTCCTTAAGCCAAAAGGGTTCAAAATTGAGTTTCTTTTATTGAAAAGCTTCATTTCTGAACCCTTCATTAAACCTTAACAAAATTGGGCGATGATCAGAACCATTTAATCCTGAATTCCTAACTTTTGCGAGCGAAAAAGTGTCCCTCTAATGCTAGTCAGCTATATAACGATCTGGTCTTTCTTGGATATACGCTGCTCTATCTATCCTATTTTTTTAGGTGAACCTGGGTCTCGAGGAGCCTACATCATTAAGTTAATTCACCGTCATCCAAAGCTAATCTAAAATCAATCACATCTTAGATAGCCTTTTTTGAGCCACCTAATTCTAAGCAGTTTATTAAAATCATCACCCACCACCCAAGGTAGGTTGTCAACCTACCTCAGCCTCTTGAGAAGCTCTTATGAATGAGACCTATGTAAAGGATTTGGATTGCCATAAAACCCGTAAACCTCTATGTGAAGTCGTCCTGCATGCACATTCTAACGTCAATATGGCCTTCCAAGTAGGAAACTATTGAAACCTCAATATGATTTTTCCACAACAACCTTAACCCCCCTACCTAATTTCCTAAGCTATCCACAAAAATAACACATTCGAAACCCAAACATTCTTTAATTCTTGAATAAGAAGTTCAATGTAGCTTAGTCTCGCTCAAAAAAACTTAGTTAAGGGAAAAACAATGTAAGACCCTTTTTAGGGCTAAGAATGTGCAAGAATTCCCCAAGCCTTGTACATTCTAACATAAGATGCTCATGGCATTCGGCCTGCATGGATGCTAGGCTCCGTCGCTTCCATAATACATCCTTCACCAATTAACTGACTGCCCCTACTCTTCTTGTTGCTTTTGTCTAAATCCACTACAAAGATGAGTTTTTTTTTTTTTTTTTGCCAAACACTAGTCGGCGAGCTCACTTCCATACCATCCTCCACCTGATTTGCTGGGGAAGTCATACTGGAGTTCTTTATGTTGTTTCTTCCCTTTTACATGGCGGACTGACTTGAACTCTTACTATTCTTTCTCAATGCATGTTACACTGTCAACATTTTTTGGATTGGACTTGAAACCTTCCCTAGCATCGGAACTCCTCTAGCAGCCCTCTTCCATTTTCTTGTACTCTTTCTTTCGAGACTAATTGTCATCTCATCCCTCCTAGGATCTCCTTTTGGTGCCTATGCATTCATCCCTAAGCGTCAAACTTAATCTCCATTCCTAACATGTCCTCTCCTAAGTTAATTGTATTAATATTATCCTATTCAGTAGGTGTGTATGCTTTAACACCTTCCGTTAATGCCCCTACTATTTAGAGAGCATGAACCCTTTCTTGATCATCACCTTCCTCTTTAGTGGGCTCTACTTTGCCACTAGATTCCTTATCTGTCATCTATAATTCTTTAAGTTTTTTTTTTTCTTTTTTTTTTTCTTTTGTTTTTTTTTTCTCTATTTGTTTAATAGGCTATTAGAGGTCATTTGTTTTTCCACTTAAGACTTAATAGTGCTGAATCACATTTATTAAGTTGTTTTCGTTTGTTTTTTTAAGTGGTCAAATAATTTAAAACTACTAAAAAATAACTTAAAAAATTAAGTAAGAATTTTTAACTTTTCACTTAATTGTAAATCACTTAATGACATTTAAAAATTTTTATTCCTAATCTATCCTTCCCAAAATAATATAATTTCAAATTTATCCTAATTTTATAATACTCAAATTTTCTTTTTTCGTTCTTGATATTTACGAAAAATATATTTAAAAAGTAAAATCTAAATGCATTTCATCCCAAATTATCTTGGAATTGAACTAATATATTTTAATTTACAACTTAAACATTCATTTATTTATATTTTTTTAAATATATTAATATTCAGTTTTCAGCAGCACTGTTCAGTCTTCAAACAAAAAAACAAACGACCCTTAATATTAACCAAAGGCACTTGATTCTCCATATATCCCACAACTCCACCTTGACCTTTCTAGTCATTGATATCCAAAGAGGTCCCTAGTTGTTTTCCCCCTTTCTGAGGCCCCTGCATTTGTGCTATTCACCATATGTTTACTCCACTCAGTATGGTTAGCTCGCAACCATGATTGAGCCATGAAGAGCCTCCTCTCTTTCTTCTTCATTCGAATAGCCTCTGCTCCTATGTCTAAACCTACCATACATGAAGCAAAACTCTGGCAACCGTTCGTAGTTGAGTAAGACTAATGTTATCTGATCAAATCTATCTAAGTTCAACCTTAAACCCCTCTTCACTGATTGGTTAACATCAATTTGCACCTTAACTCTAAAACATCTTCCTTTAGAATCTTTAGGTTTTGCTAGTATTTTGATCACATGCCCTATTTGGTTCACCAACACCTTCGTAACCTTTCTATTCACACATATCAAAGGTATATTATGTATTTGCACCCAGACTTCTACTTTAGCTTAAAGATATCCCCAACTCTCTTTGGCTTCTCTAAGATGATGAGGTTATGATCGAAGTGTGATGGACCCCTATTCCACACTATATTACTGTTAGAAGACGTGTTTAGGACTGCTGATGTGGAGTTATAAGTGTTGCTTAGTTGAATGTTTCAAATTGTTCCTATTTTTTGGTGTTGGTTATTGTTTTTGTTATTCATGTTTGTGGTCATGGCGTAATCTTAGGACCATGTTTTTTAGTGGGTTGTTATTAATTAAGCTTTAAATTGTAATATTTCTGATATTAAATGTAATGCAATTTCTTTGCTTCAAAATAAGTTGCTCTCAATTTCTATTTACCTTTATTATAGAACACTCTATTTTTCTTTTCTTATTTAAAATTAACATTTGGTATCAGAGCACTCTTATTAAGGGATTTGTGTGTGAATTTGATGCGTTATAAAAGTCGAAACCAGTCTCTCTGCAATTGCTCCAACGACATTCGATGGAGATAACTACCAGATTTGGGTAGTACGTATGGAGACATACTTGGAAGCTTTGGATCTTTGGGAAGTAGTGAAGAAGACTATGAAATTCCTACCTTTCCGAACAATCCTACCATGGCACAGATAAAAGCGTAGAAGAAAAGAAGACAAAGAAATCAAAGGCAAAGGCTTGCTTGTTTGCTATAGTTTCATCCACCATCTTCACTCGTATCATGTCTTTGAAGTCAACAAAAGAGATATGGGATTATCTCAAGAACGAATATGAATGAGGTGAAAGAATTAAAAGGATGCAAGTCCTGAACTTGATCAAAGAATTTGAATTTCAAAGAATGAAGGACTCTGAGACTATTAAAGATTACTCCAACAGGCTTTTTAGTATTGTAAACAAAGTGAGGCTTCTTGGATCTTTACTAACTCAAGAATTGTAGAAAAAATTATTGTTATAGTATTTGAAACATATGAAGCAATCATCGCTACCTTGGAGAATACCAAGATTTGTCAAAAATTTCCTTAGTAGAATTGCTTAACGTATTGCAAGCATAAGAACAAAGAAGAGTGATGAAGGACGATACAACAACCGAAGGAGCTTTGGCAGCCAAGCATTAAAACATGATCGAAAACAAAAGGAAGAAGAAGAAGGATTTTGAAGGAAATGAGGCAAGTACAGTATCAGTCGGTGCAAAAGAAAAGAATGAAAATCAGAAGAAATCCTACCCATCTTGCCAACACTACAAAAAGAAGGGTCATCCTCCATTTAGATGCTAGAGAAGACTTGATGCTAAATGCACTAAATGCAATCAGATGAGGCATGAAGCTATTATCTGCAAAAACAAAAATCAACAACATGGTGAAGAGACAAAGACTACTAATCAAGAGGAGGAGGATCACCTATTCGTTACTACATGTTTCTCTGGCATCGAATCAAGTGAGAGTTGGCTTATTAATAGTGGTTGTATTAACCACATGACACATGACAAGGATCTATTCAGGGAACTAAGCAACGCAAACTTATCGAAGGTTCGAGTTGGAGATGACAAATATATAACTGTGAAAGGAAAAGGAAACAGTTGCAATTTCAACCTGTTCAGGTACAAAATTCATTTCTGATGTGTTGTATGTCCCTGAAATTGATCAAAACTTGTTAAGTATTGGACAACTAATTGAAAAGGGTTATAAAGTTGTGTTTGAAGACAAAAGTTGCTTGAATAAAAATGTAGTTGGCTAAGATATTTTCAAAGTAAAAATGAAAGGGAAAAGCTTTGCTGTAAATTTATTGGAGGAGGAGCAAACTGCTTTTCTAATCAAAGAAAATATCACTGAAGTATCGCACAAGAGGCTTGAACACCATCATTTGTAAGGGCTACTATAGATGAAATCCAAGAAGATGGCTAATGATCTTTTAGAACTTGATGATCATATTCCAAACTGCAAAGCATGTCAATTTGGAAAGCAAAGTAGGAAACCATTTCCCAAGGCAAAATAGAGAGCATTAAAGAAGTTGCAATTAATTCATACTGATATTGCAGGCCCATAAAGAATGCCTTCTTTGAAAGGTAGTTTTTATTATGTTGCATTCATTAATGATTTTCCCCGCATATGTTGGCTCTTCTTTTTGAAGCACAAGTCAGAAATGGCTCAAGTCTTCTGGAACTTTAAAGCTAGAGTTAAGAATGAGAGTGTTTGTAGAATTCAAACTCTTAGATTAGCCAATGGCAAGGAGTACACCTTTGAAGCATTTAATCATTTTTGTGAGGAGGTAGGCATCCTACATCAATTAACCGCTCCATACACTTCATAACAAAATAGAGTAAGTGAGAGACAGAATAGATTCATATTGGCAATGACACGATGTATGCTACATAAGAAGAACTTGTCAAAGCAATTCTGGGCTGAAGCAGCAAACACTGCTGTTTTTTTTACAAAATAGGCTTCCCACAAGAATAGTGAAGGATTAAACACCTTTTGAGGCATGGTATGGTTATAAACCATCTTTGAATTTCCTTAAAATATTTGGATGTTTGTGCTTCACTCATGTTCCATAGATCAAGAGAGATAAACTAGATAAAAGAGCACTTCTAGACATCTTTATTGGCTACAGCTCAGTTGTAAAAGCTTATAAAGTTTTCCAACCACAAACTAGAAAAATTATTATAAACTAGGATGTGCACTTTATGAAAGACAAAGAGTGGAATTAGTATGATGCAAAGAAGATGGATCCAACCTCAAAAAACCAAATCTCAAGTTTCCCATTTTGGACATAGTAGAACAAAGCATTAGAGATTGGGAAAATGAAATGGTAGATGACAGTCATATCAAAGGCACAATACTACTTTCTAATGTTTATCAAAGATGCAATATTGTTGTATGTGAAGCTATAGATTATGAAGAAGCCAAAGTGGATCAAAATTGGATTGCTGCAATAAAGGAAGAGTTATTTGTGATTCGTGATTGAACATGGGAGTTGGTTGATCGACCCCAAAACAAAAAGGTAATTGGAGTCAAGTGGGTGTACAGAACCAAGTTTAATGCTGATGGCTCAATCAACAAGTATAAAGCTAGACTCGTGATCAAAGAATATGCTTAAATACTTAGTGTGGACTACTCAGATACCTTCACACCAGTCGCTAGACTTGACACCATCAAGCTCTTACTCGCTGTTGCAGCGCAAAAGAATTGGAAGTTGTACCAATTAGACGTCAAGTCAGTATTCTTGAATGGTTTTCTATAGGAGGAGATTTATGTAGAGCAACCAGAAGGCTATGTAAAGGAAGGATAAGAAGACAATGTCTATCTTATTAAAAATGCACTTTACGGATTGAAGCAAACTCTAAGAGTTTGGTACAGCAACATTGATGAACATTTGCAGAACTCGGGATTTGCTAAAAGCTTATCTGAATCAACATTATATGTCAAACATAATGAAGCTGACATTCTTATCATCTCACTATATGTGGATGATTTGCTCGTGACAGGAAACAACACAAGTATTGTAGAAAAGTTTAAGCAAGAGATGATAGAGTTATTTAAGATGACAAATCTTGGATTGATGACCTTTTTTCTTGGAATGGAAATTAAATAGAATGAATATGAAGTCTTCATCTGTCAGAACAAATATACCAAAGAGATTTTGAAGAAGTTTAAACTCGAAGAATGCAAAGAAATTAACATTCTGATGAACTCAAAGGAAAAGCTCTGTAAAGAAGATGGAACAGAGAAGATTGATCAGACATATTTGAGAAGCTTGATTGGTTACTTGATGTATCTCATAGCAACTCGACCTAACATTGTGAATGCTATAAGCATTTTGTCTTGGTTTATGCATTGTGCAAGCGAATGACATCTTAAGGCTACGAAGAAGGTGCTTAGATATGTGAAAGACACGTGTGATTTTGACTTTAAATTCACAAGGAGTAAAGAGTTCAAGCTTGTTGGTTTCTCATATAGCAATTTGGGAGGTTCCATTGATGATATAAAGAGCACTTTAGGCTATTGTTTCACACTTGGTTTTAGTATTTTCACATTAAGCTCGAAAAAACAAGAAATGGTAGCCCAATTCATTGCTGAAGTAGAGTTTGTTACTGTAACAGCTGCTATTAATCAAGCTTTGTGATTGAGGAAGATTTTAATCGATCTTAACTTAAAGCAGGAGGAAAGCAGAGAGATTCTTGTTGACAACCAAGCTACTATTGCTATCTCTCAAAATCTTGTGTTTCACTAGAAAACTAAGCACTTTAATATTAAGTTTTTTTTTTTTTTTTTTTTTTTTTTTTTTTTAAAGAGAAGTATAGAAAGATGGAGCTGTTGTTCTTGTCTACTGCAAAACAGAAGATCAAATTGCAAATGTTTTCACCAAGCCACTATCGGTTAGCAAGTTTGAATTTTTGAGGACAAAACTTGGTGTTTGCAGCTTCTAAAGTAAGGAGGAGTGTTAGAAGACATGTTTAGAACTGCTGATGTGGAGTTATAAATGTTGCTTAGTTGAATGTTTCAAATTGTTCCTATTTTTGGTGTTAGTTATTGTTTTTGTTATTCATGTTTGTGGTCATGGCGTAATCTTAGGATCATGTTTTTAGTGTATTATTATTAATTAAGCTTTAAATTATAATGTTTCTGATGTTAAGTGTCATGCAGTTTCTTTGCTTCAAAATAAGTTGCTCTCAATTTCCATTTGCCTTTATTATAGCAATACTCTATTTTTCTTTTCTTCTTTAAAGTTAACAACAATTACTACCTCTTTCTTGTTGAAGTAAAACACAAACATATTTTTCCCTTTGGCCTTAACCTCCAGTTTTCCAATCGCAACCCATAATTGTTCAATCATGCCTTCGAAAGCCTCTCTATTTACCTTCTTAGCAACTAAGACCTCTCCCACAAGACAATGGTTAACATCTTCAAGCCCTTCCTTCTTTTCCTTTCCTTTTAAGCTGTAGACCATACCATCTTCGTTGAACAAGGAAAGAGATTAGCATAATTTTGCTATTTCCTTAGAATCGATCTTATGAAACTAGGAAACTAAGTCGATACGAAACAACTACTCTCCCTAAGAGAGACCAACTACTTGTACGAACCACTTCTCCTACACTAGTTCCTCTTTGAAATAGAAAACATAAGAGGACTTAGTTAAGAGTTTGGAGGACAATACAGTTACTCTTTGGATAACAGAAGCTAATTACAAATGATGTTTTTTTTTTTTTTTTTTTTTGAGTTTTTAACATTAAAGCTTCAATTACACTCTATTGATGAATTGGATTGAATTAGATATTATTGGATTAACTATTGATTTGTCCATGTACCTATCCAACCATTGTCACCAGACTAAACCTTATATTATTTAACATATTAATTTGTAAGTCACTTTTATATATTGTAATGTTAAAAAAATATATATAATGTAATAATTCTAAATAGGAGAGAGAGTAGCGGTCAATCAATAAGAGAAAATATATAATATACAATAAGAGAAAGAGCTTGTCAATAATTAGAAGGGGAAGATGATATAGAAATTCAAATCCCACATTGAAAGTCAAATCCACGTTCTTTACGAAACCGCTGTTCAAGTTCAACGTGGTTTCCGATATCTAGTGTTTATAGCTAAACGTTGTGTCCAATGCAAGACATGAACCCAACGTTAGATTGAAAAAAAAAAAAAAAAAAAAAAAAGAAAAAAGGGACGCATATCCAAATACCATATTGTTATAAACAACACTCGAAACACTGCCTTAGAGAGTTAGGAAACATATCTTTTAAATTTGTTCAAGTGGTACAAAAATGGTAATATGTGTGCAAACATAAAGATGATTTTAGAATTTATGGTCATGGAAGTAGAACATTTGTGAACGTAGACTGGCAGGCATGGATTGGCGTTCACGGTGGCAAAACTGCATGTCCTACTGGGATTCCCAAGTCCCATCCAGTGGCTTAACATTGCTCTACCACTAGTTACTAAAATATTTCTTCGACGTCTATTAACTGGCCCATGAGTCTTGACCCAGTCTCCGCAAAACTATTAAAAACTTCACTATGGGCCAATGAGGATGAAGAACAATCCCACTCAAGGAGCACTCATTTCGAAACCCAAATAAAATCATTCACGTCTTTTTTACATCTATTTAGAGCTCGAGTAGTTAGTATATGAGAAAATTGAGAAAATGGTTCATTTGGAGAGGTCAACCTCAAAAATAACCTTTTGTGATTGATAGTACAAAAAGGTACAAAAAAAATGTATGAATGGATAAAAATACCCTTAATGAGTCATTTTTTTAAATAAATCCCAACCTATAGGTTAGGAATCCCAACCCCGAGGTTGGGAGTCCCAAATAGAAAAAAAAACATGAATGGACAAAAATGCCCTTAGTGAGTATTTTTTGAAATCAATCCCAACCTATAGATTGGGATCTCAACTCAAAGGTTGGGAATTCCAAATAGGGTTGAATATCAAAGTTAGGATTCTCAACTTTTAGGTTAGGATCCCAACCTAAAGGTTGAGAATCCTAACCTTAGATGTTTATTCAAGTTTGGGATTCTCAACCTCAAGGTTGGGATTCCCATCCTTGAAGTTGAGATTTCAAATATGAATATTGAATCAAGGTTGGAACTCCCAACCTGGAGGTTGAGAATGTCAACCTAAATGTTCAATTATATATATTTCGTAATTAAATAAATTTTTAGGGTTGTTTCGTAATTATTAAATTTAGAATAGAGGGCGCTTCTTGGGTAAAAAGCGTCTTTAAAAATATTTTCTAAAATTACAAAATTACACTTTTATTTTTTTGAATTATCAAATCTAACCTTATTATTATTTTTTGAACAAAATTACCCCTCCCATTTCCTCAATATCAAAATCCATAATCCCAACCTCAAGGTTAGGATTCCCTATCAATCATAACTTTCAGGTTAGGAATCCCAACCTCGAGGTTGAGATTCCCAACCTTAATTGAAAATTCAGGGTAAAATTCATAATTAAACAAAATTTTGGGGTTATTTCGTAATTATCAAATTTAGAATAGAGGGCGCTTCTTACCCAAGAAACGCCCTCAAATATATTTTTTAAAATTATAAAATTGACTTCTAGTTTTCTAAATTATCAAAACGGACCTTATTATTATTTTTTGAACAAAATTACCCCTCTCATTCCTTCAATATCAAAACCCATAATCTCCCACAATTCATCAACAATCACAATTCATCAATCCAATTAATCAACATCATCATCTCCCACAATAATAACAACATCAAATCATTCATAAACTCATTAATAAACAAATAAACAAACAAAAAAAAAAAAAGAAATCTGGTTCTGGGTTCGCGACCCAGAACCAGATCTGGTTCTGGGTTCGCGACCCAGAACCAGATCTGGTTCTGGGTTCGCGAACCCAGAACCGAGACTGGTTCTGGGCTCGGCGACGAGCCCAGAACCAGACGATTCTGGTCGGCGACGAACCCGGTTCGTCGCCGACCAGAACCATATGGTTTTGGTTCGATCAGATCCAACTCAGAAAGAAGAAGAAGAAGAAGAAGAAGAAGAAGAGGGAGGATCCATCAGCGGGTCATTGGAGGGAATTTGATGGGGTGAGAAAGAGAGGGAGGATCCATCAGCGGGTCATTGGAGGGAATTTGATGGGGTGGGAATCAACGGGTCATTGGAGGGAATTTTAGAGAGAATCAGAAATGGGGTGGGAATTTTAGAGAGAGAATCAGAAATGGGGTGGGTTATTGGAGGGAAAAACCATGATAAATGGTAATTAGATGGACTATTAAGGGTATTTTGGACAAAAAAAAACCATGCTGCTGGGAATTCAAAAAAAAAGGGTAACATCCCAAAGGGTTATCAAAAAAGGGTTAGATTTGGTTAAAACCCTTAGTATATTTCATCTTCATGTTTGATATAATTTCAGTAGCTTCCAGGCTTTCGTCAGACCACCGATCATTGACTTTAAATTATCTTATAATTGTTAACAAAAAAAGGTTTTATTCTCTTTTTTATATCTTGAAATTAATGTTGAAAATTCTCTTCCTATTTTATTCTATACTTTTTATTTTCTCTCAAAGTTGACACTGGACCACCGGACCGTCAAATGATTATCAGGTGTTAACAAGATTAAATACTAATTACCTGGTTTGAAGATTTACTCGTATAAATAGGAGATAATTACTTCCACAATAAATAATAAAAACTATCCACACAGACTTAAGAAAACTACTTTCGTAATTATAAGGAGAGAACACTATCCAAACAAACCTTAAAATGCTTTTGATCATAATTAAATCCACATATTAATAAATGAGGAGGTGTCAAGTCAACTGTGCTAAGAGACTATGTAAATTTTATATATATAGTGTTTTTATAATTAAATATACATGATTTTAAAAAGTAACGACCAACTAATTAAATTCGTTCATTTCATTTAAATTAAATAGGAAAGAGAATATAATGAATTTGATTAATTGATTGTCTTAACTTTTTAAAATTAAGAATACTTGACTATATAAGCATTATATATATACACGTGTATATACTTAAAATGATAGTCAGATTATTAATGGGTTTATTTGAAATTAAGGTTTGTTTTACTTGTGTTTTCACGCGAACTGCATATTTAGGGAAAAGCTCAGGGTTTCAGCTTTTTTGCTTTACGTTTCCCGGGGCTAAATGTGAAAGTGATCCCAGTCACTTTTCTTGCTGTCATAATTTTGTGGTGTCAACTCACGCAAAATTTTCAGAATTTTCAACCTCAATTTCAGCAGTGCCCACCGCCCAGCATGCACGCCATTATAGCGTGGGCGCAACTCGCAAGCAAGTGGAGAATGGTCATACACGCATATGACGCATTTCATAGAATTAAATATTAAATATATTATTTTAAATTTTAATTACATTATAGTTAATTAAATTTATTTATTAAATAGATTTTGTAGATCAAATTATATAATTAAATCGAAAAAATTTAATTTATGTTATGGTTTTAAATAAATAGATAGATTAATTGAATTATGTTTTATTACATAAATGATAGTACTGAGAAAGTAATGTGTTTTTTTTTTTTTAAATAATCCATTATTATAATTTTTTCATATGTAAATGATAAACTTAATACATGGGACTTAGCTTGAACACCAATTTAATAGACCGTGTTTGAGTTAATACAAGTACGATATAATATATCATATCACCATCCTTAATCACAAACATAATTCATGGTAACCGTAGATTTGCACTTGTAATCCACTACGACATTTGCTGCTTTTATGATATTAATAATCTCCATAATCTAAAATTTTTAGAAAATAGAAATACAATTATAGATATTAACATCGTATGTTAAGTATTTAGCTGAAAATTGAAATGATAAAAGGTTGAAGTAGCTCAGTCCTTACACTCATTTTATTTAATTTCTAGGTTCAATTTTTTTTTTCTCGACTTTCATTTTTGGAGTTAAAAAAATGAAAAATATAAAAAAAATTGGAAATTGATTTTGAAAGTTAAAACCAAGTTTCACATTAACTTTTGTAAATATAAAAGAAAAAAAGTGTGAATGAAAATCATTAATTTCTTTTTGTAATTATTAGAATAGTTATTTTTCATTATTATAAAGATGAATAGTAAACACACGAATAGCGATGGATACACCATCTATATTTTATGTTAACTTTACAAATCACAAAAGGAGACTTTTTCAGTGGTGATTGTGGTTGCACGCCTCAGAACATGGTCCACACCATTGCGAACGCTTCTCTTTCAGATGTCCACGCTTTGAATTAGGAATTGAACAATTGTATCTCCAAAGAATCACTGTTTTTTTTTACTATTTTTTTAATATTTCATTGACCACGAAATTATTAAAGCAACTCAAAACACAAGGAGAGTTGAATCATCCTAAGAAGACTGATTGAATTCTCTACTTTTTCTTCTTTCCTGTGTTGCCGACTTCAATGTTCATGTCACGTTATAAATGCTTGTTGCGTTTTGCTGATACATAATTTGAATGTAGAAAAAGTTTTGATAATATAAAGTTGATTTAGGTAGTGTATCCCTCACATCTCTACTATTGAGACATGAAAATGTAACAGGTAACATTGTTTGCTTTGTACTATGTGAGATTATCACGTTACATGTTTATTTATTTTATTAAAATAGGCTAACACTTGATAATTTAAGTTTCATTAATATTAAGATATGTGCACCAATAAAACTATCTTTAATGAGATGAAAGCTCTCTCTTTCATTTTGTTTTTTTATTATTTGTTTCACTTTTTTTCTTTCTTTCCTCTTATTTTCATAATTTTTCTACACCGAATCATGTGTAGGTCTAATTAAAAGCACATCTAGTGAGATGGGATTGAAAACCTTTTTGCATAAATCACCAATAATGGGAACTCTACTTTATACTAGAACATCGCTCGTCTATAGTTTAATGGGTAATAATAAGCTACTGCTATATGATCATTAAGCACTATATTTATAAAAAATTCTCATGAGTTGGCCGAGTACTCTCCTCCAGCGAGCAGCACCCTTGATCTGGTGGTTCTCAGATCAGCACTCTAACGATTCGAGTTGACTCGACTAGAATTTAGCCAACTTAATTGAGTTCTGAAACACTGTTTTTGAGTGTAAATGTCGTTTAGGAAGGGGTGAGGCTGTTGCCACCAAATAAACTTCTCCCCATATCCATTTACTTCAAACACCTAACATCTAAATTTTAAAATAACAATTTTACTTTGTATACTCATTGAAATCCCCAATATATATAGCCTCAATTGAATATTCATTGATATTTCTCATTCTTCTCTTTATGTCAATATAATTTTTTTTTTTTCAAAGTTGTTCTTATTTTATTTCATTTAGATTGTGAATTTTTTATGTTGTTCCAGTGAAATTTATGAATCTATTAAACTTTTTTTAAAAATTAATATATGGTATTGTTGACGTTCGGAAACGGTCAACCAGAGATTCTGGGGCCCAGACGACGAATTTGGTAATGAATTAATAGTTCTGGTCGTACTGATTGAAGGATAGGAAATGATCAATTAATGAAGTTCTAGGTTGGTGGTGATTAATTCAGGTGAAGGAATGTCGGATTTGGTGGTTGGTCGGATTTAATAAAGTGTTCAGCAAGAAATTAAAGAAAAAGAGAGGGAGAGAGAGAGAAGAAACACAAGGATTTTTACGTGGTTCGGTGACTGCACCTACGTCCACGGTCACTCTGGGGTAATTCCGGTAGAGTGACAGTTCTCTAGTATGTTAAGCTTGTTGGTACAGTAGAATGTCTCCCATCTTTATAGAGAAGGGGAGATCACAATAAAAAATACAAAAGAAAGTTATACAAGTTATTGACAACGGCTAGTTTCAGCTAATCCTGACACTGTCATGCTGCATTAATTGTAAAGGTAATGATGATTTCCTCCCTGCACAAGTCTGCATTAATTATACCTGAAGAGGTCTTCACTTCATTAAATGCTTCTGGGTAATTGTGTAGGCAGTTTCCGACGAGAAATCATGAGAGTTGGTAATTCTGACAACTTGCTGTACACGATATCTGTTGAGGAAGCCTTCAGGTCAACCAGGTGATGCACTCTGGAGGAGAGCTGACGTGGCCAAGAGGAGAGGTAAGGCGATCTGGGGGTCTATGCGAGCTCGCGACCTCGCGAGCTCCTCGAGCTGAAGGTACGAGCAGGGGGCATTCTGGGAACTGCTGTTGGCTTGCGACCGGAATGACCTTACGAGTTGGGCTTGCAACTTCTAGTTCCATCTTTGGGCCTTCTGAGCCCTTACTTCTGTTTAAATTAAATAAGCATGTACTGGCCCATCTGGGCCGAACCAAAAAATGGGCATAACATCAAGCCCCCCAGCTCTCTGTGCGTTCTGCGGACTGAGAGCTGATTTAAACATGTGATTGGCGCCCATTTTCGAATCTTCTGGTACCGTTTCGATCTTTACACTGTAACTGTAGACGCGTGGCATCCATACAAGCGTTGGAGCCGAAAAAAGTGTCTTGGGACCGTATGCATTAAATGTGCACGTCTTGTAACTGACAGGCATAATGGCACACGACCGAGATTGGTGCCTAGCCGTTGGATCTTTGATGGTTATGCCTTTATGCTGGATCGGATGGCTGGGGACGGACGTCCCGGCCTATATAATCCACAGGTCTCCTCGTATTTTTTCTTTTTGCTTTCCTGATACAACTTCAGCACCCTTCTTTCCACCATTTCTTCTTCTTTGCTTCTTCTGGTTCGTTATACGCCGTCGGACAATCTCTTCGGATTCTGCCACTACAGGAATCAGCCACCGTTCTCAGCAAGTCGTAGACAATCCGAACAAGGTAATCCTCATTTTGCTTTTGCCCTTTTGTGTTGTTGTAGGATCTGCTCCCAGTTTGTGTTGCGATTTTCTGCTTATGTATCACATCCATGGGTCTCTGTATGCCCGTTTGGCCCTTAGGGATTTGTTGTGTTGGTTGCTTGAGTACCTATGTACGCTTGGGGCGACCTGACTATTAACCTAGGTGTCCCATCTCTTAGCCATTTATTGTTGCTTAGGACTTTCGATGAAACTGTTCCCTTACTACCTGGTAGGGTACCTGTAAACATAGGGTTAGCAACACACATATTTAGAGTGATAGAGTACCTGACGGGCCCGTGTCCCGGGCCTTCTCTTGCCCTTGGAGGCCAAGTGTGAGACCTGACGAATAGGATAATAGCTCCAGGAATTCTTTTTCTGTGTCTTGCTAGGCTCAGTATGCTGTAGGCGTTCTGATGTCATTCCTTCTGTGTTGTAGATGTCAGGTCGCTCACGCACTGGTCGAGGCAGGGCTTCTGCTTCCAGGAGGCAGGCAGGACGCCAGACTAGTGAGGCTGAGGCTACGACCTCGCGAGTTGGTCCGTCCAACGAGGAGGTCGCAGGAGGGGACGAGGTCGCTGAGGAAACAGACCCCCATCCTTTTAAACACACGCCCTCGCTCGTCACTCTTCCAAAGCTGGAGGCTTGGGCCCAGGAATTCAGCTTCCCCTTGGGGTGCAGAGCTAACGTTCCCGCGGCCACTGATCGAGCCGCTCATCCTCCTGAGGGCTTTGTGGCGATCAGCCGTGAACATATAGAGCTCGGCTTTAGGTTCCCTGTTCCTGGCTACCTCAAGAATCTCTTGAACGACCTGAAGTTTGTCCCGTTTCAATTAACCCCGAACTCGTATGCCTACTTAACCACCCTGGCTGCGGCGTTCGTTAAGTACGGACTAGGGTTCCCTTCACCCCGCATCCTCCGTAGTGTTTTCAGTTTTAAGGCGATTTTTGGGAAGGACGGACTCTACTACGCCACGCCTCGCCAACATTCTGATTACAGGGTGTATTTACCCCAGAGCTGCACTAAGTCCAACGTGGGGAAGTACAAGTCAAATTGGGCCCTGTTCACGTGCCCTTCGCTCGCTGGGCTGAATAATAGGAGTTTCGTGATGGCACCTAGTAGGCACACAAGCACTCAAATAATATTAGTATTTGCTTTTTTTTTTTTTTTTTTTTTTTTTTTTTTTTTTTACGAGTTGGCTTTTGCTTTGCAGGTGTCGCAGCTCCTGGGTACAAGCTTAGACAGGATGAGCTCGCTATTCTGAATGCTTATACAGTGGCTAAGGAACCAACCGAGGACTTTTTCCCTTCCGGTAGCGAGCTGGTAGAGCGGGGTCTCGCGCCATCTGCCACGAGTCCTCTTCTGAACATAGTCCAACACTTGGGGATAAGGGGGCAAACGAGCGAGGTCACTTCCGCCCTTGCTGCTCCTACACAATCAGAGTCAGAACCACAGCCCCTGCAACAAAGGTCACCGAGCACGAGCTTCTCCACCAGCCCTTCTTCAGACAATATGGGAAGGCTCACGATGTCCGTCCCTCTTCTCAGGTCGATTCCACCTGCCGAGCCGACCGAGGTCGTCAACGTGGACGACTTTTCCTCAGATTGCTCACAAAGAGCGCCCTCTCAGCCTGCTGCAGCTGCTCCTTCTCCAACCAGGTCAGCTGCGACCCTCAAAAGCGGGCTGCCCCATCTGAAGGGCAAAGTCCTCCTCCAGCCAAGATAGTCGAGGTCTTTGTCGCGGGGGACTTACCTTTGGATTCGAAGTCTGAGGCCCTGACCAGGAAAAGGAAAGGGAAGGCCATAGCTGAGCCCCCGGCCCCAAAGCAGAAGGGCGTCATCGAGGTCCGCCAGGCCAGGGCAGTTGTTATTGGTAGGGAGCCGGGCACTGAAACGCTAGGACGACCTGCGAGGCCTGCGATAATTGAACAGGCAGACTCTGAGCTCCGCTTTGAGGCGGCAAAGGAGATGGAATACTTAAACAGCTTCGTGGAGCTCGTGCCCGAAGTAATGGGAAAGCGCAACCCGAAGATGCAGAAACCTGAGCTTACAGGCCGGCACCTCGTAGGCTATGTAGCTCGTCATGCTGCTCTGGTAAGGCTCACACTCTTTTATATTTTGATTTTTTCTTCTTTTTCAAAAGACCTCTTACCATCTCTTTTGTTGCTTCAGCTTGGTATGGCGTCTGTGAAGCTAATGAGGGAGGCAGATTATCACATTAATGAGAATGAGGCCTTCAGGATGTCCCAGGAGCAGTTTGACGAGGAGAGGAGATTACTGCAGGATGAAATCAATCTCCTCCAAAAGGATCATAGAGAGCTTTCTGCCAAGCTTAAAGATGCTGATGCGGCCTTGTCACAAGAGACCGCTCGCAGGGAGGCCGCTACCTCTGAAGTCAACAAGGCCCACAGCGAACTAAATCAGCTGAAGGGCGAGCTCAGTGCTGCAAAGGTAAAGCTACAGGTTGCTGAGGATAAAGTAAGTCAGCATCAGTGGGACTTGGGAGCAGCCAGAGGGAAGCTCGTGAGGGCCGAGGAGAAGCGGGCTGAGGCAGAAGCGAAACTGGCTCAGACAGAGGGGAAGCTGGCTCAGACCGAGGCGGGCATTGAGGCCAAGTTAGCTCGGGAGCGTAACAGGGTTGAGAAAGAGGTCGAGAGGGCATTTCTGTTCAGCATGTGGGAGCGTTACCTGGACTTGGACTACTCATTCTTTGGGTCAGAAGGGGTCAAAATGATCCGGGAGTTCACGGAGCTCGCCGCAGGTGCTCAGAGTGCGCGACATGCAGATACTTCCTCTGCTCCCCCAGTTGATCCATCTGCTGTCCCAATCCCCTTGCCAGAACAGGTCCCTGAGGTACCTCCAGCTTTAGAGGATCCTCCAATGCCTGAGCCCCCAGCAGAGGCCCTTCCTGATTTACCAGCTCCTGAGCCCGTTCTTGAGGCAGAGCCCCCAGTAGAAGCCTTAGTTGATCCTGCTCCTTCAGACGAACCGGCTGGCGTCTAGGGCATTTTCATTTCATTTGTTTATTTGACTTCTTGTAATTTTCTTTTATTTGTTAGAACTCAAACAACGAGCTCGGAGCTCGGAATTATAATATTGGATTTCCTGCACAATTTCAATACTTTGTCCAAGTGTAGATATGCATATTTTAGTTATATGATGGGCAACTAACAGACAATAAACATACCATTATAAGTATTAAAATTTGCTAAGTGAATCACAATCGTGAAAATCATGCTAACTTGCGAACCTGCTGACTGCGGCTAGTGATAATAACGCGTTAGCTCATACGAATTTGGATTCAGCAAATAGCTCAATCGAGCAAAGTTTTTGATCCTGCAAGTGATATAATTGGGCAAACCTTAAAAGATTGGCAGGAGTTTGCATTTAGTGGGCAATTGATTCGCGAGGTCCGTGGGCATCTTTATATTTGAGAGGCGTAGCCTTACCCCCTCCCGCGAGGTCACGGGGCAATTGATTCGCGAGGTCCGCGGGCATCTTTATATTTGAGAGGCGTAGCCTTACCCCCTCCCGCGAGGTCGCGGGGTAATTGATTCGCGAGGTCCGCGGACATCTTTATATTTGAGAGGCGTAGCCTTACCCCCTCCCGCGAGGTCGCGGGGCAATTGATTCGCGAGGTCCGCGGGCATCTTTATATTTGAGAGGCGTAGCCTTACCCCCTCCCGCGAGGTCGCGGGGCAATTGATTCGCGAGGTTTGCGGGCAGCTTTATATTTGAGAGGCGTAGCCTTACCCCCTCCCGCGAGGTCGCGGGGCGATGATTTGCGAAGTCTGGAACATGGCGGCTGCGAACTAAAAAATGAACTTGATGCTTGCCGACGTAAACCTCTGTTAGTGAGGATAATATGGATGAGTCGAGCATCAATTGATGAAGCATCCTCGATTGAGGCTTTTTATGGACACTTATTGTTAGAATATGCTCGTAGCTTTGGCCAGCGATTCTATGCGAGCATTTTAGTTCTGAAAGATTCCTTGGATTTTTGCATAGATATCTTCAAGGAATAATATATGTATATACATAGACATTTCATGAAAATAGATTGCAGCTCGATTTCTTGAGAAAGAGATTTCATTAGCTTTGCTCTTTTTAACATGTACATTTGCTGGTTCAACCAGTTTGCTTTCTGTATCAAACATGACACATACAACAGAAAACAAGTGAAAACATGTTTACAGACAATCGTAAAAAAGAATCATGTACAAAGTTAGAGCGGGCTGACAGTTCTTAGGTGTAGTACGGTCGTAGGTGCTCAGCATTCCAGGTTCGGGGTAACTCCGATCCATCCATGCTGGCCAAATGATAGACTCCATTCTTCAGATTCTGCTTGATGAGGTACGACCCCTCCTAGTTGGGCTCGAGCACCCCATCGCTTGCCTTGCGAGCCCCAGGGAGGACTAACCTGAGAACGAGGTCCCCGGCTTTGTAGCTTCGAGCTCGCACCTTCTTGTTGTAATATCTGGCGACTTTCTGCTGGTACACTGCTACCCTTAGGCGAGTTGTCTCCCTTGCTTCCTCAGCTAAGTCTAGACTGGCCGCGAGCAGCTGGTCATTGTCTTCAGGTTGGAACGAGGCCCTTCGCTGGCTGGTGACTTCAAATTCTGCCGGTATCATGGCCTCTGTTCCATATACCATGGAAAATGGGGTTTCACCCGTCGAGTTACGGACTGTGGTCCTGTATGCCCAGAGGACTTTCTGTAGCTCGTCAGCCCAAGCCCCCTTTCTTGCCTCTAGCCTGGTCTTCAAAGTCTGCTTGATGATCTTGTTCACGGCCTTGACCTGACCATTGGCCTGAGGATGGTCCACAGCCGAGAAGCTCTTTACGATTCCGAGCTCGTTGCAGAAGTCTATGAACTGCTCGCTAGTGAACTGAGTCCCATTATCCATGACGAGCTGCTGAGGGACCCCGAACCTACAGATGATATTGTCCCACATAAATTTTTCTATCTTCGCTGTAGAGATTTCTGCTAGCTCCTTAGCTTCGGCCCATTTTGTAAAGTAGTCCACAGCGACTACAGCATGCCTGCAACTTCCTTGACCTGTGGGCAAAGATCCGATGAGGTCCATCCCCTAGATTGCGAAAGGCCATGGACTCACCATCTGCTGGAGGTAGGCTGGTGGAGCTCGTGGGACCTTAGCAAATCTCTGGCACTTATCACACTTCTTCACCAGATCCAATGCATCCTGCTTCATAGTTGGCCAGTAGAACTCCTGTCTAAGAGCCTTCTGGGCCAAGGATAATGCTCCTGCGTGGTTCCCGCAATGACCTGCATGAATATCATTCAGCACCACCTCATAGTCCTCATCATCTATACATCGCAGCAGCGAGGTTGAGAACCCCTTTTGTATAATCTGTCATCATAAATGCAGTATCGAGCTGCTCTAGCTCGTATGCGGCGAGCTTCCAGCTTGTTCTCTAGCAACTTTCCTTCCTGCAAGTAACTCAATAACGGACTCATCCAGGAGTTAGACCGAACCTGTATGATCATCATTGCATCTTTATCCTCGATGCTGGGAGCTGGTAGGAATTCCACAGGGAAAGACTCAAGGAGATCTGTATCTTGGGAGGTCGCTAAGCGGGCCAGGGCGTCTGCATTAAAGTTCTGTGCCCTGGGGATCTGGTTCACTTCAAACCCCTTGAAAGCCCCCAGTAACTCCTTAACCTTTTGGAAGTATTTCGACATCCTCCTTCCCTTGGTCTGATATTCTCCCCTGACATGGCAAACAATAAGTTGAGAATCACTGAAGACCTTTACCTGCTCAGCTCGCACCTCCTTTGCCAGGCGAAGTCCGGCAAGCAACGCCTAGTACTCGGCCTCATTATTGGTAGCTCGGAATCCAAACCTTAAGGCACTTAGGATCTTGTGACCTTTTGGACTGATCAGCATTATTCCAGCTCCTGAGCTTTGCTCGTTAGAGGATCCATCCACATACAGCTCCCAAGTTTGATCTCCAGCTAGTTCCTCCTGCTCCGGTACTGGCCCTGTGAATTCTACAATAAAGTCTGCAAGTGTCTGGGCCTTGAATGCCGTTCTAGGCCTGAACTCTATGTCGAACTGAGCGAGCTCGATGGCCTACTTGAGGAGCCTGCCTGAAGTGTCTGCTTTCTGAAGGACTTGCCTGAGAGGGTACTGCGTGAGGACCTCAATCTGATGAGCTTGGAAGTAGGGACATAGCTTCCTGGAGGCGGTTACCAGGCAGTACGTGAGCTTCTCCATTTGTGAGTATCGGGTCTCCGCATCAACCAGCCTTTTGTTGATGTAATACACGGGCAGCTGCATCTTCCCCTCTTCTCTTACCAAGGCCGCGCTTAGGGCGTGTTCAGAGACTCCCAAGTACAGGAATAGCTTCTCCCCCTCCTTTGGCTTGGACAGGAGAGGGGCCTGGCCTATATACTCTTTCAACCTCTGAAATGCTTCTTCGCAATGCTCATTCCATTCAAAGTTCTTGGTTTTCTTTATGGCTTCAAAGAATGGCACGCACTTGTCAGTAGTTTTCGAGATGAACCGGCTGAGAGCCGCGACCTGGCCATTAAGACTCTGCACATCTTTGATTTTGGGGGGGGACCTCATTTCCACCAGCGCCCTGATCTTCTCCGGGTTGGCCTCTATCCCTCTGCTATTTACCATAAATCCAAGGAACTTACCAGACGCTACCCCAAAGGCACACTTCAGCGGGTTTAACTTCATCCGGTAATTTCTGAGGACTTTGAATGTCTCACCCAGGTCGCAAACATGGTCCGCTGCTTTCTGAGACTTTACCAGCATATCATCTACGTATACTTTCATGGTTTTCCCAATCTGGTCTTGGAACATGGCATTGACCAGTCGCTGGTAGGTGGCTCCTGCGTTCTTTAGTCCGAATGGCATCACTTTGTAACAGTACAACCCCCTATCAATGACAAAAGAGGTGTGTTCCTCGTCCTGCGAGCTCATGGGGATTTGGTTGTATCCTGAGTAGGCATCCATGAAACTCAAGAGTTGGTGCCCGGCTGTCGCATCTACCAACTGGTCAATCCTCGGCAATGGGAAGCTGTCTTTCGGGCAAGCCTTGTTCAGGTCGGTGAAGTCAATGCAAGTCCTCCACTTCCCGTTCTTCTTCTTCACGAGAACTGGATTTACGACCCAAACAGGATAACGAACTTCCCTAATGAACCCATTAGCTAGCAGCTTCTCGACCTCCTCCTTCAGAGCTGCATAACGTTCCGGTGTCATCGGCCTCCTCTTCTGCCGGACTGGCCTGTGCTGGGGATCTATGTTCAGTCTGTGGCACATAACATCAGGATCTATCCCCACCATATCTTCATGGTTCCAAGCGAAGACGTCAAGGTTCATCTTTAGAAATTCTATGAGCTCAGTCTTCACTTCTGGTAGCAGATCTCTTCCTATCTTCACATATCTCTCTGGGTCTACTTCACTGACCCGCACATCCTCTAGCTCCTCAACAAGTCCTGTGGCCCTGTCTGCATCCATCTCGAGAGGGTCGAGGTCGTCGCTTACCCCTGTTTCAGAGATAACTCGCGGTTGGCCACCTGAGACCACGTTTACTTTCTTCCCTCGGACTCCCATCTTCACTGCATCTTCATAGCATCGCCTGGCCAACTGCTGTTCTCCCTTGACATAGCCTACCCCGTTGGGGGTCAGGAACTTGACTGTGAGCGTTCTGGTGGAGGTGACCATGTTTAGCTCGTTCATCGAAGGTCGCCCCAGGACCACGTTGTATGCTGAAGGGCTATTGATAATCAGGAAGTCTGCAAGAACTGTAGCTTACCGACCTAGTTCTCCGAGGGTGAGAGGTAACTTGATCTGGCCTATCGGTATCACTGCGTCTCCCGTGAATCCGTAGAGGGGTTCTGGTGAGGGTGTTAACTGCTCAACTCCTAACCCCATCTGGTCATAGCAGTTCTTATACATGACGTTGACTGAGCTGCCAGTGTCGATCATTACCTTCGTACCTCGACATTACTGATCTGAGCTCGGATTACAATCGCGTTGTTGTGGGGCCAGTGTACTCCCCTCTCGTCCTCCTCCGTGAATACAATACTGTCTGAGGATGCTTTTGCCCTTTTGGTGGGTCCCTCGACTCCTCCATATTCTGCCAGCAGGGTATGGTTGGCTTCTCGGACATACCTCCGGTGCGATCTGTTAGATGTACCTGCCACATGAGGCCCACCATAAATGGTAAAGATTGTTCTTACAACGGGCTCGCGCTCGGGCTCCGGAGCTCGCTAAGGCTGCTGTTGTTCGGGCTGCTGGTCTTGCCCCTGAGGTCGTTGGTGCTGAGGTCGCCTGCCAGCGGGCTGTACTACATACTCTCCCAGGCGGCCTCGCCTTATGAGTTCTTCAATGGCATCTTTCAACTGCCAGCAGTCTGAGGTATTGTGCCCGTTCTCATTATGATAGGCACAGTACTTTCTCGGGTCCCGACGTCGGTTAGGGGGTCCAGTCGGAGGTGGCTTCCCGAAGTTCTCCCTGTTTCTTTCCGCGGTGAAGATCCTGTCTTGCCTATCCGACAACACACTATAGCTTTCATACCGGTTCGGACGTCGGGGTTGCTCCATCCTCGGCCCTGGCCTAGCTCGCTTTGCCACAACATTATCAGTCTGGTTCCTCGGCTCCCCTGGCCTATCACTGCCATGATTCTTCCTCTTTTCACGATGGGAACCACTTGCTTCACCCCGCTGACCACTGGGTTTCTTAGCCCCGAAGGCTTCTTCCCATCTGATTTCTTTAGCAGCCCTTTCGTAGAACTCTCCTAGATCCTTCACAAGGGATTTGTATATGCTTTCGTACAGCTTCCCGTCTTTCCTGAGCCCTGCAGAAATAGCTGTTAAAATACTCTCATCAGAGGGCGTTTCCACATTACTCACCTCTTCTTTGAATCGAGTGATATAATCCTTCAGGGATTCATTTTGTCTCTGGAAAATGGTAGCGAGGTGGCAGGCTGGCGCGAGCTGCTTCCTCAAGGCCTTATATTGGTCCAGGAACTTCTTCTGACATTCTCTCCAGCTTCCGATGCTGCGAGCTGGAAGACCTTTGAACCAAGCTCGTGGAGCATCCCCTAGAGTAGTTGGGAATACTCGGCACTTTACCAGCGGGTCATCTGTCTGAAGATCCATCTGTACATTGAAAGCGTCCAGATGGTTGTAAGGGTCTGTCCTGCCGTCGTATAGAGGGATATTGAGGAGCTTAAACTTCGCTGGTAAGGGCACTGTCTCGATCTCCCGGGTGAATGGTACCCGGCGATTGTCCTGCTCTTCCCCAGTCTGGCCTCCAGGTCGAGCTTCCAACTGCTGGACCCTCTGTAACAATTCTTCTACTACTGGGTCCTGGGTCAGTGATCGCCGACTGGGGTTCCATCTGCTGGTACTTTCCTGCTCCCCAAAGTAACGGTTCTGTGACCTGCCCTCTTCACCTAGAGCTTCTGCGTGTCTGACGGCCTTTTGCGGCTCGGGCTCATAACCTGCACGGTATCCGCGGACTCGCTCTGGCCCACGACTACCCTCTTCACGCCTGGCGTCCTCGATACTCGCCCTTGCTCTTATCCCGTTCTGGCGAGGTGAGATCTCCCGCTCTTGGTTCCGCCCCCTAGCTCTCCTTGGGTGTAAGTTCGAGGAGCGGGCTGATCCTTCGGTCAGCGACCTTTCCCTTGCGGCTACCCCTTCTGGAGTTGAGATTTCTTCTGAAGGTCGACGGCGAGCTCTGCCTGGTGGTGCAACCTCCACCTGTCTTTGCACCGCACGGGCTTGGACTTCCACCAACGCCCTCACTGTCGTCGTTAACTCCCTTACTGTATCTTTTAGAGCTCGCTGGCGCTGCTGCCATTCCTAAGCAACCTTGTTTCCTGAAGGTGAGGCGCTCTGTTCTTCTTGAATTTCACGTCGTTCTTCTGCCACTCCGACACTCCTTGTTGCCTTGATCCTAGCCATGGTAGACAAGTATAAATGAATGTGAAATAATAACTAACTGGAGATTACCAGGTCGCTGTTGGGCCCTCCTTCTAGCGCTAAAAGATGTTGACGTTCGGAAACGGTCAACCAGAGATTCTGGGGCCCAGATGGCGAACTTGGTAATGAATTAATAGTTCTGGTCGTACTGATTGAAGGATAGGAAATGATCAATTAATGAAGTTCTAGGTTGGTGGTGATTAATTCAGGTGAAGGAATGTCGGACTTGGTGGTTGGTCGGATTTAATAAGGTGTTCAGCAAGAAACTAAAGAGAAAGAGAGGGAGAGAGAGAGAGAAGAAACACAAGGATTTTTACGTGGTTCGGTGACTGCACCTACGTCCACGGCCACTCTGGGGTAATTCCGGCAGAATGACAGTTCTTTAGTATGTTAAGCTTGTTGGTACAGTAGAATGTCTCCCATCTTTATAGAGGAGGGGAGATCACAATAAAAAATACAAAAGAAAGTTATACAAGTTATTGGCAACGACTAGTTTCAGCTAATCCTGACATTGCCATGCTGTATTAATTGTAAAGGTAATGATGATTTCCTTCCTGCACAAGTCTACATTAATTATATCTGAAGAGGTCTTCACTTCATTAAATGCTTCTGGGTAATTGTGTAGACAGTTTCCGACGGGAAATCATGAGAGTTGGTAATTCTGACAACTTGCTGTACACGATATCTCCTGAGAAAGCCTTCAGGTCAACCAGGTGATGCACTCTGGAGGAGAGCTGACGTGGCCAAGGGGAGAGGTAAGGCGATCTGGGGGTCTATGCGAGCTCGCGACCTCGCGAGCTCCCCGAGCTGAAGGTACGAGCAGGGGGTATTTTGGGAACTGCTGTTGGCTCGCGACCCGGATGACCTCACGAGTTGGGCTTACAACTTCTAGTTCCATCTTTGGGTCTCCTGGGCCCTTGTTTCTGTTTAAATTAAATAAGCATGTACTGGCCCCTCTGGGGCGAACCAAAAAATGGGCATAACAGGTATAAAATTGTAAAGTATTTATTATCATTTTTTTCTTGTTGCTACGAAGATAAACAAAAGAAGATAACTTATATTTCAAAAAATAAAAAATAATAATTGGAATAAAGGCTGCAACAAATATATTAGTAATTATTATTATTATTATTATTATTATTATTAGGAGGAAGCAATCTGGATGATGATCATTGATGCAGTAAACAAGATTGGAAAAAAGTTTGAAATCTAACTTGAAAACAAAACTGGAGTGGGAAAGATAAGAAAGAAGAAGAAGAGTTCAAGGTAAATTTAAATTGGGTTATTTAGCAAATACATTATTTTTATAAATTATGGAAGTGGAAAATAGTATTTTGGATTAAAGAGCCACCCTTTAGGCAGTTAGCACAGATTGCCCTTCTACGTTATACCAAATGAAATGACCCTCTTAAATATCTATAATTTAAGGAGCATGAAAATCAATGTAAGTATTGATATGAGCTCCAAACAATGAAATGAATTTTTTTTAACAGCATTCCTTTACTTAAAATAATTTTTATAATTTTGTACTAGTTTTAAAACTTCTACTAATTTTAATTAGGACCGTAAAATGAGACTTCATTTCGCTTATAAGTTTAACACGATGTTGTATCCAACCTTTCAAACAATCATAATGCCAAAATTTTGGTAAATCATTAAAAGACGTAAGTCCATGTAGACTTTGATATATGTGATAACTAATAACTTTATAAGTTGCATAATTAACATCTTTGTAAGTTGCAAAGGTACTTTTTCTATAGGGAGATTTGTATTCTTTATGGATCAATCCTGTAGAGGTATGATTTTGTGTTTTCACGAATAACACTTCTATTTAACCTATAATGAGGTTTTCACATATACTTGGGAGGCTTTTCAATCAAATTTAATAATAAAATGTGATTTTGGCATGTAATAAGATGGTTATCACCTCATTCAAAATTTAAATAATTGTCTTTTCAATACTGACTAAGATTATGTGTTTTGCATATCTCTCATATTTAATATTTAAAAAGTATTTTTAAAATAATACTAAAAGTATTTTTAATTATTTATCATCGGTCGGTGGCCGTACTGAAAATTCTAAAGGTTAACCATACATTCACACTACGAAATTTCGTGCAAGAAAAGTTGCTTGGCATCACATCCACATTTACCCTGTTATCGCAATAATTAAGTCATTAACGCAATAGCCACTAGCGATTGTTTGTGACTTTTCGAATCCAGCTTTACCTTATTATTACAATATGGCTTCACAAATCAGGTAGGTTACTAAAATTATAGAGAAAAGCTTGAGTGCGCTTGAGCACTCATGTCTATGTGGTATAATTACTTTATGTATTTATGTCACATAATATAATGTCAACAATGAATATATGAACTTTTCAATTTAAGTAATTTCATATTCATGGTAATGCAATATTGATTCAAATAAATGAAACATTAAGTCAAAGGGATACCGAGATCTATCAAGATCAAATATTTCATGCATGACTTGGATAACTCTCATATAAATGAGAGAGACAATATATGTTTTAAAATATGTTTGATGAGAATTGAATCCTTAACATCTTAGTTAATTGAGAAGTACCTGATGACTTGTGCTAAAAGATATGCTAATCAAAAAATTTTTTGTTAATTTTTTAGAGTATTTTCAAAACAAAAATAAATAAATAAATAAAATATATATATTTTAAAAAAAGAAATTCTAATTAGTCTCTAAGTTATTAGAAAAAGGGCATAATTTTGCTGTTTCCATTGGTATTGGTTTTGTCATATTCCCCGTACAAAACGTATCTAGAGTTGAATGTGTTGATACAACTCTAGATTGATTCTTTCCAGAGGAAGATGAAGATATCAAGAATCCTTAAGAAGATGAAGATTTGAACACATAATTCAAGTTGAAGTTCAAGCGGAGCTATAAGGTTGCACACATGGAATGTGGAGGCTGAAGATGGCATGGGAGGTAAGTATTAATGCATACATTTAGATGACCTCGGAACATAATAATGTATGTGCTTGATTTCCTTGATGATTGATTGATGGATGCTCGACGTGATTAATTGAATATGTTGATATCTGTTTTTGATGTAAAGATGAATGTAGAGATCTTTACTTCTAGCCTACGTTATAACATAAGATAATATTGATTTAGATATTCTTTATGAGTAAATATTTGTCTTTTGAAATGTTTGTACAAGTATGAGCGTGCACGCGCACGCACGCACGCACAAATATAAATATCTAACTTCGTGCTCCCTAACTATTTTGGCATAAAGTCTTTGTCTAGTCTTTATTTGACTTACAATTTTTTTCATGATTAGTTAACATATATCTAGGGTTATATTTGTTTTTTTTTGAAGAATTTTTTTTAAAGGTTTAAAATGACCAAAATACCCCTAGAAAATGACTTATGGAATTGAAATTTTAAGAAAAACATGAAACATGTAATACAAGCAATGAATGCAATCCTAAATATCTTAAAACTATATTTAAACACTCTTAACACATTATATACAACATGATTATGCATGAAAAAAGCATCAAACAATGAATATGTGAGCACTTGCATCCTTGTGTCTTCTAGCCAACCTTCTTGTCTTGTCTTATTCATTGTTCATCTGAAATCCTAAGTCCTAATTCCCAAGAACCCAAGAATATATTCAAAAGCATTTTGACTCTAAATAAGCCAGTTACAAATCATGAAACTTACAACTTGGAATGATTTTATCAGACGTACATGATTAGGTGACATGGCCTTAGATTAAGTGAAGCTTGATGACTTCCTCATGGTCTTGCATCTATAGGATAGCTATGCCTCTGAGTTAGGATGTGAAGAACCATTTAAATAGATGGAATGAATGTACCAAGGGGTTTGTATGGTTTTATGAATTTTACTACTGAGAAGAGCAAAAATCATCTATCACCTTGGTGAGGAAGTGATAGGGAATTATTTTGATTTCAAAATTACAGATTAGGACTGAGGATGTGATAAGCTTCTTGATCACGAAGAGTGATGAGTTGGGAACCTTTGGCTATAAATAGCAACCTCTCTTATTCACTCAAGTATGTGTAGTGTGAGTGTTTTGTATGTAATAATCGAATAAGAGAAAAAGACGACCTTAGTGCATTCTTGATACATTTTGTGATTATTCTAGCTAAGTTTGTGAGTGTTTAGGCTCTTGATATATGAGAGATGAGTGATACGTACATACCCTTCTTAGATCGTTCATGGAAGTCCATCATATACCGTAAGAGCCGGTTTTGAGCGCTTGCAAGTTTGAGGTATAATCTTTTTATGAAGCATAAATAAAACTCCATCAAATATGCCATCTTTCATGGAAATATCATTTAAACAGTTCAGTTTATTAATAAAAGTGTGCTCGTAGGAAAAGTTTGCTATAGGAAAAATAGACGTTTCCAGTCAGGACGATGGAACAAGAGTCAACAGGACGAACTATAATTAAAAAATAAATATTAACATGTTAATAAAATAAGTAAAAATTATATATATTTGTAAAACACACAAAATTACATATTAACATATAAAATAATAACTATAAATTATTTGCGGTGCAGTTTGTTCTGCCCTCCCACCGAAAACGATAAAAAAATAATAATAATAATAACTATAAATTATTTATAAAAATATTTGATGTGTGTGAAGGCACATGTTATAATCCTAAATCACGTGTACAAATGAAAAACAATTTTCATAGTTGGTACATGACAATTGACACACGCTTTTCACTTTTCAACATGACTCGTGAATCGTGATACATTCCCTGCACGCGCTTCGACAGACCACCTTAAAAACACACATGATCCATGATGATGAACAATCATTACAATAATCACACGTATTCTTCTATATATATCACCCCCACTACATCCACTTTCCTATCACTTACAGACTTTCTCTCCTCCCAAACACTCTCGAGAAAATCAGACACGAATATTTTTTTTTCCAAATGGCTTGTTCAAGCTCTGCTTTAAGAGTTTTCTCTTCTCCTTCTGTCAGAGTAAGCAATTCTAAATCATCAACATCAATCCATTTGTCACCATCCAAATTACTCGTACCATCAAAGCTCACTAACCCATTTCTCTCTCAAAGCCTCACCCTCCATACCACCACAAACTCCAACCTTTTGGTACCTAAAAGATCTTTCACTTGTAAGAGCCAGGCTAATCCATCAGTTGATTCCAGAGACAGTAAGTATTTTTCACTTTGTGCCTCTATTTATTATTTTTTTTTAAATACAAGTTGCTTTAACTGTAATTAATGTTGTATAATTATGAATGTAGCCAAAGTTCAAGAACTAAGTGTGTATGAGATCAACGAACGAGATCGTGGCAGCCCCGCTTATCTTCGGTTGAGTCTCAAATTGACAAATTCCCTCGGTGACCTTGTCCCTTTCACCAACAAAGTGAGCCATAAAGTTAACAAAAACGCAGGGAATCTTACATATGATAATTATTAACAAAACGTTATGGTGCTGCAGTTGTACACAGGAGACCTGAAAAAGCGGATAGGAATAACAGCAGGAATATGCATTCTGGTGCAACACAAGAAGGAGAAGAAAGGAGATCGCTACGAAGCCATATACAGCTTGTACTTTGGTGACTACGGTCACATAGCGGTGCAGGGACCATATTTGACATACGAAGACACATATCTGGCAGTGACTGGTGGATCGGGAATATTTGAGGGAGTGTATGGTCAGGTTAAGCTTCAACAGCTTATTTTCCCTTTCAAGATATTTTACACATTTTATTTGAAGGGAATCAAGGACTTGCCGGAGGAGCTACTTGGGATCCCTGTGGAGCCAAGCCCTCATGTTGAGCCCATCCCAGATGCCAAGGCTTGTCTGCCTCATGCAACCATTTCTAATTACTCTGACTAATATTTATTCATGATATGTAAACAATAAAAAGGGTTGGGCTTTTGTTTGTTTGTGTGTTTGTAATTTGAGTAGGTGAATTGCTTTCAGCAATTTGTGTATTGGACTACTTTTTAACTGCTACTTGCGAAATGGTAGCCCATGTAAGTTGTATGATCATGGTTGTGACTTTTGTCAACTGTTGGACAAACATTTTTACCCTTCTTTGCTTTTTTATCAAATGGTTGAAAATTGTTTCACTATATATATATAGTCTTAGCCATAGTAAATTATTTTATAAAGATGTTGATATTACTATCAATAAATATGATTTACAAATCCATATTATTAGTACACCCATATCTAAAATTTAAACATTAAACTATCACAATAAGTTCTGTATCTAATGTCAATAATATCCTCATCTATCCATAAATAGGATTTATACATACATTTTAGTACACCAAAGGCCCATCGTGGAAAAACATTTATAATTCCAATGTTAATATTAAAATATTACCATATATTATTTCATTTACTAATTCTTTTCATAGCAAAATAACTATATACTTGTGCTAGACCAATTGTATGTTTCTTCTTATTTATATTTACATTTAAATATTGCATATATAGAAACTTTATTTCATATATTAAAGGGGAAAGATCATTTTAGTCCCTAACTTTTGAGAAATGATCAAATTTTGAACTATATTTCAAAAAATGACAAAATGAACCCCAACTTTTCGAAAAAATGTCAAATTAGTCATTCTCGTTAGTCAATTAACGATCAAATTTAACGGATGACATGATATACAAGGGTAATTTTATCATTTTAAGGATTAAAATGATTTGATCCCTTAAACTTTTTTCTTAATTTTTTTAGATCATTTTAATCCCTAAAATGATAAAATTACCCTTGTATATCATGTCATCCGTTAAGTTTGACCGTTAGTTGACTAACGAGAATGACTAATTTGACACTTTTTCAAAAAGTTAGGGTCTATTTTGTCATTTTTTGAAACATAATTAAAAATTTGATCATTTCCCAAAAGTTAGGGATTAAAATGATCTTTCCCTTATATTAAAATGTGAAAATTCACTTAATTTTTCCATATTTAGTTTTTTTTTTTTTTCTATCACAGTGTTAGTAACATATTGGATTATTTAAATATAATATCCTTTAATTTCTTTCCTAATGCACTCCTTAATATAAAGCGTGATTGTAATTTATAATTGTCAAAATGTAAATTATATATATTAAAAGAGAGTTTATTGATGCTATTTGATGAGAACCTCATGATTTACAATTTCAGTTGAATTTAGATTTCTATTAATTTAGGATTATTATTAATTTAGATTTATCAGGTTTTAAGATTATCTTTTATTATAATTATCATTTATTAAATCTTTTGATAATGCAAGATTAGAATTATCTTTAATTAATCTTTAGATAAATTAGAATTAAATTTATCTTTAATTAATTATAGATAAATTAGAATTAGTTTATCAGTTTATTTTAGATTAGGAGTTACAAGACTATAAATAGCCATGTTAGCTTAAGGTTATAATGAAGTTTTGATGAATGAGAATTAGTAAAATCTTGCAAGTTGTCGGGTAATTATCGTGCATCTATTTCCACCCATTCTGGGTGGATTTTATTTGGGGAGTTGGGTTAGAATTCAAGCCACGACGATGATTTGTTTCTAGATTATTTCAATTTTTTTCTAAAATTTATTTTGGGATTAGCTTGGGTTAGGTTGAGTAATTCTATTATACAATTCTAGATTTAGGCTTATTATTGGATATAAATTTAGATCCTCCCTCAACACTATTATTGCTATTATGCTATATTTCATAATTAACAATTTTGATCATTTAAATATCATTAGATTCGGCTTGATTGATGTTTGATCGTACTTACATTTTATGTTTCTTTCATACTATGTTCGGTCTTTTTATTTCTTTTAGTTAACATATTAATTTATATTATAAATTTTGATGGGTAAGACTCATTATATGTTCTCTAACTAAGTATACGTGTGTGTGTCTCTCTCTCTATACATACATATATATATATATTGTTTTCTAGTTATATCAAAGTTCATTTATAAAACTTATTCCATCCCTCCTAATATCTAATCGTAGCTGCATCTAGTGCACATAGATCTATGAAGTTAGAATATGCATAATAAGATTGGGTTCTCATTGTTCCCATGTGTCTCTCACTCTTCTGTGTTTCAATTAGTAAAGTAAGAATTCAGAAAAAAAAAAAAAAGTTATTAAATATTGTTTGTTTATATACGAAAGATGGAAACTAGATTTACTTGTTCATATATGAATATATAGGGAGAGAACATTGTTGTTTTATTGGTCTTAGTATTGTCATATTTCATGTATAAAACACATCTAGAGTTGAACGTGTTCATAGAACTCTAGATTGATCCTTTGCTAAGGATGATGAAGAAGAGGTAAAGAGATATCTGAAGATCAACATTCTCCAAGAAGATGAAGATTTGAAGATAGTAGATGAAGTTGACATTCAAGTAGAATGATGTGGTAGCCCACATGGAATATGGATGTTGAAGATGCGATGAGGTAAGTATCATGTATACATTTAGGAACAATTTGTATGTGTCTAGATTACCTTGTTGATTGCTTGATGGATAGTTGAACATGATTAATTGAATATGGTCAATATCTATTCAAATGAAAAAATTATATGTAAAGATGCTTTACATCTAGCCTACATTACAATCACTATGTTATCAATGCTATTATGCTAATTCATACTTGACAATTTTGTTCATTTAAATATCATTAGATCTGGTTTGATTTGAATGTACTTGCATTTTATATTTCTTTTATACTTTGTTCGGTCCTTTTACTCTTTTCTTTTAGTTAACATATTAATTTATAATATGAATTTTGAGAGATAAGACTCATTATATCTCCTCTAACTAAGTAGACGTATGTACACAAAGATATCTATATATATATATATAGTTTTCTTATTATCAAAGTTAATTTATAAAATTTATTCAATCCCTCCTCATATATAATCTTAGCTGCATCCAGTGCACATAGATCAATAGTGTTAGAATATGCATAATAAAATTGGGTTCTCATTGTTCCCATGTGTTAAATGACACATTAGACCAAGATGATATGGGTACATTAATATGATGAATAAGAGGATGTATGTTGAAAATAAATATAGTTCTAGACCTAAAAATCTGCATGTTTTTCATGGTAAAAATTTACATGTTCCTAGGGTTAAACATTTGTGGATTAAGAAAACTGATTTGAATGATTTCTCTGAGTACGTGAATAATGTGACTAATAAAAGGAACATGTGTGTCAGGTATAATTCTGCATCTAAGACGATTTGATTGTGACAAGTTCAATGGATATGAATCCATTGAACAACATGAATTAATTTCATAAAATATGTTTCATGCATTGAAAGTTAAATTTGGGTGATTAAGACCTATGCTCTGTTTTGTGTGTTGTGTCTGGTTCGAAGTCTAAAACATCGACTTATTTCTAGAGCAAATTTTAGTATTTGGTCTACCTTGTCCTCTAGATTTTTTTTTTTTTTTTTTTAATACAATCCAACCATATAAAGGATGCAGAATTTAGAGTTGTGGTTAGGAAGTTATGATCAATTTACTACACCAAGGTTAGATTAGCAATTTTTGTCAAGATTTAGTATGTAAACTGATCACAACCTTCAAAATTACTAGGTTCCAATCTGAAATTGAAAACATTTTGTGGATGATTTTTTTTTGTTTTTTTGTTTTTTTTTTGTTTTTGTGTCTAATTTCTACGGTTAAATATCATTTCAAACCGATAATTATTTTATGAGACATAGATAAAATGTCGAATTGCATTCAAATATGAAATTTGCTGAAATTCATCTATGTTTTCTCTTTTCATATGCTCAAGCAGTTTCTAACTCGAGTGACAGTGTGTACTACCATGCTTCCAAATATGACCATGACATCCATGCAGGATGTTATCTCTTCGGCTCCATGTAAGAAAGAGATTATATTATTGTATGTGTAAATGCAACAATTACCAAGAACGATTAAACTATTGCCGTCCTTCTTTGATTGGTCGGATTATCCTTTCCAAGGGAGAGGGACCATAGAAATTATCAAACAAGATGATTATTTTGATGATTGCTTTGATGCTATTGACTATTGATTGAACATAAATTTGATAATGCTTAATTCATGAAAAACTTATGAATAATGTGTGAAGCTACCCAATATTAGAAAGAGCTACCTTCATAAATGTGTGAAACCTGTAATGAGAGGTTATTTGTTTAGAAAATAGTATTTAAAAAAAAGAAGTATGAAAAATATGTGTTTAGGAGAGAAAAAAAAATCATTACTTCAATTGGCTTAAATTCAAAATTCATAAGAAAAATTTGAAGCACCCTTTAGATGAAAAGATGCAATGAAAGAAAAGAAATGAAAAGAAGGAAAAAGAAACACATACACAGACAAGCTTTGAAAGATATATTTTTATCAAATCATGTAAAGCTCTCACAAAAAATAAACTATAAAATCACATAGAGCTATCATACATTAGACAAAAATAATGACCCTTATTTGTTATGTGATCTGTAAGAATTAGAAACAAATTAAAACTCTTACCAACCTAAGGCTCCTAATTAAATCCAGTCTAGATATTAAATCCAACTAAAATCTACTATTGAAAAGTTTTAATTTGAGTCCAAACATGAATTCCAATCAGCTATAGAAAATCAAAACCTTGTCATAAATGCATTGCTAGCTCAACAAGGAAAAGCTTTAAGAATTCTAAATGAGAATGGTTAACATGCATGGAATGATTCCTGACTTAATTTGACAGTTTTAAACTTCTTAAATCAACTTTAGGTCGTAAAAAACATTTAGTAGAAGACATGAGGTGAATATATAAACAAACAGATGCAAGAAGGGAGTCAGACTTGGGCAGCAACTTGAGTGACCAACCAATGGTCACGGTAGGGATCTCACTACCACGGCCATTGGGTCACTGCCTTAGTGGTGGCTTAATGGTCAACTCTATAGTATGTTCTCCAACCTTACGAACTCTGTTGGTTTTGGTCATGACATCTTTATTCAATCTTTGATTGACTCACATTTTTTCTGTACAGTCAGCTAGCATTTATGATTATATTTTTTATGAAGAAATTGATTTCAAAAAGTGTCTAAAAATGCCTAAAATGCCCCTAATTTCAGACCCTAAGAATTGAACTTCTAGGAAATTTTTAACAAACAAATTTAGTAAGATAAAAATGCAATCCTAGGGTTCAAAACTAATGCAAACACTCTTAACACATGAAGCACAAGCAAACACACATAAAAGCACATGAAATCAAAATTGATCAACATCAATTGAGCACTTGCATCTTCAAGCCTTGCTAACTTCCTCAAACCATATTGTCTTGACTACTTACTCTTCAATCGCCTTGATAAATATCCAATGAACCATCCCAAAACTTAAGAAGCTAAAGAGTACATATAAATAGCACTTTGACATGATATAAGCCAACTATAAAAACATGGGCCTCACTTTTTTTTTTTTTTAAAGATGGTTTCTTTATTTAAAAAAAAAAAAATGTAGCATTACATGTTAGCTAACCATGGGAAAAGACTATGAGTCAAACAGAGGTCTGATGAGAAAGTTATGGTCATTTTCATAAAGTTGTGCAAAGTTGATAGCACATTGAAAAACTATTCGATTAGTCTCCTAGCCGCTTAAGCGGCTGTGACAATGCTTGTGCAAACTTTATTCGTATGGGCTCCATTTTGAGTGTTTCCACTTCTCATTTTTTCGATGTGTTTTAGACTTTCAAAACTTGATTTGGAAAGGTCAAAGTTGGCTTTTTAACTTCATTAAAGCCTCATGTTCGGTTTCAATTCACTTTAAGATTCCTAAATTTTTTCGTATTTGACTAGGATTTTATATATGGAATAAATTAGGAGTATTAATAGCCAATCGGTTTCAAGTTGGGATGCAATTAAAACTTTTCTATTTTTCATTCCTATTTGGAATTATTTTTTAGAATAAATTCATTTAAAATTCTTAAATTGTGAATGGTTTTAATTGGTTTCTAACTCTCTGTAACAACACTATAAAAGTGTTTCTATTTTAAAAATATTTGTGGCCTTTTATACACATCTCTCCGCATTTAGTTGCTTATTCTTTGAGAGCATTTTGAGAGTTAGAAATATTGAGTCTAGATTTAGAGTGTTTGGGCATATATTGCATCTAGGCTTACATACAATGTCATGATCATGCATTCTAATTTAGTGGCATGCATCAATTTGTTAAGTTTGAGTGTGTGCATCAAATGATTAGTTCAAGATCAACTTATGACCTTGCTTCTTAGAGAGAAGAAGTGGAGAGGATTTGTTAGACTTGCATGATCAGACAAGAAGACAAGTTCAAGGTAACCATAGCGGATTTATAAGATGGATGAAGTTGTCATTCTAGATTCATGAAAAGTGAGACTTGGCAACTTCTACTATTAGTTAGACAAGGTTAGGTTTCTAGGCTAGGTGAGTTGTCAAAGAAACTTGTAATTCGTGTTTTAATAATGGGGTTTGGTTTGAAACTAGCTAGAAAGAGTTTTAGTCGCAAGGTTTTTCTTGTTGGGTGTTGACATAAAAATTGTCATGCATCGCTTCTCTCTCTCTTCTACATTTCTTTTATATTGTTTTTATTTTTCATTTTAGTGCCTATTTTGATAAGATATAAGAAATTTAATCAACATATTCACCCCCCACCCCTCCTTCCTCTAGGTTAATTATTGTGTTTGCTAAGGTCTTTCATATCTCTTTTTTTTTTTTTTTTTTTTATATTTTGGTTCATCCGGTCCTTTGACAAATTTGAATGATAATGTTATCTATCCTTCTTTGTTTAGCCATTCCTCTATGGACTTTGTTGATGAGTTTTCTTGGTCTTCAAATCAATCCCTTTGTCTTTTGAATCACAAGAAGAAAACCATGCAACCTAAACAAAATTCTAATATTAAATGAATGAGATATAGAGATTGGTTTTCACTAATGAAATAGCACTCTAACCTCTTTCGTCTACGGATCAATAATGACTTCTAATCAACATGATAAAGTATTGTTATTAAAACTTCTTATGTAAATCTAATTCCTAAACATAGTTTTCTAGAAGCATCTTTATGACCTAAAATAGGAAACTAAATTTGAAAACAAATAGAATAATTATGAATAAAATGTGAATAGTTCAATATAATGAAAATAAGTTTAATTTTCTTTCTTGAAGCTTAGATCACATTGTAAATTATACAAATTGTTGGTTCCATGATTTATAATTAGCTTATTTAGAGATAAAATGCTATTAAATGTATTTTCAGGTTCTTAAGAATTATGACTTATAATTTAAGATGAGCAATGAAGGTTGAAGATCAAGACAAGGCAAGACTATTAGCTAGAAGATTCTTAGATATAAGTGCTAACACATTCGTGGTTTGTTGATTGTTTATGCTTATTCATATTGTATTTCATGTGTCAAGAATGTTTGCATGTAGTTTTGAACCTTTAGGATTGTATACATTGCATGTGTTACATGTTTGCATATTTTCCTTAAAAGTTCAATTCTATGAGCATCTTGTAACGGTATTTCGATCATTTTCTAGATGTCTTTGAAAACGGTTTCTTCATAATAATAAAAAAAATGGATCTTTAGATGTGAGCAAACCTTAGGAAAAAAAAAATTGTGATTCAAACAGAGGTTCGAAAAATGAGTTATGGTTAAATCCGTTAGAGAGTGCAAAATTGGAGAGGCATAAGCAAGTTGATTATTGAGTCACCATTAGGGCGATGACCTAGCAATTGTCATAGTGCTTTCACTACCATGGCCACTAGCTAACCGCTCAAGTGGTCGCTTAGTGGTCATCGACCACTAAAGCTATCACCTTAGCCCTTCAACGCAATTTTCTTCTTTTTTCCATTTGAGGTCCATCTTACACATTTTCACTTCCCTTTTTTTTCTAACATATTCTAGACATTCAAAACTTGATGTGGAAAGGCAAATATGACTTTCAAAATGTTACAAAATATCTCATGCATGGAGTCGATTGACTTTAGGATTCTTAGATCTTTCCGTATACGATTATGATTTCATAAATGGGATAAATTAGGAGTCTTATTAGCTTATATGATTCATGTCGGGATGCACTTAAAACTTTTATTTTTTTGAATTTATAATTGAACTTGTGTCCTAGAATAAGTTCATTTAGGAGTCTCAAATTAGCATGGGTTTTAATTGGTTACCAACTCTCTTAGACCGCACTATAAATAGGGGTCTTTAGTTCTTAAAAAACTAGCACAACTCTTTGCGTTTAGTTTTAATATTCTTTGAGAGGCTCTTCATAAAAGTTAGACTTCTTAAAGTCTAGATTTTGAGTGACAATGCATACCTTGCATCTAGGCTTTCACAAGGTGTTGTCATCAAGCATTCATTCTACTTGTGTTGCATCTATCGTTCATTAAGTTTCCATGTGTACATCAAATAATTGGATCAAGCTTCAATTACTAAAGAATAAAAGTCTAGGAATAGTTCTAAATAGATAAATAAAAGTACTTATCTCATTCAAGTGAATCCATGATCTTCTACTTGATGTGACATATTGCATCATCATTCTTGTTGTCTTCCCTTCTTTCTCATCTTGAAATATCATGCCTAACACTCAATCATTAAAAACTCAAGCATGTTTCTAGTCACTGGAATATGACAACATACTCAAGGGAACAACAACTATTATGTTCATTAACCATTTCTTTGTAGGCAGAAGAGTAAGTTCATGTATAATAAATTATGTGCTAAATCCTCAAGAAGAGTCTATATTATTAATAATGTCAATTTAGGCAGGTCGACCGAAACTATGATATCCTTAAAAAGAATCTAGGGTTAGTAAGACCGTAGATCCTAGAATAAAATTTCATATAATTAATAATGTCAACTTCGTGGAATTGATAGATTTATTTAAGATTCTCAAAAAAATCTAAAGTCAATGAGACAATCAATCACTTGTAAATATTTATAAGAAATCTATATAATTAATAATGTTAAGTAATTGAGATTGATCGACTATCATGAGATCTTTAAAGGAATCTAAGCTTAGAGAGATCAATTGATTGTCACTAGATACTTATAAAAAAATTGATATAATTAATAATTTCATTTAATGAGATCGATCAAGTAACATGAGATCCTCAAAAGAATCTAGGTTTATAAGACCAATAGATCAAGGTTGGATACTTAGAAAAATTTATTTAATTAATAATGTCAACTTAGTGAGATAGATTGACTATCATGAGATCTTTAAATAGAATCTAGGTCCTTGGGATTGATCAATTGCAACTAGATCCTCAGAAAACTCTTAAATTAATAATGTCAACTTATTGACATTGATTTATTGTTATGAGATTTTAAAATAATATATAATCAGTAAATTTGTAGTTTGAAGTTTGTTCCATCTTGAAATGCAAACATTTGACTTTAGAATTTCTTGAAGGTTCCCACCAAGTGGGTTTGGTACTCAACAAAAGGTAATTTTGTATGTTTAAAGAATGTAGGATTTTGCATTGTCTTTTGGGTTTTTTTTTTTTTTTTTTAATTTTTATATTTATATACTTGTAGTAGAAAACAAATAAAGTTTTTTCTTTTTAATTTTATTTTTCGAATGTTTTTTCTTTGAATTATTATCTTGCAGCATTATTATTGAAACTATAAATGGTAGCATTCTTAAAATTCAATTCTCTTAAGTTATCAAATATTCAAATATTCCTCAAATACACTATCTCAACTCTTATTCCAAAACATATTTCATTACTTCATTTTGTAAAATTATAATTTTATAAAATATTACAATTAAGTTAAGTATTACTATATAACCCAAACAATTTTCCTAAGATTCATTTTATATAATATAGTAAGTGACATGATAATGACAAATCTTTTGTCGCATCATATTGAAGGGAAAATAAAAAGTGTTTTAATCAAATTAAAACTTGTGGAAGAGTGAGTTTCAAAACTTTTTACAACACTCAAAGAACCTGAAACTACAAAACAGTAAAATAAAACAATAAAAACAAGTAAAATATAAGATATTTTACCTTCTATATTAATTCTCTATAAATTGTTCACCACTTAATCTTCTTTGATATGTTTATATACCAAGAGACAAATAAGTGATCATAATTATATAGAACTACGCTCACTTACTTTGGATTTCTTTTCAAAAAAAAAATCAAATCCATCTATATAAGATGTGAGTTTTCTATTTTTGGTATTACAAACAAGAAAGATAATGATTATTCTTCTCTGTATTTGGCTGTGGAAAATAAAAAACTATTTTTCTATCTGTTTGTCAAACATACAACCAACCAAAAACCTTAATGAATTTTTTTTCTTTTATAGGCAACAACTAGCGTTTCCCAAAAAAAAAAAAAAAAAGTCAAAAGTAATATTGAAACCCACATTTGTTAAGAATTGAACTCTTGCCCTATATAATATAATTAATTTAAAATTAATTCATGTTATATTATGAAATTGAACATGCGACCTCTAATAAATTAATTCATAATTTATTTAAATCAAATTTACTTTTAAGAATGGAAGTCAAGACCTCTTATAAAATTAATTAACTAATTATTAATTCATAATCAATGATTAAATATTAAGAATTAAATAACTTGAATAACCCATATTATTTAAATAACAAGTGAACACAAATATTACCACTTACGTACCACATATAATTAGATAGTCCAATTACAATATTCTATATGCATGTTTCTTATAGTAAAATGAGCTATCAAAGAAACCAACTTGATAGACCTATAGTTTTAAAATCCAATAATAGCATAATTGTTAATTAAATTATTTAATTAAATAATTCATTATTGTTAATCTTAGAGTTATTCTAATAAAAATTCAAGGTTGCACTTTCAAAACTACAGAGGTTGTTATACAATCTGAAATTTTCAATATCCATTGATTTAATCATTATATATAATTTGATCATCTATACATAATTCATAATCTAAGCTAAGTCAAAATATTCGTTTTATCCCTCTAATTATTTCTTGTTCTTATTAGTACTATTGATTTTTTAATAAATAATATAATCATAACATCTTGCAAATATATCTTTTTATTTACATATAAATAGAAAGTTGAACGCTCGTTTTGTTGAAGATCTGAATCAACCCTTAAGGAAATTATTCTCTGCTTCTCGCAAGAAAGAGTGAATATTATTATTGTACAAAATGTTCCCAGCAATTTATTAAATCATATCCTCAAAGTATAAATTTATTGACTGGGCATCTACACTATTCTTATCCATGTAAATCTAAGGATATAACTCAACAAGCAGGTGTTCATAATACACTTAAGATTAATATCAATTAATATATGATCATTTGATCAATAAATATAAATCTCTAAATTTAATGGATATTAGTTAGAGATTTATCTTTATCATGGTACAATCTTATATAATCTTTATTATATAAGATGTCTTCATTTCTATATTACTACATGAACAGTCTCAGATACGATTGTTATACTTAATACAAAATGAACTGCAACCGTCTTTATTTGTTTTCTACTAATTCTTTAGATTAATTATCTTAAACTACATCTACTTGTATTTAACACTTAAATACTTGTTTGAGATTACATTAGTAATCAAGATTTTACATATGATATCCTTAATTTTTGTAAATAAAAAATTTGAATGAAATGAATACTTTATTAATATTTAAAAACTATTTACATTATTATAAGCTCTTAGGGCATAGACCCCAACACACATATGATGAATTATGTGAGATAGCATCATTATTAATTACATATATTTTTATTTCTTAGTCACCGAAATGATACATAGATTAGGCTTTAGGTAAATGATTATCTTTGCTCTTTATTTTTCTTAGTTTGATTGTGATTTATGATTATGAACCAAAAAAGAAGCAAAACGATCACTTAAGAGTAAAACAAACGCATAACAATTTTATTAAAATGATAAACATATCATGTAAAATGTAATACAAGGAGCTTCTACACCACATGAATCATATATGACTCATAACAATGGTTATATATAACAGACACTTAAAACACACTTGACAATAGCAAAGATATGTAACTGGCTAATAAATATAAATCAAGGATGGAAATTGCTATGCCATTGCTTGATTACATCATAGGGCAACCCAATATCATTTGTAGCAATGTTGCCTCCATGAAACTCAGAAGGTAGCCTTATGTCACTACCACTTGCACCTTCATTATCATTAGTGTTGTTGTTCCCAAGAGGTTGTAGGCTCATAGCAATATCATTTCCATTACTTTTGCGTTCAAAATGAGATGGCGGTAGTGTTGTGCCTATGCTCAATCTATCATGTTGTAACCCTAAATTGGAATCATTTCTACTGTTGTTGCCTCCAATATAAGAAAGCGGTTGCGACTGTAACACAGGCATTCCACTAATATTGATCAAGCCTTTGAAACCCTCATGAGGCTGCAACTTCATAGTAGTTTCAACTCTATTGGAACCACTAGAATAGGATGAAAAATTCCCATAATCCATTAATTCTGTTTGATTTCTACCACTAGTATTACCAAAATGGGATTCAAAATTCCTAAAATCCACTAAACCTAGTTGGTTTCCATCATTGGAACCAACCGACTGAGATAGAGCATTTAATTCAATCATATGATCTGTTTTAGCCATACTACTACTCCCAATAATATTTTCTGTATTACTCATCATTTCAAAAAACCATTGCTCCCATGAATTTGATCTATCGATATTATCTAGTGGGGTCTTTCCATTATGAACATGATTAGATCTATCGATATTATCTTCTATATTGGGAGCCATTTGGTCTAGTAATGGCCTTGAAACCTGACCAAAAGTAGGAGGAGCACTTGAAGAAGGAGCAAACTGAAGAGAACTAAGAGAGAGGGGACATTGTTGAAGATATTCCACCCTTCTCTTAATCTCCACACGCCTTTCTTCAGCAAACGAAATAAGAGAATGCAAATCATTTACATTAAGTTCATTGGAGCCATTACCTTGATAAATATGCATGAGATTGGAGGCCTCCATCTGTTTATTCTTCCTCTGGCATTTCTTGACTCGTTCTTCCATTTTCTTCACCTTTTCTTTTAAATAGGTATCTTGTTCCATCATTTTTTTACTTCGCTCTGTCTCGGGCATGTTGTGGAACCTTGTAAGATTTTCTTGCACCTTTTGGGGAGAGGGCCACGTAGTTGGTTGCTGATCATTTGGACCATAGATTATAAGAGAAGCATTAACATCACAAAGAGTGCTTAATTCACTCACTTTTTTTACTAGTCCAAGCCTCCTCTTCCTAAAGCTTGATTTTCTAGCTCTTTCACTTTCTATCCATCTAAGATCTAACTTCTTCCTCATTATGTTTGGTGACTTCGTTTTTACTCTCTATCTTTTATGATTTTTGCATTACCTATCAATGTCTTATATAGGAAAAGTAGGTGCTCTTTAAATGACAAAATGGTAAACATACAACAAAGGAAGATTCAGGGTAATATCCAAAATTTAAAATGTAACATATATTTGTTAAAAAAATCAACTTCTTAAACCCTAAAAAAAGGAGCTTTACCAGAAAATTTACTCCTGCTGCTGGCAATACAGTAGGATATTTCATTGTTTTTTAATGCTAGGTTTGTATTTTTCACCTTGCAACTCATGACATTCATATTTTTTATCTTCAAATCATTGTCGTTTATCATAGAAATATTTAATTTTTATATCTTGACAGATAAGACCAAATTAATTATTGCAACCAAATATATAATAAGCATACTTAAATATTTTTCTATATCTTTGATTGATATCCACACCCAGATTCCCATATTAATTAACAATGAAATCATTGTATATTGAGTAAATCTAGCACATTGTGGTGCCATAAAGTGATATCCTTAATTATCTATGTGTTCATTGCCATATGTGTATATATGCATTTATGTATGTACTAACTTTGTGCTAGTATTTGTTTTAAAGGGAAAAAAATATATTAAAATTAATTCTAGAATTATGTGAAAGTAATATGGCTAGAACTCTTAACCCCAATTAGACCTGGCAAAAATACACTCAACCCAGTAATTCGACCTAAACCCACTTGCATAAAACAATTGGCTGGTCTTGCCTTATTAGGTTTGGGTTATTAAGGGGTCAGTTAACTACAATCCAATAATTAAGAGTTCGAATTTGGGTTTAATTCATAGAACCCATTAAAAGCTATTATGACCCATTAATATCATAATTATATTATAAAGTAAAATTCTAAATTTCCTAATTTAAGAAAAATAATCATGTTTGTAACTCATTGACATAGAATTTATAATTCATTTTCTCTCTTCTATTCTTTTTCTCTTGTTGTAATACATAATATAATTCATCAATAGTCTCATTTATATATTTTCATCATTACCATTAATCAAAAGTATGTTCATGTGATACATACATATTAGATAAACTATCGATTACTAGGTGAAACAAGAGAAAGATGTAGTTATATTTTTTATTGCAAATTCAGCAAACTAGTGTTTGCTTATTATAGGCATTTTTGATGTTAGGTTTTTCGTATTCTAATTTTTTATATACATTTATTTTCAATTTACTTCACATTAGAAATGAGTTTTCATTGTACATTGTTATGAATTTATGTATTTATTACTACTTCCATTTGGAAAATATTCTTTACCTTATATTGTTAATATTTCACTATGAAATAACTTATTTTACTGTTATTTCATTTTGGAAATAATGCTTCTAATTTGATTATATATAGGACTGTTTTTTAATTATTCAGAGTATCCTATCAATTGAATTATATTTTCTATTTCTCCTTTACTTTCATTTGTTCTTTCTTATTTGATTATTCACTACAAGAAAACAGCATTGCTCGCTAGAGAAGACTTTTGATAGCAGGCCCTATGCTCGGTATTTATGTCACTATGATGGGAAAGCAAAATTTTCTATAATGAGCACCGAAACTTATCTATAGTGGGCAATGCCCTCTATATAAACCAATTTACATAGCGAGCAACAACTATTATAGAAACCAGCTCTATAAAGGACAAAGCTCACTACGAAATTGCCCGTTATGAAAAGTGGTTTCTATTGCATGCTATAGAAACTCCTTTCTATAGAAAATAATGCTCGCTATAGAAAGCAATTCCATAGCGAACAATGTTGGTCATGGAAACAAGGTTTTATATATATATGGATTTTCAATGTATGCTAACTACAGATGATACATAAACAAATTTTTGATGTATGATTTAATGTTATTTTTCTCATAATATAAATTATATATATATGAAGTTAGGATACATTGAAAATCTATATATATATATATATATCTCCTAATGTCCGCATACATCAAAATACGTCATAACGTATGAATACCTAAAGTTCTAAGATACAATGTATTTTGTTGGTCAAACAATAAAAGAGTTTAGCATATCTTCCAAAGTTTGAAGCTCACTAGTAGGCTACCGCAAAGGAATGCTTGCCATTATTTTCTTCATACAAACCTGCCAAGAACTTGGACCAAGCTTCATGTAATGAATTGTTGCATGGGGATCCTTGTAGTTAATTTCAGCTTCGCCACCACTTCTTCAATACCCATCCAATCCAATAACTTGCACTTGTTTCCTCTAGATCCATAGGCTTGACTTATAGAAGCACAAGATGATGACTACATATGCACAACAACTCAAATAATTAAATATAAATATGGAATTAAGTTGCAACAGTAAATTATATCAATTTCATGAATATTTACCTTTAAAGAATGTTCAACAAATTTGACACTTTTGTTATCTCTCACCAAATTTGAGCCACATGAATATTGTTTACGAAAAAAATAATAATAATAGGTTGTGAGGAAACATGGATACGAAAAAAAATGTACTAAGTATCAAAATATGAAAGTAAACGAATTTTAAAAGTTTTGAGTTGTTTACTGGTTGTGTGGGAAGAATACATGCTACTATTTGATTTGGATCCACTTAAGGCATATGAGTAATGAATAAATTTTGCAAATTTGTAAACGCCTACATCATACTTTAATTTCATTTTATTATCCATCTGTTGCTTGTATTGTTCATAGACACATGCTTGTACAACTGTAGGTGTTACATCATAACCCAATCCTCGAATTAGACCCCGATGCTCTCAACTTAAAACTTGAGATATAGCATCATCTCTAACTAATTGTTAGGATTCTTGGTGAAGTGCCTCCATTTGTCTCCATATATCATGCCAAGTGATATTAATATTAAAATAATAATAATAATAAACATATGTAATTAAATTAAGACAATAATTTACCAAATCAACTTAGGATACAATTTTTCACCAACATCCTTGGTCATGGGGTCCTATCTTTGTGCTTATGATTAGCTATCCATGTTTCAACTTTGTCGACTTTATTCAGGTCTTCATTTAGAACCACTTTTTTAGCTCTCTAACATTGAAAATTATAAAAGCAATAATATATATTTTGTGTTTAATTATAAAGTTCTTAGAAAACAACACATTTAAGAAAAAATAATATATATTTTTGAAGCTTAAGGAATGATAACAAGCAATGATAACAAACAATAATCTGGTTAAAATTGAACTCTTATCAATTCTTCATATAATCGTGTCAATATGACTTATTGAATGGAAGGGAGATGAAGAGGGGTGTTTGCATTCATCCTCGCTAACTCAGAATAACGATTACTTTTTTCCTAAAATATTGTAAAATTAAATCAAAATCAATTAAAGGTTAACATGTTTGCTTTAAAATATGAATGCATAATTACCTGAAATTCTGGAGATAATCGATGTTTAACAAATTTGTTCCAATCCTCATCATTAAGTCAGTTGGTTTTAACATTTGTAACCTTTTTTGTGCATCAGAACCAAGAGGAACACCTTTAATAAGTCTTGTTATCCTGCTTTTATATGCTCTCCAACAATGACACATTGCCTTTAATGTGTGATCCTTTCCAATGTCATCCAAGCCCAACCTTATTTGAAAGTTTGTAAGACAGTGTATGAACACCTAGTCATCAATAGGATGGATCCTACCTATACTAATTGTTGATAGGTCACGCTCTACTTTTATCTCTCATTAAGTTAGAGAGTCTCCATCAAAGCATGCACCTCGAGAGAATAGGTCAAAAAAGGTGGATGATGCTCATAGTATGGAGTGTGGACAGTTTCATCCTTGGGTACATAGGTTATATTATTATTATTTTATTAATTTGTACATAAACATTCATTTTATTGAATTGAACATTTTTGGAGCTATTTTGTGGTAATATGGAGTTGGATTAAGAGATTAGTATCTAAATATGATAGATAAAGTGTAATTTTTATATGCTAGTATTTTTAATAGCTCAAATAGTCAAAAAAATGTGGAAGAATCTATCAAAATTTTAGTAAAATTGTAGTATGAAGTGTATAATTGTTTGTCTGTAATTATATTTTCAACTTTTTTTTTTTTTGCAGGAACCTTAGTCAGCAACCGTCTAAATATTGATAGTTGAGATGTTAAATCTGAAGAAATATATGGCTACAACACTGGAGTTGTTAAGGAGAATGAATAAGAGACAAGGGATACAGGATGCTCATTTACGAATCCAACAATCTCCCAATGATTCCCCTAATCTAGATGATGATGATGACGAAGACAATGAGGATGACATAGGTGCACCGTGTTCTCAAGATATAGGTGCATCAGTGAAAGGTTAGGTTGATGAAGATGCACGGACAGACCGTGAGGGTGATGTAGATGCATCACATTCTCAATATGTAAGTGCATTTATGGAGGGTAAGGGTGATGCAAGTGCACTTATAGAGATGTAGGTGCACCAACATAAGGTAAAAGTGATGGAGTGCATCGACGAATGATGAGGGTGATGCAAGTGCATTGGCAAAGGGTGAGGGTGATACAGGTGCACTACATTCTTAAGATGTATGTGCACTGTCATATGGTGAGGGTGATGTAGGTGCACCAATGGACGTTGAAGGTGATAAGAACGCTAACATAAAGGATGGAACATCTGTTGTTAGTCCCGGAAAAATTTTGTATTTATTTTGCATTTTAATTCTACATGTCATTATAAATATCCATTTTAAAACAATTGTTTATCTTAAAATTACAGGAGAAAGCCAATGATTTCGTTTTACCTGCCAAATGAATAAGAAAGCTATTGACGGCTCATCAGATGCCATAACAAGGCCTCTGACTAAGAAGAGGACAAAAATATAGGTTTTGGTTTAACCTTCAGAGAAGAAAGTGGAGGTTCCTCAAAAGAAAGTGGCAAAGAATGTTGTAGATCTTATGCTTATTTCTCCAAATCATCAGGAGCAACATAAGCATTAGGAAAAATTATAGAATACCGTCATCATTCCACGTATGCCATCCATAAAGCAAAAATGGGGATCATCATTATTCTAAAAGGCTACATTTGTTACAAGCAATCCAAAGAGGAGATTCGAAAAGTGTTGATAAGTGTTGTATTATTATGTTGAATTATATATTTTTTTACTATTAATCTAATTTCTTACCCTTTTTATTCATTTTTATTGTAGGTGTTCATACGATTTTCCTTTTCAAGTCACACTGAAATAGGATCAACACTATTAAGGATTTAACTAATTTTTTGGAAAGTGATCACATCGACATGTATTTATTGGTCTTTAAGGAGTGAAAGAAAAGGATTCCATTGCTTTTTATGACAAATACATAGTCCTCAAGTGTTCTAAATTTATGAGTGTGTACATCTTATTTATTCATTATCGACATTTTTTTTTTAATGATGATTAATATAACATGATTATTTTTTTATTTTGTAGGTAGATTTTGTAAATACTTGGTCTCAAGATTAGCAAAGAACAGAGATGGCATTTGATCCAACCATAACAACATCCCACTGAGGTGTATGCATTCAGGTTTTATGCTTTGGGCATGTAAAATCCACACACAAACAACTTCAGAAAATAGCCCAAACTTGGGCTATCCTACAGTATGTGTGCATGGATAGTACCTCAAAACTTGAATTATTTATCACTTGAGCAAAAAAGGGAAAATAATCCAAATATAGGTTGTTTCATGGTGTTGTTGGCAAGAAATGTAATAAAATATGAAATATAATTTTAACTTAAAAAATATGAAAGATAGATTTCTACTATCTGTCTTGAGATAGATAGTGTAGAAACGGTAGAGATCAAATGTAAAACAAACTTAAAAAAATCAAAGAGTTAAACCAAATTGTTAATGATCTGATGTGAACTAGATCATCACAATGTGGTTCGAACCTAATCGTGTAAAATCTGGGTTTACCATATCAACCTAGTTTGAACCTAAACTAATTTGGTTCATACCCTACTTCAACCAAAACCCATCCCATCTCCGCTTAAACTAAAACCCATCCTATCTTTGCTATAACAAAATTCCAATCTCCATCTTTGTCAATGCGATAAAGCGAAAACGGAGACTCATTATTGCAATCCACCCATCTTTGCCTCAACCCACCCTAGAACATTGACAATCTGTTCACACCAATTTGTGATGATGTGGTTAAACCAAGTCGTCAATGATCTAGTTTGCACTAGATCATGATGATCTAGTTAAACCAGGTTGTTGTCGATCTAGTAATCAGATTGGCGACAATCTAACATGAATTTTAAAAAAAAAAAAGTTTGTTTTTTTTTTTTTTAAAAAAAAAAAAATTTCTTGATTTTTAAAATTTTTAAGTTTATTTTAATTACATTTGTTTCCATTGTCCATTTCTCTTTTTTTATTTTATTTTATTTTTATGTTTAATTACTTTATATCTCTATCGTTTATCATCTTTATCATCATTATATTTCCGTTGTGATTCTTCATTGCATCTCAAGGATAAACGATGGATATTTATCTTTTTTTTTTTTTTTTTATGTGTTAATTATTTTTAATTTATAGCTTACACGTGTCATTCTCCTAATGCTCAATTGAAAATATCAAAATTATCCCTTTGGATCAATATCAACATTTTGTTTGATTAATAATAGACTAACAATAGAGACTTAATTGATTTATTTATGTAATTTTAGGGATGTTTAAATCATTCTCTAATATACAATTAAAAAAATTAATAATTTCTTAAAATATAGGAATGATAATGAAATTTATTAAAAAAAGATCTATTTTCCAATCTACCCAAATAGTAACAGACAAAAACCAGGCAAAAGACCAAAAACAGCCTCTTGCTTCAATCTCCTAGTCCAACAAGAGACTTTGAAGTGAAGCGGTGTTGCAGTTGTTGGTTGTCCCTAATGGTGGTTGTTTCTCAGGCCTCAAAAGTGAAACTTTCCAACCCTTGTCTCCCCTCATCTCCTCCAAACACGATCTCTCTCATGTTTGAACCAAATTCTCTCTCTTTAGCTCTCACGCACGCTGACTCTTCAATCTCTCTCTACCCTTCTCTCTCTCTCTTCTCTCTCACCTCTCTCCCTCCACCTCAAACCATCCTCCCTCCTCCCTCCTCGTCCTCCACTTTCCTCCTCTTGAATTCCAACTCCAACTCTAGAGTCCTCTTCATTGTTGTGGGTCCTCATAAGTCTGGTGGACAGCTCCTCCTTAGATTCTATCTCCTTCAAAACACCAACAACTTGTATGCCAAGCCTTTTGTGTCCTGCTCTCAAAAGGGTCTTCGTTTTGACCCAAACCTGGGGGTTTTGATGGATGTTCATCATGGGGCGTCTGTTAAGCTTGCTGGGTCGGTTAATTTTTTCGCTATGTACTCGTTTTCAAGATCCAAAATCTGGGTTTTTGGCGTGAAGTTGATGGATGATGAGGAGGGGTCTTCAAGAGTGAAGTTGATGAGGTGTGCTGTGATCGAATGTTGTAAGCCAGTTTGGTCGATGAATTTGTCATTCGGGTTCTTCATCCTTGGGGAGGAAAATGGGGTTAGGGTGTTGAGTTTGACAAATTTGGTTAAAGGGAAGCCCAAGAGAGTGAAGAATGGGATTGTTGGTGATGGTGGTGTTCTTGATGGCTCTAGTAAAGAGATTGATAAGCATTCCATTTCTGGTGAGTTTGTCTATTCTAGTTCTCAGTTTTGTGTTGTCTTCATCTATTTGCAACATTAGTACAAAATTTATTGGCTTGTGGATTTGATTCCCTGAAATGTTAGTGCTTATCAGTTGATTAGTTCATGAAGATGCTATTTTGAAAGAGTAGGATGAAGTGATTGGTCTTGGTGTAATGCAAAATTCTAGTTTAAGTTTATGTCAACACAGCTGCAGTCAGTAACTATTGCACTTTGTAGTTTTTAAGAGTATTGCTATTTGTTGGTATGGTTAAAACTTTGAATCATACTCATTTGTTACTTGTAAACTTGATAGATGCAAATTCATGTTGATATGTATTTCTATTGCATAGCTTTTGCTGTCATTTATGCCTCCTGCAAGTTTATGTGGATATGTTTTTGTTAGTTGTTGTGGTCACTAAACTCAAGACAAGATTTGTTATCAGTTGTTGTTAGAAACCTAACTCCACTCAGACTGGTGCCTTAGTTTTGAGAGTTGGCTGGGTATAAGATAATTGTATTGGTGATCTTTGTTACTGCAATGTTGCGGTATTGCATGCTGAGTAATGTATCGCATTACTGGTTACTTTGATTTTCTTTTGGATAATAAGCGGGTGTTGATATTGCCCACGATTAAAATCTCAAAGGTTTTCTTTATTCTAAGTACCTGATCAATCACTACTAATAACCTTAGGGGAAAAAATAAAAATTAAATATGGTTATATATATAATTGCAAACCCACTTAATTATTTATACTCCTAATTTCTCTTTTGTTTTTTCGGTTGTTTGTTATAGTGAAAACTCTAACTCAATCATAAGCTTCGGAGGAACTGATTTGATCTGTGCTTAATAACAGTGAAACAATATGTACGTTCTTATGTGGATTTATGAATATTTTGATTCTAACCAAATTTGACTCAGTTCGAGTTAGTTCACTCACTCTTTGAGGGAGGGCAAAAGTTGAGGTGTGCGAGTGAATAGTTATGATTCTGTGACATAGTGTTGTTAACAAATGTGTTTGACTTGGTTGCTTAACCTAATTTTGGTTTACGAATCTTCTTTGGCCTTTTCTTACAATTAATAAAGGTAAGTTGGTGAGTTTTTACTTTTATTTATTTTTATTTTTATTATTATTATCATTATTACTATTTTTTTTTTTTTTGATTGGTGAGGGTGGTTATCTACGTTATAATTGTGTTAATTGGGCTGTGAGTTAAGTATTGAGCTTTAGCTATGATCTAAATTGATATAGGGAATGCATGGAGATTGACGTAGCTACAGAGTAGTTGGATTAAAAAGGGAATTGAGGCATATATTTGGAAACCCTGGATCAATTGCTGAGGATTTATAGGAAGAAGGAAAAAAGAATAGAAGAAATAGAAGTGATCTGTTCATTAATTTTTAGTTTTAATGAAATGGTATTTGGTGGTGGAGAGATTATTTGATTTAAATTGTTTCATTAAATCATATGTTTGTAATCATTTTTTGTTTTTGGAAAAATATGGGTGTAGAAATCATATTTTTGGTGATATTGGCACTCATAATAAATTTGGAGACGCAGGAAGGGAGAAGAAGGGAAGGTAAAGGATTAAAAACCTTTATATAGGATGTAAACAAGCTTCTCAATTAGTATGGCATCAATTTAACAGTATCATTAAAGAGTGATAGACAGTTAATTGTTCAGATATAAGATTTTGAAACCCAAAGTCAATGAATTTTGCTAGCTGTACTTATATCTTAATTGGTAATTATCATTGCACCCAGTAGGAAAGAGGTACAACCACCGGTCGAACTCAATATTGAAGGATCCTATCTGTCATTAGAAAATTTTTCTATCACAAAATATTGGAAGATCATAGAGCTATAGGGTCTGAAGTTTTGTTTTTAAAAAATGGAGGTTGGAGATTTTTGAGTATCAAAGCAAACAAAAGAAGTTTGTTTCAGTTAAAATTTGACGTTGTTGATAAGTTTGTATGCTTTGTCTGTATGTTAGAGAGAAGAGATATTAACTACTCATTTCAAGTTTTAAATCTCAATTTAATTATACTGATAAAGTAGCCTTTTATGTGTTGTGTGATTCATATTAGCTTGCCAAATCTGGCTGCTGATAACTGAGTGCTTTAAACTGATGCCTCAAGTGCAGAACATATTTAAAATCTGAAGTATTTGTGCATGCAAATGTGATATACTATTACATAACTTTTACCGATCGTAAAGGGTTTTCTCCTCTCTCTCTCTCTCTCTCTCTCTCTCTAAATATATATATACATGTTTTTACATTAAACTGATATAGCATTTCCATACACTTGTTTCTGATACTATTGAAATAGGAATCAATATTTGTATCCTCAAAGAGGTCTTGATGCCTCTTTCTTTCCTTATGAGCAAATGGTGTTTAATGGAAAGAAATACACAAAAGAGGAAACTCATTTTTTTTTCCAACAAGGTGATATATATATATATATATATATATATGCAAAATAAGGATAGAGAATAAATACTGGAGTGCCCAAAACTGAAAGGGCACAGCTACCCTCACACATTCAAGAGTGTCAAAATGCAGAATCCACTTATTTAGACTATATGTCTTCAGTTTGCAGACTATGAAATGCACCAAACGGAACTAAGTGAAGTTCTTTTAGATCATTTGCCACTTTAAGGAGATAATTCAAATGTTAATGCCTATCTTTGCCATTTTTAAAATGCTCATTGACACTGTATTCAGCTTCTTTCACTAGTAAAATTTAGAACAAGCATTACCTTTTGCCTTCTTTTGACGTTCTTACTCCCTAAACAAGTATAACTGTTATGATCTTGTGTAACATCACGGTTGCTAGTGGCATAGTTACACATCTCAGTTATAAAATATTAGATTGTGTGAGAACTGAGAAGCACACGCGATGTCTCATTGGAGAAGAGGAAACATCTATTGGACAAATTGAGAGCTTATGTTAATTGGACAAACCATTTCCATTTTCTAGTTAATAGGAACTTGCTTTGGGTTAGCCACAGTCTCAGTCTGCATATTCAAAGATTCAGTTGGATGACTAACATCTTCTGGATGAAATAGATAGTTGTAATAAATCAGGGTGTGGCTTTGCTTGAATATAAAACCCTTTTGATACCTCATGTTTTCTTTTCTTTTCTTTTTGTGGTGTTTAAGCTCAGTTATGTAGAAATATGTCAATCATCTTCTGTTACCACTGATTTTTTGCCACTTACCCTGTCTAATGATTTACAAGTCAATACTGCGTTGTTCACTGACTTAGCAATGTCTTTGTACCAAAATTGTCTTTGTATGAATACTGTAGGCTGTAGCTCTGTGACTATCGACCAACTCTCTTTACCTGTACTTTAGTTTATATTACTTGTAATTTGCTTTGACCAATTTGTTTCTTGGTAGATTGTTTGGACCGGGAAATTGATACTGTCCTTTGGTTTAAATCATATAGATGTCTCTAGATAGTAAATTACTGACTATTAAAAATATGTCTTTGATCAGGACTCAGGAGCTTTCTCTTGCATTTTCTTCTCTATCTGGTAGAATTGTGTTATTTATTCTGTCACTATTATTTCTGCAAAATAATTTACTGAAACTTCTACAGTATGATACCTGTATTTATTTTGCTTGTACAGTATTTTAGCATTGAGCTGCCTGAAAAACTGTCGGTATTTGATTTTCTTGTAAAGTTGACCGTGCTTTCTAACTTTGAACCTGCAGTCAAGACGAAGTCTGTCAAATACAGACAAGACTCAAGTGAAGGGGGTGCGTGTTTTGTGGCTTTAAAAAGCTCAAAATCTACTAAAATGCCAGTGATGTCTTTGAAGGCAATTTCTGTCCAGGCACTGTCTTCAAAGAGGTTTCTGATCTTGGATTCTGCTGGAGATTTGCACATTGTGCACCTTTCCAACTCTATTGCTGGAGCAAACATCACTGCTCACATAAGGCAGCTGCCTCACATTATGAATGTTCATAAGCTGGCTGTTCTACCTGATGTTTCCTCAAGTATGCTGCTCTAGATTCATTTTCTTTTATAGTTCCATTGTTTTTAGAAATTGATTTCACAATCAACATTTTGTGGACATTAGTAACGTTGATTGAAGAGATGACTTGTAATCTATTTAAAAATGACTGGAAGTGGATTGTCTGCATGCTAGGAGAGGTATGTGGGTGCTTGGCGAATGTGCTAGGCTTTATGTATCTTATAAGAAATAGAGACTGGAAGAGGGATTCAAACCTGCATGCATCTATGCAATGTTTTAAAAGGCGGAAGGCGAGGCGAGGCGGTGGGGCCTCGGCGAGGCGAGGTGGTAGCCTCAAGGCGGCGGCGAGGCGGCAGCCTCGACACCAAATAAAAAAATAAAAAAACCTAAAATATAAAATCATTTATAACATTTTAAAATATTGTGAAAAGCAATATCAAAACCACAAATATCAAACAAAATAAAACCAAGTAACCAACACAATAAGTAGGAATCATCCATATCATCCTAAACACAAAATCATCCATATAAAATCTTAATATACAAGATATCAAATGATTAAGGATTAGTAGGGCTATTAAATAAAGAAGCATTTGAATCTAGTAGCCTAAAATTTGGATCAAAATATGGAGGCATGGTTGAATCTGGAGGTAAAGTTTCATCTTCATCATCCTCATCATTATATCTGATTCTTGCATCACCCTCCTCATCATTACTCTCATCCTCCTCCAACTCAGGTTCTTCAGCCTCTTGGCGTATATTCTTCCCTTTGTCTAACAAACAATATAAAATAATATTTTAGTGATTATATCATTAACTTTAATAGAATTTACTATATTTAATTAGAGAATAACTTACCTCCAATCCTCTTTCTCTTATAAGTTAGTTGTCGACTACCACTTGGTTGACTCATGTTAATTCCTAACTCCTCATCATTCACCCATTCATCATCAGAAGGCACATCATCACTAACAACCAAGGGATCCTCGTCATCTTTTAGCTTCTGCTTCTTCAAGTATCTATGTTGGAGCCTTCTATTGCACACATTGTTTTAAAAGGCGAGGCGAGGCGGCGCCTCAGTGCGCCGCCTCGCGCCTTGCTCCCAAAAGCGCCTCAAGGCGCACCCAGAGGCGGGGGAGCAAAAAAAACGCGCCTCTGGAGGCTGAGGCGGTCTGAGGCGGTCAGAGGCGGGGTATTTTTTTTAAGGGTAAAATCGACATTTCCAAGGCTTTTTTTAGGTTTGAAAAACAGGAGGAGGACCGACAGCCTCCAGTTCTGCCGCCCCTCTCCTTTTCACGATCTCTCTCTCCATTTTCTTTCATTTTCTCTCCAAATCTCTCAAATCCTCAAGTCTCCAAACACTCCTCATCACACAAACACACCAAAAAATAAAAAAAACCACAAACACACAACTTTTAAAATATCATAACAAACACCATTTTTAGAAGCAATCAAACACTGATTTTAAGAGAGAGAGAGTAGAGAGAAGTAAAGCTAAATGTAGAACAAAATAGAAAGGTGGAGTGATAGAGTTCGGTGCTGCTGAATAAATGTGAGAATAACTAGAAAGATGAACCGTTGTGGGAGTGGCGGTGGTGGTGAGTGACAAAGTGAGAGTCTGAGAAGTGAAGAGTGAAGAGCTAGATGAATTTGTTTGGAGGATGTGGTCAGTCGGTGGAGTGAAGAGTGAAAAGTCAAAAACCAAGTTAGTGGTGAGATTTTTGTAGTTTATATATATAAAATGATAAAAAATTAAAAGTAAGTTAGTGGGGTGGAAGTTTCAAAAAAAGTAATGACAGAAATTAAAAAATAATAAACTAAGTTAGTGGGATGAAATTTTTATAGTTTATAGATATAAAATGATAAAAACAATTATAAAATGAGTTAGTTAAAAGGTAAGTGGGGTGAGGACGTGAGGTTTATGTATATTGAGAAAAAAATAAAAAATAATTTTTTGTGATATACATAAAAAATATGATAGCAGGATGGAAATTTATAATTTACATGCATATTTATAAAAAATAAAAAATAAAAATTAAGTTAGTGAGATGGGTTTTATAATTTTTATATATATATTAATAAGAAATTATATATATAATAATAATAATAATATAATAATAATATTTTTTTGAAGAAATAAAAATTAAATTAGTGGGATGGGATTTTATAGTTTATATATATAATGATAAAACATAAAATCATCTCAATTACTCAAACCTCAACACATGTCCTCCTACAAGTTAGAGTTTTATTTTTCTGTTTTTTTTTTTGTGTTTTCTTCAATTGGACTGAGGCTGCCGCCTTGTCCGCCTCAAGGCGACCGCCTCGCCTCGCTGAGGCTCCACCGCCTCGCCTCGCCTTCCGCCTTTTAAAACATTGATTGTACATGATGTACACCAAATCATTCAATCTCTTGGTTTCTAATCGATTTCTTTTCTTTGTATGAATCATATTAAAAGCACTCCAATTCCTTTCACAAGCGGAGGATGAGCAAGTTAGACTCAAAACCCTCAAAGCAAAATATTCAAGTTCTGGGGTGTTAGCTCCAAAAGCAAGCCACCAATCAACTATAAATAAGCATTTAAAAATTAGGAGAATACTATAAATTTCATAAACAAATTAACAATGATAAATGATAATTTCACATACCAGGGCTACGTTTGTACACAGTATTCTTTGCCAATGAATATCCAAACATCCCTCTTTTCTACCTGTAATCATCCATTTGACAATGAGCTTTAACTTTATCCAATTCATTGGTAAAAAGTTTCTCCACACACATAATGACCCCCCGATCAATCTCTGGATGCTTGGAAGGATTTTCACTATAATGGAATTGGGGATTCAAGAAGTAGGCAGCTGCATGTAAATGACGATGCAATTGAAACTCCCATTTGTCATCAATAATATCCCATATCTCCTTGTAAGCTCCTAAATCATTTTCAAAGCTTTTGGCTATTTCCTCCTTAGCTTTATCAATTGCATCATAAATGAATCCCATTGTAGGAACCTTTTCAGAATCCATCATCCTCAACACACTCACAATGGGCTTAGTTGTCTTCAATGCATAAGACACAGTATGCCAAAAACTCCTATCCGTCAATATGATTTTTCTAATTGCTTTTCCCTCTGGTTTTTTAGCCCAACTACTCTCTCGCCACTCTCGTGAAATGAACATCTCCTGCAATTGTACTTTCAGACTATACATACTTTGTAAAGTCAAGTATGCAGTCGCAAATCTCGTAGGCCCAAGACGAACCAGATCTTTCTTCGTATGAGTCCTCATCAAAGCCAACACCCACCCGTGATTGTAGATGAAGTTACTCACCTATTATAGAACAATAATAAAAATATTAACAACTAGAAAATAATTATAGTTACAACAATATTGATAAAGTAATTGATATTTACCTTCTTTGCTTTAAATAAGGCATTTTTGTGTTGAGGAAGTTCTCCAATCTTCTCAAGCATTAAATCAATGTAATGAGCAGCACACGGCGTCCACCATAAGCGTTTCCTCTTCTCCATCAACATTTCACCCGCTTTTTTATAGTTGGACGCATTATCCGTCACAACTTGAACAACAAATCTTCACCAATCTCTTCAACTACATCATCTAGTAGCTTAAACAATAACTTTGCATCTTTCACCGCATCACTTACATCAATTGATTTCAAAAATACTGTACCTTGCGGATTGTTCACAAGGAAGTTCACTAATTGTCTTCCTCTCATATCTTTCCAACCATCCGACATTATTGACACCCCTGTCTCCGGCCATGTCTTCTTGATGTCATTAACAAGAGCTACTACATTGGTTATTTCATCATTCAAAAAGTTAGTGCGAATCTCATATGGTGTAGGAGGTTTTAAACCACGCCCATAATTGCCAATTGATCGGCACATATTAATAAACGAAGGACTTTGGGCAACATTAAATGCAATCTCATTATCAAAGAAGAATTTACTAATGTCCAAACACGTTCGATAGCGAGCTTCCTTCTCACTTGCTGTAGACAGTCTCTCTTGCTCCACCTGCACATCATCCCCAGAAACATTCATAAAAAACCTATCAATTGGCCCTCTTATTCCTCTTTGGGGTAGCGAAACTGAGGTTGAATCTCCTGTAGATGGATGAGTGTTAAAGTTGATAGAGCTGTCAAGTCTTTCTTCCCGTGCTAGTTGAGCTTGCTTTTTAGCATCTCCAAATTTGGCAATATATTTCTTGATTTCATCTTGAACTTCCGGGGTAACTTTCTCACATGGGGCAACATTCCCTTGAGCTCCTGCAAGGTGCTCTTTCAATCTATACACCCCCCCTTTGATTATTCTTTCACAAAAAACGCAGCGAACATACTTGTATGCTTTTCGTTCTCCAAACTCAACCTCAACTCCATACTTCCAAGCCGGATCTTTCCGGTTCGACATCCCACACAAAATCTACAACAATGTCATGTACAAACGCTAACTAAACTTAAACAAAAACCAAGATTGAAACCAATAAACACTTGCAATAATATATACAACCACAATAATTGATACAACAATATATACAACACTTGCAACAACATTTGATACAACAATATATACAACACTTGCAACAATATTTGATATAATAAAAAGCCAATACGATTTCAAAGTGATAAATTTCAGACCTCATCTGAATCTAAAATGTATTTTAACATTTTTCGTGCATGTCATGCAATCAACACATTTTTCGTGCAACAATACATACAATACATACAACCACAAAGCTGAAATAATACATACAACCACAAACAATTTTAAAGTAGTGTGTTAAAAGTCTAAAACAACAATCAAAACCCATTGTTTAATAAGTAAAAAGCTGAAATAATTGAAAAACTTACATTTATGGTGACAAGCTGTGGAGAAGACGAGTTGGAGACGAGCTGCAGATGGAGGAGACGAGCTGGAGACGATCTGCAGATGGAGGAGACGAGCTGGAGACGAGCTGTGTAAATGCTGATTTCAGAGAGTTGAGTGATGTGGAGTGTTTGGAGACTTGAGGATTTGAGAGATTTGGAGAGAAAATGAAAGAAAATGGAGAGAGAGATCGTGAAAAGGAGAGGGGCGGCAGAACTGGAGGCTGTCGGTCCTCCTCCTGTTTTTCAAACCTAAAAAAAGCCTAGGAAATGTCGATTTTGCCCTTAAAAAAAATGTCCCGCCTCAGCCTCCAGAGGCGCGTTTTTGTTGCTCCCCCGCCTCTGGGTGCGCCTTGAGGCGCTTTTGGGAGCAAGGCGGCGAGGCGGCGCACTGAGGCGCCGCCTTGCCTCGCCTTTTAAAACATTGATCTGTGTATATCACATAATGTTTTGTAGCTCACTCCTACAGTTTGATTTTATGTATTCTTGGGGTCAATTTCATTTGGAAAGCTTGAGGTTATTACTTCTCATATAACTGTCTTCTTGCAATTAAATAACACCAGAACTATTTTCAGGAACCCAAACCATTTGGATTGCAGATGGATACCATTCAGTGCATATGTTGGTTGCATCTGAGATGGATGCTGCTGCTAATGAAAATGCTAGAAATGAGATGGAGGAAAAGCTAATGGATATCTCAGGTATTTTCAGCAACTTGGTTTGCTTCTTTGAAATTTAAATTATAAGATGAAACATGAAAATTCTTTTACTTGTTTTTTGAGATTGTTTTGAGTTCAAGATAGATTGTTTTGACATCTATAGGTACTATAATTTGGGAAAGTTGTTTTGCAAGAATTCTTGCTGCCGATTTTCCTCTTCATAAGCTATGTTAAAAAAAACAATTCAATTATTTTAAGTATGCATACTCTCTCTATTCCTGCTTTTTTTTTTCTTTTTCCTCGCAGAGAAGCAATCTAAATTATTTGTGTTTTGCCTGCTAGTTGCTGAAGCAATTTTTACTGGTGAAAAGATTCAAGACGTCATACCCTTGGCCACAAATGGAATTTTGATTCTTGGACAAGGTAATATTTCATTGCTTCATTAAGAATCGTCTTGCAGCAGAAAAACTACTTTTTTAAAATGTGAATAGAGGCGGCACCTTGGCCGCTTCACTGCCGGAGGCACCTCAGGGCGACCGTCTCATGCTGTGCCAGCATGACAACCGCCTTAGTGCTTGAGGCGGTGGTGAGACGGTCACCACTATTTTCAAAGGATAGGAGGGGATGAATTGGGTCATAATAATAACTGACCTTGTTGTTGTTGCATGATTATGTGTAGAGTTATTTTCAAAATTTTGTTGTAGTGAAAAACAAAACTGCTAAGTTGGTTGATTTCACCATCTGGTTTCCGTAAGAGAGAGAGAGAGAGGGAGGTGAATTGAGAATTCTTGCTGTGTAATTTTCTGCCTAAAAGAACTGGTTTAAAAGAACTAATCCTAAAATAACTGGGTTAAAAGAGCTACGCACCCGCCCACCACGCACCCCCACTCCCCCCTCTCAAAAAAAAAAAAAAAAAAGGCCACTGGGTTAGAATTCCTGAGCCCATAAAATGTTTAGTAGAAAATTTTGAATGTTTATAAAAAAAGATTTCGGGTTAACACAAGTTTGATCAGTCAAATCTGGTTTCGACCTGGTCAGGCCCAGTCAAATTTGGGTCTGTGCGAGTCCGAACAGTCCCTCTTAATTTGCAGGGTAGGTCTAGAACTGCACCCACAATTCATTTGAAGGGTTTGGTGTGGTTTTGAACCCTCCAAAAAAACGAGAGTCCAATGAGGGTCTGGGCCTGGTGTGGGTCCAGACCCCCTTTTTGACATCCCTTCCTAGAGCCATATGCATAGTTTGTCATTGGTGCATATATGATGAATTTTAGTAGTATTTTATTGTTTAAGCATTGTCACTATTGCTGTTCTAATCTCTCTGCCGCTCTGTTTTTTTTTTTTTTTCCTCCTAAAATGTTTGACAATGTTTATTGCTGTTACACAGGAAATTTATATGCTTATGCGAATTCCTGAAGTTTCTTCTTGTTTAGCTCTCTCCAATGGTGAGCATTTATCTTGTTTTCTTCCGTCTAATCAGGGGTGGAGGCTGACTTAGGGAGACTAAAACACAAAATTATAATATTTGAGGGGCCAAAGTCCTATATTATGATTTTGGAAATGTCAAAATATGATAATTTAAGATTTTTTTTTTTTTGGGGGGGGGGGGGGGGGGGGGGGGGGGGTGTGTGGGCACCGTGGTGTTGGAGAAGAAAGATAAATTATGCATGGGCCGTGGCTACTCCATATCTTCTTCAAGTTGATTGCCTCTGCCTCTAACATATATCTTGATGTTGCTTTGCAGTATAAGTTGATTATTTGGTAGGATAATTTTAATGGATACATTAGATGACTGCCAATTTTGACGCGTACAGATGGATGTTCTTATGTGATGGTGAGCATTTTCTTTTTCAAATTTTTGCAGTTCCATCACATTTGGATTATCACAGTTTAATTAATTGATGTATGGGATCGGACTCTTTGTGCCCAATTTTGACTTGGTCATCTTGTGTTTTCTCTGGTTACAGGGTCTCATTTATCATTCATTGTTTTTGGAAGCTGTGGGCTGTAGCTGTAGTTGTCTCGTATCTCTAATAGCATGAAGGCTTTGAGATCACTAAGCTCATGAAGGTAATAATTAATTCTTTATCAGCTTATATTATCTTTATGATGTAAAATTGGAGAGTTAAGGGTTCTTTTTGTCTCTTTACAGGATAGGTTTGTTTATCTTGCCATTCTTTTTTCTTTGCATTTTTTTTTTTTTAAATTTTTCTGTAAATACCATTAAATTATGGCATTGACATTGACTAGCAGCATTAGATAGTTCTCCTTTCTGTTATATAATTTTTATTGTTACTTTTTGAAGATTGCTTCATTTTAGAGGCCGAGTGAGCTAGATGAAAGTGAAGAAGTGAATTTTGGATTTTGATATTGGTGTAACCTTGGTGCCAGAACAGATGCTTTCACTTTGTTCCTACTAGAGTTCAATTGGAAAAGCAATTTGAGAAGAAATTGTAGATACCTTAGAAATGCTAAGAAGACTTTATGGATTCAACTTCACTATTATTTTAATAGAACTTTTGGTAATAGAATACTTGACCCTGTTAGCTTGGCAAGCAGCCATTTGTAGAATCTCTAGTATACCCGTTCGGCATGTGAGATTAAATTGGACTATTTTTTGGGATTGGTTCAGATTTAATTGGATAGGATAAGACTAAATTAGTATTATGTGTTGGTGTAGTATAAACTTAGACTAAAAATAGTCTTGTCTCTTGTTTGGTGCTTATGGGATTAGACAAAAAGTCATTGTGTGTTATTTCTGGTATAGGGTGAGATTGGTTAGGATAAGATGAGATTAAATTAATGTTGAAAAATAAAATTCTGTAGAAAATCATTTTTAATTTGAATTCGATTATAGCGTGTGATGAAAGTTGAATTAGATAAGGGTACTTTTGAAATAAATAAATCATGTAATCCCATGTAGCCAACATGAGTTTGGACTATTTCAGTTGTAGTCCCAGCCACCTTCTGGTGGCTGATACAGTTTGTCAACATAGGTCCCACTTAGTGAGAAGGTGCACTTTGTTTCTGAAATGTATTTAATCAGGTTTTCTCGAAGTGTTGTTCCATCTCCCCCTTAACAGTGAAGCACCCAACTATTCTAATTTTTTTATAGGAATCTTGTTCAGTCACAAAAAAGAAACTCTCTCAGGTGAGGCCCCAGCCCCACTTTTGCAAAAATGAAACTCTCTCAGATGAGGCCCCAGCCCCCCTTTCTTTGGTTTGGCTTGGAGTAAAGCATCTTCTTGGCATTGGGGATTTGCATTTGCCTTTTGTGGTATGGTTTTATGGCAGTCCATATCTTGGAGGGTATGGCTGGGGCTGGGGCTGAGGCTGAGGCTGAGGATGCATTCTTGCAGTTTTTATATCAACTGTAGTTTTATAAGTTATACAATAAGACACTCCCCTTTGAATTGCAGCCAACCAAATAGGTCGAACAATATTTGTTGCATATGTCTACTGTAGCTGCAGTGCAACTTTAGTTCTGGCCGAGGCCACATCTAGCTCTATGACACAACTGGAACCTGAGTGTATTTTTTGGAGTTGCATAGTTGCAATTTCTGTAATGCAATTACTTCCTACTGATTTGCACTAAGTAATTTCATTTTCAGGATTACTGAAACCTTGATTTCATATTGCAGACAATACTGAGACCAGTTAGGTGCTGGAATGCATGGAGTTTCTGATTACTGAAGATTTGTGTGTGTGTGTACAACTCTTTGACCTCCACCTAGCTGTTAGATAAGTCTGCCGGGGGCATGTGAACTAGCTGGCTTTTGGTTTGTCTGTTCCTTGGCATGTTGCGAAGTATTTCAAGGCTGGCAATGATTGGATAATCCAACCGCGAATAAGATAAAGATATCAGACAAGCTTGGGTGTCTGTTCTGTTTGCAGATAGTGTGTGCTACTATGGTGCCATCAACTTCTACAACCCTTATCCTATTGTACCAAATTCTATCTGGTCCATTAAGATGTGACTACATTTAGTTCATTTACTGTTTGCATGTCAACTTTTTTCTAATTTCGATTAGCTTTGATTTAATACACTTCATAAATGATTGAAAGATACTTCTGAGCATTTGAGTTGGGAAATGAGAGGTTGAAATTGCTAGTTGAGTGAAGGAAGTAGGAGGATCCCCAGATGTGAAATGAGGTTGATGTTACTGTTGATAGTTGAGACCCACAAGTACAATAATGATATAACTAAACTACACAAATGTGTGGACCAACATTCTATTTGGCTAACAGGTTGATTTTGACCTACCTCAGCCTCATCATTTAGCACCCCAACTTTTGAGCCCGTCAAAAGTTTATTTTATAAAATGATTTGGTACTTGCAAAAAAGTTTGAAACTAATTTATTAATCAGAAATAAAAAGTCACATACTTTTTGAAATTAAAAATCAACTTCAAGACTTATTTAATGTTTATCCTTTATTATATGACATGACACAAAATATAATATATATATATATATATTATCTAATAATTTGTATAACAGTTTTGAATAATTTGTTGTGTTATTTAAAATAAACCTTGAGAAAAATCTACGGGTAACTGGCAATGAAGAACTTTTGTGTTGCACTTGGAACACAAGAGTAGATTGCACTATTAAATATGATTGAATATATTGAAAAGAATTGGATTTGATTTGATTTAACGAAATTAATATTATGTTGTGTTTAGTGTAATATGAAATTAAATTAAATTGACACTATACTTTATTCGATAAAATATAAAACTAGATTAAGAGGTCGTTTGTTTGTTTGTTTTTTTTTTTTTTTTTATCTAAAAACTGAACAGTACTGCTATAGACTAAAGAGTGAATAGTGATTGAAATTTAAAATCTGAATAATATATATATATTTTTTTTACCTTTGAATATATTATAAACTTGTTTGTTTTTAAATTTAAAATTATCTGAAAACTAATAAGTTAACATTTATACCTTTTTAAGTATTTGTTGTTATGTAATTTTAATTGATTTAATACAAATATCTGAAAATAAATAATTTAATAAATTCTGAAATATTTTTTATGTATATATTAATAATGTTTTATTCATAATTAAAATATGATTAAAAATTATCGTAGTATTAACCATATTTACATATTTAAATATATTAATACATTTAAGAAAAGATATTAATATATTAATATATTTTAAATTATAAATTAAAATATATTAGTTTAATTTTTAGATAATTTGATATGTGATGTATTTAGATTTTACTTTTCAAATATATCTTTTATAAGTATCAAGGAAAAAGAAAAAAGAAAAGAAAATTTACGTTATATAAAATTATGATAAATTTAAAATTATGTTATTTTGGAGAGAATAAATTTGAAATAAAAACTTTAAATTTCATTAAATGATTTACAATTAAGTGAAAAATTAAAAATTCTTACTTAATTTTTTTAATTGTCTTTTGATAGTTTAAGTTGTTTGACCACTTAAAAAAAAAAAAATTAATAGGTACAATTCAACACTATTAAATATTGAATGGAAAAAAACAAAGGATCCCTAAATTAATATTATAATTTGTTACTAAACTAAATGGAATAATATTTTAAATTTGATAACAATTTGAAATTAAATATTAAATTTTAAAATTTTTATGAAATAAAAATTTAGTTTAAAATAAAATTATAGTTTTATATCTTTTAAAAAAAATAATTTATTAGTAAAAATAAATAATATATAAATAGGTGGGTTTGCTGTGAACAAACTATATAATACAATTTACTGGGCCACCTGGGCCAGTCCTTGTAGCCAGTTCGGTCCGCAAAAGCTGGCTTGGTGTCCTATCCATGGACATCCTTGTGTGGTGTGACAGCACATTAGGTCACGTATGTAGTATGTACTATCATTTCTATCTTAAAGTTAAGGGCAAATTTCATTTTGATCTGTACATTTTTTTTTAATATTTTTTTTTTAATTGTGAATATGTTTATGCCTCTTATAGTCCCTCATATTTTGAATATTCATCATTTTAATCGCTATCATTAATCAATCGTTAATCAACCTTAACAAAAGGAGAGTTATTTTCGTCATTTAAACAAACCTAAAATATTAAATATTAAAAAGAGAAAACCAAAAGAGAATTATTCGAACCTAGATCTTTAATGTAAATCTCATATAGGTTGTTCACCCAAATAAAGATCTAGGTGGTTGGAATCTAGATCATCAACATGCAGATTTAGGTGAATCCAGATCTCCAATCTTGGAAAATCCATGATTCTTTTTTCTTTTTTTCTTTTTTTTTTAATTTTAAATTTGACTTTTTTTTTTTTTAATTTGTTTACCCAATTCTCTACCGTCTGTTATTGTAATGGATGATGGAAGAGATTTCAACTTTTTTTTCTTAGTCTTAAATTTTATTGTAAAAATTACTTTTTAAAAATTTTTAAATTAAACCTCCACCACCATCACAACTTGATGGATGATGAAAATTTAAAGTTTCTTTTTATTTTATTAATTTTTTAAAGGGTAATATGGTAATTTCAATCTAAGGGTAAAGTGGTCAATGTATATTTTTTGTTAGCTTTAATCATTAAAATTTTGGTCAAAAAAAAAAAACAATGAATATTCAAAATGCGGGGGATGATGAAAGGTACTAATACATTCTAGTGAAAAGAAGTTTTTAAAAATATAGAGGTCAAAATAAAATTTTTCCTAAACTTAAACTTTCTAATGGGAAATTACACTCATACCCTTAAGATTTGAGAATTAAACATGTAAGTATAAAAGTTTACTTATTCTATACTAAGACCCTTACTTAACTACAAATTATTAAAAAATAAAATAAAACAAAAGGGAACCAAGGGAAGGCCATTGATTCCCAACTCTATCTCTCTAGGAGGTAACACTTACTTCAACCAAATATGCAAAAGAAGCAAGCTCATTCACCAGTATCCTATATTGATCTTCTTTTCGACGTGATGCTATAATGGGTTTGTAACTCGGTTAATGGATTTATAGGTTTTGATGTGGCATGGAAATTTTGAATTTGAAATGAGTTTGTATTAGAGTTTAAAGAAATTATGCACTTGTTGTGGATATGACGTTATTTGAGTGTATCTAGGAAAATGACATTAAAAGAGATGATTGTTTTTTGTTTCATGTGGCTTCTTCTTTCTACAAAAGAGACAATACTAGAGGTGCCACCTTTATAGCAAGGGAAGTAGGAATGCCTTATCTACTGCTATGTTTGTGTTTGGTGCATGAGATTATAACGAACTATTTTATGGCATTGGATATGGTTAAGTTATGATCGAGATGAGATGAGATTTAATTGAATTGAACATGAGTAAATTAGTATCGTCATATATATTTGGTATGACGTGAGATTGGGCCACAATAATTATGGATTTTGTTATTATTTTTTGAATAAAAATGCACTTAATACAATAATAAATCTAAAATTATTCTAGTATAGCTTAAAATTATTTTTAAATAAAAAATAAATTACATTAACATAAAATTATATTATATTTTCGTAGTTACCATTAAATTCAAAAGCTTAAACCGATATGAAAATATCTAACTATAATATTTAAAACTTAATATTGACAGATGACATGCTCTCTCACGTGTAATATAGATAGATGATGGACATGCTAAGCACCTCCTACAGTATAACATGTGTAACGATAAATTTTTTTTAAATAAAGGGGAAATAAAGGTTTCAAACCAGAGACATATAAACTCTGATAACATATTAATTACCATTAGACTTAAAAGTTTAAACTGCGAGGAAATATCTCAGTTATAGTATTTAAGACTTGAGATTGATATATAGCATGTTTGATGTATGAAATAATTATAAATTTTGAAATAAAGTAAGGGAAAAAAAATAGAAAATATGTTGTGTACCAAAAGTGTCCTCATTAGTATAGATGAGTTTCTTTAATCTCACGTTGATGGGATTAACTAGCATTTTGGGAAATGAAACCTTAATCCGTTATGCTTGACAAACGTGGGTCAAGGACTAAAATATTCCAATACCAACCTTGTCATGTCCAACAAACATGTCCTTTGGGTTCGTTTGATGCACATAATAGAACTAGACTATTTTATGCGACTGACTAAAATTTGATTAGATTGGACCAAATTATTATTATGATGTGTTTAGTAAAATATAACATTAAGTAAAAGGATGGTGTTAAAATATCCATAACTAACCCGTCAATGCACGTAAGAGAAACAGAAGAGATTTTCTTTTTTAATTAATACTATAAAATATCACTTTTATAAAAGTTTAATGTAATAACATTAATAAATTAAATACATAATATTTTATATAATTTTATATTAATTCAACTTCATATAAAAACAAGATTATATTTTTGGAATGTCAGTTGATTGCATTTAATGAAGGTATTGTCAAACTAGATGAGTATTTTTTATTATCAAACCATGTTACAGAATAGAGATTTGATTAATTCATAATCTTTTATATTAACAAGTTCTATTAATTATTCATCGATTTTCCTTCACGTGTATAGAATATATTTAAGTATCCAAGTGCTTGTGGAATCGTTTTTCTTTTTCTTTTTTTTTTTTTTTGACATAAATGCTTGTGGAATTGAAACCTGATTTTATGTTCGGAATGAAGATACAAGTCACGACAAGACTACATTACATAATAATAATAATAATAAAGGTACATAATACACACACACACACAAAGAGTTTGTATATATATTTTTTTTCGAAATACAAAGATTTCCTAATTTTAATGCAACAAAGATCAATTAAATGAAGCAGAGGAAAAGTGAATAAAAGAAAGGACCACCACCAACCCCAACAACCTCTCACCATCAATTGACACCTACATTGCATTCCACATCAAACAAAAACTAACTGACGGTGATGATGAGTCTCAGGCTGAGTGGGGACTAGGACCCTCCTCCCCTTCTACACTAGCACCATCTCTTCTTTGAGACAAACTTACACTGTGTCCTCATTTATTATACACTTCTTTTATTCAAGTAAATCCATTTACGAATTCATATGAGTAGTTTTGTTGTTTTCCTTTCTTGTTAAGGAATTATTTAGTTTTTATTATAGAAGTAGATATCCCACGTAATAATTGCTTAATTTCAACAAGTATCAACACAGAACTAACATATTCGATGTCAGTTTTCGAAATAAAAAGTGTATACAAAGACAAATAAATGAAAAACATATGGTGCTTTACATGCACCAAAATATTTTCTGATTTGGTAGACGATAAGACAATCACATGACATGCAGAGGCACATGCAGTTTCACAAGTCATAACCACAGAAAATACCATTTTCACTCACCCTTTGCCCTTCCCCACATTTCTTGCCATCCACTCTTTTTCCATATTTTTTTTCTTTAATAATTTTTTTTTTTTTCAGACATACACATGTTGGAAACAACCCCACAAAGACATCTAACACATCTACTTGTAAAACCCATAATTCCCAGTAAGTTGTAATCATATGGGTCTTCTCCATATTCATTTTTCCACGTGTCAAGATCACAACGACTTAAGCTAGAGAAGTAATGGGAGGGAAACTGATTTTACAACGTTTAAATTTTTGTGTGTAATTCAAAATATTATATATATCATCCGATCAGAATCAGTGCCCTATAGTAAAATCAACAGTAACAGTCCAAGTGTAGTTAATGACAATCAGTCACTGATATCCTGAGAGCTCTATGTAGTCAGTCAGACTCGTAACTCATCTTTCCACATAAATATTTATTTCTACCTAGCTAGATGATTCAAAAACTTTATTTAAGCCTTTTTATTATATTTATTTTGAAATTTAAAAACCAAACTATATATCCAATGTGTTATATTGTCAACTAATGAATTTATGATATATATATATAGAGAGAGAGATATATATATACTTTAATAATTCACCTTTTGTTACAAACATTTGTTTGGATAAATGATTGATGTCTAATGCACTCTTTAGTAGTAGGTAAAATTATAATTTGATGTAATAGAATTACAAAATTCTTGAGATATTATATATCACATTGTATGCCAAGTTGGTATTAGTTAATAGTTAATCATATAACTCTTCAACCATTTGATATAAATTGAATTATATCAACCAGTCCACACAATGATGTAATTGACTTTGTCTACTAGGACTGTTTATTTAATAAGACCTTTTTCTTTTTCTTTTTTAATTATATGACATTGGATTAGGTTTCTATCAAAATCAATTAAGATAAAATTTTAAAATACGGTTTAGATTTTTACTTTCGAAAATTGTAAGAGAACTGTCCACATAAATGATAAAAATGATAATTAAACATGTTATTTGATTTTTGAGCAGGTGGGAGATGACATGACCATCATGTCTCTATAATTTTCTCTATTTAATAAGACTTTTACAAACTATTGCTCTTTGAATTTTAAAAAGCTTTCCAGTATCTCTCTTTGAATTTTAAAAAGCTTTCCCGTATGCCGGATCGTAACTTTTTTTAATTTTTGATCTAGTAAACTAACAAAAATTATGGAAGAGTGAAAGATAATTCAAATCACAGCCTCTGGGGCAGGAGATTGAAAATATACCACTGTCCAATCATATCTTATCATAATTTTTTTAATATTTAATTCTTCAAAAGGCTGGTATTACTGTATTAGCTGAGCTTATTCTTCATTGCCCAGAATCTTACGCTTTCTAGTCTCTAGTTCTCCTATGTTGACTTTTCAACTCAAATTTAATTAAGTGGCACATATATATGGAGCAGGATTGGCAGTCCCTAAACATTTTACAAATTATCACACAATATATATAAAATCAGTTATTAACATAGTTTGAATATGTAGTCTCGTTATCAGGAAATAACTACTACAATAAGAAGAGGAAACTCTATACACCGAACTTGTAAAATGTGTTTAGTAGGATTCAAATCCGCACCACTTAAATGGATGAGGAGTTAAATAACGATTGATGCTTATTTAATTACAAAGTTAAGGGCTAGTGTGGTATTGCTATAGGTTTTACATAACACTTGTAGCTGTGCTGAAGAAATAATCTATTGTAAAGTTAATCAGACTAGTTTTTGGTTAATTTTACTATTAAAACTATCAAAAAGTAGTATATATAGTTTGGTAAATTTTATGTTAATTTTTGTGAATTTATTAAATGCCTAAAATGGACATAAAAATAAAATATTTTAATTCATATTTGGTATAAATATAATTCAATATAATTAGGACTAAGATATAAATTTTTTTATTAAAATTAGTGGGCATGATTTGGCCATTTAGAAGCTTTATTAAACCCCTCAATAGATTATTTCATAATAATTTGACAAAGTGACCTCCTACCTATTTCTTAAAACTATTATCAAATCTACTCAAATTATTAGATAATCACTCTTGAAAAAGTCTAAACAAATACTTTTTTTATGCCAAAATTATTAAATAATTAGATTTTAACTTCTTAAAAGCAATACCCTAAGTTTAAATTGAGATTCTGAATTAAAATCCTCCCAAAATAATAATAATAATAATAGTAATAATTTGTTGGACTTAATAAGTTGATTTAATCACACTTTTTAACTAGAAACATCTCTCATGATTTCATGGATTGTAAAAAAATAACATGTCATGTAGAATGAATAGATATTGAGTTAAAATAAATATTTTCAATATAATTATCATTTATCAATATCAAACTGAGATGGCATACAAAAAAATAGACATTGTTAATGTATTATCAATGTTCAGAGGGTGTGTTAAACGGTTATATCAGCAAATCAATAATTATTTTATTCTAATTTTCAAATCTAATTAGAAATAAGAAAAAAAAAGAAACATTAAATAGAAAAATATGAAAGCATAATTGGAAATATATAGAGTCATTAAATGGAAATACATTGAGACATTAAATAAAAATATATGAAGTATTATAGAACAATTTTTTACTTTGATTGTCTATCAAATGATACTTATATTATGTAGGAAGTAAATCTCTTGATGTTAATGATATAACACTTTTTTTAAAGCACAATCAATGAGAGTAAGTTGAGGTTCTAAATGTAAACCTTTTTTCATTATATATATAAAGTTGGTAGATTTGGATGTTTCCTGTCCTTCCGTTGGAGATGGTTTTCTTGCCGTCTAATATATCTTTGCCTTCAAAAAAAAAAATTATTTTTTTAAATTTAATTTATTAATATATATAAAACTATGAGGGTCTCAATTCAAGTGGTCCTTACAATTCACACACTCCGGTCATTTGCATGGTGACAAGTGACATGTGTCACTACCGGTTTTGACATCGCACATGTCAGGTGCATGAACATGTTAAAACTTATCACATGCGATGCTAAGCTAGCATATAAATGGCCTCCTTCACTCAAATACTAATAATAGTAGATTTAAATTTTATTTCAAAAAATAATAATAAATTTAAATTTTAAAAAATAATACATAATTTTTATTTCGTAATTGTGGGCTCTATCGGAAGGTTTTGCTTTAATGTAGGGCTTGTTTAGTAGGCCTCTTTTGATTTTAGTTTTGTTTTGATAAAAACGAAAAAGGAAGAGAATGATGACAACATTTGGATTTTGTTTTTCGAATCCAAAAAATGGATGTTGTAGCATGTGTTAAAAATAGTATTCAAAAAATAAAAAATAAAAAAGGCTGATAGTAAAACTGAAAACATAAAAAATATATTATTACACTAATATACTGTTAGGATTTAAAATATAAAGTATAAGTGAATATTAATATTATTAAATATATTTATGAACAAAAAATTAGAAATTAAAAAATTTTGTGAAAAAGAAAAGAAGGAGGGGGAGGAGGAGAAACAAAAGAAAATAAGGGTGGAGAGAAGAAGAAAAGAAAAAGAAGAAATAAAATTCGAACACTGATGGGTTTGGACGAAGGAACAAGAAGAAGAAAAATTTAAATGAAAAACATGGAAATCAAAATGACAAACATCTTTTTTTTTTTTTTTTTTTTGTTTTATGTTTTTCATGTTTTCCAATTTCAACCCTAAAATTGTTTTTAAATATTTTTTAAAAAAATAGTTATTGAACACGTTTTATGCGTTTTTGGACAACAAAATGAAAAACAAAAACATCCATGAAAAGTGGGTACCCAACATGGCCTTCAATGTTATAATCTCTTTAAACAAAATTTTTTACTCATCAATAACAACTACGCCCAAAACCTTATCAGGTTTGCAATCAAAATATAAGTTACTAATTCAAATCCTGGAAATGTCACCTTGTTCATTTGTGGTTCAATGAGGATATAACAACATCACACTCTACACTCAATTTTGTCTCAGATCTATAGCTTTCAAAGAAGACATGATAGCACTCAGCTTCCATCACATCTCTCCAAGGGTAAGGCAAACCTATATAAACATATGACCATTGTGATGACCAACAGTCACTATAACATTAATAATTTTATTTTCTTGTCACCACTTTTACAACATCATATTATTATTATTATTATTATGAGTTTGACTACTTACTAGTTGAATAAGGTTACCTATCAATAGCAATTTTAGATTGTTATTGATAATCATCTTTATAACTAATTCAATCACTTATATTTAATTTTCTATCACTATTCAATCGTCAGTAAAATTCAGTATTATAAAATCAGCTGACCCAAAAACAAAAGCAATCTACACCTTTACACTTTGGCCAAACGATAGGTTCTCATATTAAAATTTTGAATGATTTTGTTACTCTAAGTCATCAGTGGATTTTAAATTCTTATCCTGTATTAGTATCATTTTTAAAACTTTTACTAAACCCCTTATCTATAGAAAGACAGATCTAAATAATATCTATAGAAAGACAGACCTAAATAATATGAACTAGAATTTGTTAGGCACGGCTGACATGAACAAGGACTTAAGTTTGTCATTTATATCATAATTTTAGTATTAATGTTTACATCCGTGATATTCTTAATAAGGGTTTGATTTACATAATGAGTATTTATTAAAATTTATCATATTATGAAAGTAGATTTTCAAACATCTGTGATATTGTGATAAGGGTTCGATTCACACCATAAACATTTATTAACACTTCCTATAACATGGAAATAGATTTTCGAACTATATTTAATATTTACCTAGTAATTCTTAATAAAGGTTTGATTCACACCAGGAGTATTTATTAAAACTACCCATATTATAAAAACAGATTTTCAAATATCCGTGATATTTATGATAATGTTCAATTCATATAATAAGTATTTATTAACACTCCCTATAACACAGAAATAGATTTTCGAAGTGTATCTAATACTTATTAATATGAAAATCATTGGAATCATGATATAGTAGTGACGTGGAATTGTTGAATATATAAAGACCTGGAAAACCAAGGGAATAGAAAGTTTAGAAGGCTTGAATGCACATTACTTAGAGCACTTGATTAACGGCTTCTTCCATCATGAAACAATCACAAGCAAGAGAAGAAACTGAGTTCAATTTGAGAGAATGGGATCTAAAGGCTCGAATCAGTCGTGAGAACACCATTTCAAGAAGGTTTTCAGCTTCAAATATCAGAAGTTTTAGAGAAGACACAAGGTCTTTTAGATCAAACTTCACCATTTCCAGCACTGCTTCTTCTCCTGGTAACCCTTATTTAAGAGGTATCTCTTCTCTCTATCTCTCTTTTTTATCTCTTCACAACTTGTTTTTTTTTTTCCTTTAATTTCCTCTAAGTCTTCACATACTAAATTTGCAGACGAAATTGACCCATCAACCTACTCTTTCACCACTGCTCTTAGAGGTATCCCATTTTTCAACTCTTTGAATTGATTACAACTTTTGGTGTTTTCACTGGCAACATTTTTGTTTTGGTTATGGTGTGTTTTTGTGCAGCATTGCGAGCAAGGTCAGTCTACAACAGCTGGGAATGTTCATCACCAGATGGCTTTGCTTTGAACTCAAAGTGGAATGAAGCAGAGAAGTACATATGCAATCCACTTTCAGGAGAGTTTCCAATGGAGTGCTTGTCAGCAAAGACACTAAGTGGAAGATCATTTCGTAACTCAACTAACAGAATTACCATGTCTGCTCCTCTTACCTATAACTCTTCTCACCATTCACGGCCTATCCAAACGAAGCCTTCAATCACTACTATGCAAAAAGATCCTATAACTGCTCAGTTTCCACGCCCAGGTTTGAAAAGACTATTACTTTCATCGCATACTGCTGCTTTTCATGCACTTGAAGAGAGAATTCAGAAATGTAATTTCTGTATGAGCAGAGAAGAAAATGGAGGGCACTACCAGAGATGTGGGAACGCAAAGCACACCACCTGATCTTAGTTCCACAAGTCCTAGCCCTGCTTCGACCCCTTCAATCATCGAGAGATCATTGAAGCGCTCCGAAGCAGAAGCAGGAGACTCACCTAATTCTTGTGCAAAGATGAAAGCTGAGGTTGAGGTATGTGTGTGTTAAATATTGAGCAATTTCATTAAGTCATGCATGCTTAACACTGCCCAAATGGACTCCTGAGATGTCTAGACTAAATACTTCAGGTTCAAACACGATCCCCTATACATAACATAATCAATCCCCTATACATGACATGATCCCCTATACATAACTAAGTTGTTTCTTTCTCTGCATTCATTACCAGCTATTCGAGGTCAAATTTAATTTATAATTATTAATATAAAAATACATCATTGTCTCAGCTTTTTTCGGCAGTACTAACCTAAGATATCATTAATTAGAAGATGTCACTAGTACTTGCAAAGTAGAATAATAAGGCTTGTGTTAATGAAGAGTGTTTGTTTAGTGTGTTGTATAATGTGTTGTTGCATAGTTGCATATAACCTTTTCTTTATCTTGGGGAGATTTTTTAATTGATGGTGTGATTCTCAAGACAGTAACTATCGAGAAGCAATCCTGATAATTGCCATATAATCAGACCGTGGAGCCTTCGGAGGTGGGGGACTGAGGGGTAATTTGGTCCCTTCATCTTCAGTGGGCACACACAGCTCATCTCTAACCAAAACAAACCCAACCAAAGTTGGTTTTGCCTGAGTTGCATTAATAATACATTTTAAGTTGTCCCTCAAACTTTTGAAAGTGCACATATACATCCAAAATAAACCAAAGTTGTTCTCATCAAAGTGGCCTACTATCCAGCACATTTAGTTGCGTTTGTCAGTGCTTTTGAAAAGCTAATTTTTCTAGCAACCCATAAAAAAAAAAAAAAAAAAAAAAACGATTTTCTAGAGGCAAGAAAAGAACATAGAAAAACAATTTGAGATTTCAAAAATAAGTAGCAAAACACTTTCAAAAGCATGTTACCAGACTTTTCCTCCTCTTTTTCCTTAATGGTGCTTGTGTTATTTCTCCTTTTGCTTTTTAAGTTTGAAAAGAAAAAAAATGCTTTTAGTGCAAATGTTGAAAGAACCCTTCACTTTTTGGTGTTCATTTCAGTTGATAATTAATCGGGGTTCGCAATGAAACTGCCACATCACTACCTTTACAGGTGTTACACTAACTAGTCTTCTATGCCAGTCTTAATAAATCTGATGACATATATCATCAATGGTTAATATATATTCTTTTTTGTTTTTGTTTTTCTTTTTTTTTCCACTTTTAATAGTTCCAAAGATTCTCTCCAAACTAATAATAATAATAATAATAATATCATCATCATCATCATCAAAGATTATGTCTTGTCTTTTAACTTTCCATAAGAGAATCCTGAATTAATGAAGTGATAGTTTCACGTTTCTTTACACCTGCCGTACTAGACAGGAGATCTGAGGTTTATATGCTTTTGGGTTTTTGTTGTGTGATACACAATAATGCAATTGTTATGGTGGCAAAGAAAAATTAGTCTGATCTTCAGGTTGCATAGGGAAAATTCTATTTAAATTAACTAGTGTTCAGGGGAGTGTCAGTATTCAGGTATCTGTAGGTGCAGTGTTGAAAAGTCACCACTCTCACATGACATTAAAATGTCTAAAGAACATGCATACAAAGAACATATAAACTAATTTTAATGAAAATGACCATTCAGCCTTAGTCCCTTGATAAATAGCTGAGGGTGGTTTTAATATTTCAGAAAATAGCTAATAAACAAATTTTATAATGGTTAAAATAAATAAAAGTACTTTCAGAAGCTAATTAGATGTATGCTTTTTTAAGAGCAATTGAAAGGTATTTTGCAAGAAAGTAGTTTTATTTTAGAACCAATTATCCTAATTTCCCCAAGTATTTAATTTGTAACTATATTTATTTATTTATAAAATTAATTTTATTTTTTCAAATTATGTCAACGGTATCTTAGTATTTTTGTTTATTATGACTAGGATATTACAAACGTCATATTGGTCAAACTTCGTCAAAAAATTTAAATTAACAAATTATTACTAACAATTGGGGAGCCTTAATTCTTGTGTTTCAAAGACCAAACCAACCTTGGATTTTTGTGTTATTTTTTCCTTTATTGGCGTAGTGTAATTTGCTTTCATTTATATAAAAGAACACAAAAAAATAGGTCACCAACTCCAAACACTACCAAACTCAAATGTATATTTTTTTCTTGGAAAAAGGAAGAAAAAGCAGTAAACATTTAATTATGTAACTAACAAGCACATGATAATATATCATGAGATTCATAAAAGAAAAACAAAAAAGGCAAAATACAATTGTCACTATGGATTTAACATATGTAGATTTATTTACGACATTTTCAGTACAAAAATTAAGTATTTTCATCTTATGACAAAATATTCAAACCAGTCCCTCACTAATGACCTAATATTGAAATGTTACTAACTCATCATCACATAGTTCCACAAATAGAGATGACTTGTGCAAACTGGTGATGGTGGGGAGGCTCACAAGCATCCATGACCAACGTTGGAAGCCTAAGCTGTGTCAGTGGAGACATGCGCAAGCCTCCTTCTGGTGGTGGAGGGGTATCGATAATTTAGTTATTTTGTTAGTTAACGTAAATGATCAAACGAAAATAATGGTCACAACTAACAGTAAGATATATTCGTTTATAACAACCTATTAGCAGTGTAAGTGTAGTTTGAAAAGTATTACTAAAAAAAGTAGTGGAAGACACAGTCAAACTTGATGTATCAATAATATTCAAATCTGAAATTCTCAGCTGGATGATGGTTCCTTTATCAAAAAGAGAATTGACATGAAATAAGTGATCGGTGCTTCTAAATGTAGTTGCAGAGAACATCATTAAAGTTATAATGTCAGTGCTGGATGAATGCAGGTTGAAGCGAAAGAAACAAGTGAGAAAGAAGAAACAAAAAGAGAAAAAGAAGAAGAGGAAAGGTGCAGGTGGAGGTGCAGCAGGCAAGGTGGGTGCTTGTCATGGATGAGAAAAAGACAGAGAGAGAAGCACAAACCATGAAAGAATCACAACTATCTTCCTAGTCTTAAAGGCTGTTAAAGAATTTTTATTTTTTATTTTTAAAATGAAGCTGGAAATGGTAAAGAATATTGGGGGGGGATATGTGTGTCAAGATTCTCTGTATAAGAGAGGTTTTAATTTGAGGAGCAAATAAGGAAAATGAGAGCAATCATGATATGGCAGGAGTTGAAAGATTGTTGTTTTTGTGGTTAGTTGTTTGTTGTAGTTAGTGATGTTTATATAATTTGTTCTTTGGTGAAATTTGGCTGACAACTTTTAGCTTCACGTGCATGGCTTTTATTTTTTTGGCTTTGGAGTAGAAAGGTCCTGCTCTCAAGGGACCCCCTTTTTATTTCTCTCTCTCTCTCTCTCTCTCTCTCTCTCTCTATGTGTTTGTCTTCCACACATTTTCATAAGAGAAAATCTATCTATGAACACTCAAATTCAAAATCAAATCTATAGATTCTCAAGGCTTTTCTCTCTCTCATGGAATTTACTTCACTTTTCTTGTTCACCAAAATACAAACAATTATCGGGTACCATCTCTCAAGTGGAGTAGAATTTGATATCTAAATCTCTTATGTAAATTTGTTCATGAAAAAACAAAAAAAATCTCTTATGTAAACAGAACATCTGACCACATAACACTAATCAACCTTAACTACTGTTATGTGCCAGTTGGAAGTTTCTCTAATTTCCCTGTAGATTATGCATGTAAACCAAATGACCATTCATAAATTGAATTATTTTTTTGGATGTATTGTACAAAGGGTAAAGGTCCACCATATTTGTCTATGTACAATTCATAATACCAATTGTGAATTGTTGAATTGGTGTAATGAAAACTACATTACAGCTGATATTTGCTTTATTAATATGCATTGATTATGCAGTATGTCAGATGTACTTTGTTGTTATTAGGGAGAATTCTAGGAACTTTTTTGAGGTTCAACTAAAATCGAATAATTGTATAGTCAGGTAAAAACTATCCTACTAGTGCAGGTTTTATTTAACGTTGGGATCATTTTTAGGTCATGACATTTGGCTAATTTTGACATTAAATATTGTTTTGTAATTAGGGAAGTTAATCCAGACACTTAATCAAGATAAAAAGTGAGTTCAAACTCCTAAGCCTTGCCTTGCCAAGGTGACTTATGCAAGGTATCCTTTTGACACTAAGTTTACCAGCAACAGATCTATAAAATGTTAAATCAACTAACTTAAATGTCCGTCCTAAATGAGTTGGGCTCTTTGACATGAAACCTTCTCCTGCACCTTTATATCATCAGCCTTCAGCTAATTCGTCTTTTCTATATCTCTTCAGAGTTTCACATTAAAAGCAGCATATGTGACATTAAATTAAAACATATACAAAATTTTACAAGGGAACATAAAGTAAGCAATAAGTGAATAGCCAATCCAGCTAGGAAGATTAGATGAAACCAGAGACACTTCATGAAGGTGATACACTGGGGCTTGTATTGGAAATAAGCCGAACTTCATAGAGGTTATTCTCTCCCTTCCCTGTGCATACCCAAATGTTTGTAAGCATGTCAAAACATTAAAGGCTAATTATGTGAATTTATACCGAAGAATTTAAATATAGAACTCACCTACTTCAGCTGTGATCCCTGATCCAAAGAATGAAGTGAATTTTGCCTAAAATATTTGGGGGCACAAATTAGTATGCAGTTAAATTTCACAATTTCAAACATGTGGGATTACACAAAAAAACAAAAATTTAGAGGATTGATTATTTTACAATCCAACGAGAACTATATATATATATATATAACAAATAATTAAAATTTGGTTTTGCAAGCTAGTACTACAACTTACCTGTCTTTTTTCGAAGTCTGATAACTCCAGAACTTTTGCTTCAAACACCAATACTAGACAGTATTTACCATCATCTGTGACCTAAGACATGGTAACAAAATAAGGCAATAGTAACTAGGCAATGTTCTATATATAAATTTAAGTAGGCAAGCATTTTTTCAGTTCACATAAGTCAACTAATTCCAGCATTTTTGTTTCAAGACCATTGTACAAGTAACCATGAAACGTAGCAGCAAAATAAAGTAGGCATCGAAATTTGAGGATCTTGAGCAATTACTGTACCATACTAAAGCATGTCGCCTAAAACTGTCACAAATGCATACAATAATAGCAACAGAAGTTGCTGAAATATCATATCAATCATTTTGTAAGTTTCACTAAAATAAGACATCAAACGGGTTTAAATTTCAAATTAAATGAAAGTTTGTTAAACATACTTCCTCACGGATCATTTGTAGAATAGGTGCACTCCGCCGGGGAATTCCTCCACCCTGTAATGTACAACAGAAATTTGATATTAGAGCATCAAGGTGATCACAGACCACATTCAAAAAAATTGTTACAACAAAAAAAAAAAAAAATAAGAAATCATAATAATTGATCCATGTTCTCCTATTTTTTGAACTTCCTTAGACTGAATTTACCAACCTTGTAAACAACTAACACAATGGAAGCTAATGGCAATAAGTGTTGATATTTAAACAGGACATATACAAAGCTTGCCCTTAAGATAGACCATGCACTAAATTGAGGGACTTTGATTACAAGCAAGTATTCTATGTCATAGACATAACCTAGTTAGCAGACAAATACCTATCCAGTTGAGGAACTAAATATTAAAAATATAATGTAATTTTCTCCATTCGACTTTTGTTTGGAGTTTAGTTCATTAGCCTCATCTGATATTATGTAAGGCTTCCTATTCCCATGGTTGAAGAATGAGGATGGGAAAAGGATACAATAACAAAAAGGGACCACTGTTCTTTGTGTTCCTTTTAGACAGGGACATTAACAGGGTAAAATTATATTGAGGATCCTAAAGTGTATAAAATGAGAGTGAAGGCTTTAGCAGTTGGATACTTCAATCAATACTCTAGTGTCACTGAACAGAAAGTTTCCGTATTTAGAATTTTCCTTACTAAATAAGGTGGTCGTTCAAATGGATAATCCAAAAAACAGCCTTCAGGTGGTATAAAGTAAAACCATACAAGGAAAATGAGAAAATACCAGACCATACTGGAAAATCCTTTTCAATGCCTCATCCAGATGCTGCTCGTCCCCATAGCGATATCTTGTAACATCATTCCGGACCTAATAAAAGTATGAGAAAATCAATTTATACATAAAATAATTAAGATGAAGTCAACTGGAAGACAATGTACATCTCACATATACGTAAAAGTGACCAAAATATGAAGCTAGCCCAGTTTATTGAGGCATATGGCAGTCAACACATGCTCAGACATGTTTAAGTAGAAGAGTTAATACTCAGAACAAGACAAGCCTAAAAGGATAAGGAGGGACAATACTGCCGACAAATCATCAGGGGCAGAAAGTTAACGACATGCTAAGTCATCAATTGGGTAATCAGAAGGATTACTAGCACTGGAAATATCACTTTTGTTCCCAACAAACTAGTTAATTAAAAGTCCTTTTTCTCTTTCCCCTTTTTTCTTATCAGCTGCAAATCATGATAAAAATCTTACACTACTACTGCATGAAATTTAGAATAGATGACATGACTGAAAATATGCAATTTCATACAACCCTCATCCACTCCTCACTTTCATCTCAAACTGGACGTCATGGAGGACAGCAATAACTGAAAAATCAGAAAACTAAGACACCTCATGTTTGAAACAGGATATCTATGAAAGGCGCTTACATGACACTATGCACATGCAACTGTTTTTCAATGAACCAATAAATTAAACTCGATAAAAATTATGAACTTGGAGTTTGTTTTTGCCAATTGAAATGCATAAGGCACCTTCAGTTTTCCACATTCATTTCATGTCTATGTGTATTCTCTGTGTCTATTACTACACTCAGCTATTGTTTCACTCTACTTGACTCAAAAGAGAGAAGAAAGGCCACATCGCTCAAATGATACAAATGACTGTTACCAATGTTAAAATCACAATAAGAAAGGAATAAGGTATATTTCTTGATTAACACATTCGCCTTCTTGCTTTTAAGACCTAAGATTTCATCACAACTATTGAAGTCCATAAATTTTGTAGAACTAGAAACCAGGCAATACAGGGTTGTAACTACCAAATACAATATTAAGCTATTGGCCACCATCATGAAATGAAAGCGCAGAGGCAATTCATCACAACACTAAAGACGGGAATAGGATAGCTAAAGATTGTAGATGTCATTTCTCATTTGTATACACGAAGAAAATTACCTATTGATATGGTCAACAACACTAACAAATTCCACATAGTGATTAAATTGCATTATAATTAAGATGAAAAAGAGTTTAATATCAGAGAAGAACTGAGCCAGAAAGATTAAAATACCTGTTTAAGGATTGGAGTTGCACATGTTTCCCTTAACATTTGGGCATTTGAGTAAGTCAAGCACGGTACTGGCTTGAGTTCCGCATACTACAAAATGCTCAAGAGCAATATAATTGGTAGAGGAGTTGAAATATAAACACTTAGTCATGTAGAACTATCTATACTTTAAAATTTTAAAAAAGAAATCCTGCAGAACAAATTTAGTTTTAACTGCAAATGAAAACATAGCTCGAGGCGAGAAAAAAGAAGAAGCACATAGAATCAATCCAATTGGTATGCATTTAAAAATGTTTTGAGGATATTTCTAAGTTGCAACCAACTAATTTTTAATTTCAATAATGATAAAAATTTGAAAATACTGCATCGCCTCCAAGTATTGCTCAAAACTGTTGCCAGAACCGAAATATAAAGCATCAGTTGGTATTATAAGTATTGAAACAAACACATAGATAATATTCATCTTAATAGATATATCAAATACATGTGACAAGCATAGAGAAAAGGTAACATACTAAGACACAGAAAATATTAATAACTTCAGCAGAATCCCTTATCATGTGCATTGCATGAATGGTTGAGCATTAATATCAGTTATAATTCAAGGAACTATGAGTAACAATAGAATTCCTACTACAATTTTAATTTTCCATCTTGAACCCAGTTATGTGCTAGAAATGTTTACCTTAAGTGCCATACCAATTATGGCAAGGGGGAAACCATATGTCAGCATTATCGCTGACCATTCGGATCCAGGAAGGACATTAAAGTATGCTCCAAAACCATACCTGTAGGTCACATACTAACCAGTGAAAACTCCAAATGTGCTTCAAAGCTAAACGTATCAGCAAAAGTAAGGAACTTACGATAGTAGTGAAATTCCAACAGCTAGTCCAATAACACCAAACGAAACCTGAAAAGTTCAACACCACCATAATCTCACTCAATAGATCATTTGGAAGATGCTCAATGTTAACCGAATGTATAGAAGATATTTAGCATTGCATCTAGCAAAGCTTTGGTGCATAGAGGCTTAAGTCCATTATGTCTCAGAATACTTATACGGAATAGCACTTGCAGACAAGCGACTCCAAGAAGCATATCAGACATGTTTACGTAGAAATCACTATTGTGGACAGACCAAATAACTTTGCAGGTAATCTACCAATGAATGTTCCCAATGTAGCCATGCTGTAACTAAAACATTGGCCCAAAAGTATAATTTAGCATAGAAATTTCCATCTCAACATAGTGAACATCTATACCCAAAGTACCAGTAATGCTGTCAATTGTCATCTCTCAGCATCTAGCATTAATGGTAAATAAATGCAGATATTGTCTATTTGTACGGAATCTCTTGGCCACTTGTAAAGCTAAAGAACATACGAATGACCGTCACATTGAAAACATATAAAATAATAGATCAATGGACAATATACCTTGATAAGCTAGTCTTTGACGTTGTAAAACTATCCACTAATGTATATATACTTCTTAATAAACACAAAAATTACAAGTTTAGAAATCTAAAACGATGATCAGAGCCTTCAACAAACATCATTCCTAAGGGTGGGCATTTTCGAGTTCGGTTTGGATTAAGTTGAAAATCTCCCAACCCAATGTGGGTTGAATCAAAAAAATTTCAACCCAATAAATTCTTTAATTTGAGTTGAGTTAATCAGGTTAGATTTGATCTACCACAAAGGCATATAAAGGTCCAAAAAATTAAGTTGATAACTCCTATAGTCTTTACAATTTGATTACAAATAGACCAAATAAACCGAGTATAAATAAATATTCATTTATTACAAATAAAAGGTTTAATCCACCACAAAGGCTTTCTTTGATCATCATCCCTAACAGGTATTTGTCTAGAAGGAGAAGAAAATATTGGATTTAGAACTAGGGTGGGTTTTTCTCAGGTTGGCTTGGGTTGGGACGAAAATTTTTCAACTCTATCCATCTCAACCTTTTTAAGATTTAACCGAATCCAGCCCGCTCAAAAATGACCGGGAGTTGGGCTGGGTTGGAGATGCCCACTTCTAACCATTCAAGGCAATCTCTAAGCCAACCTAGGCTCATATGTATAAGCAAGATTCTTCAAGACCATAAGAGCCTCCACAAAATGCATTAGTAGGGTTTTACGATAAGAGAAACAGAAATATAGTTAATTTCACGAGCATAGTGACTTTGTTTTAGTCTATATCAAAAGAAGCATGTTTAGAGAGAAATGAATGAATGATACCTTAGCGAGGGAGAATTCATCATCGGGGACAATACTAGTTTTGTCAGTAGAAGAAGTTGGAGCTGAAGAATCAGCAGCTCTTGTCACAAAGCAAAGTGTAAGAGGGTGGTGTGTTCTTTTTGAGGCGACAAGGGGAGGTGGAGGAGAGAAAGGAGGATGTACGGAGACTAAGAAACGGTGATGCTTGGATAAACTCAACTGGGGATCATGGCGATGGCGTGAATATGTAATGGCTGGCCTTGTTAACGACACTGTTAGCGGCATCGTACTCTGCTTCTACGCCCGAGTTCCTTTCTCTTTCTCTTTTTTTTTTTTTTTTTTTAAGTTATATATATCTACAACACCAACAAGAACGAGAGGTTCCAGTGCCTCAACGACTCTGTACTTTGAACCGCCAAAAATGTATGGGTTTACGTGTCGGCTTTTCTTGTGGCCACTATTTAATCATTCACATCACCTCTCCTTGCCAAATTCATTCATGCTTAACAATAAATGGGCAAACCGCATTTTAATTTATGTTTTTGTTTTTTTGACATATTACACACACTTTATGTAGACAAGCAATACTGCTGGACTCTTTAAATAAGATTTATTAAGATATAGTCAGGAACAAAAGCTTCTGAGTTTGAGGATGACTCCTAAGAGAGGGAGGAGAAACCTACGAAGGAAGGGAAAAATCTGTCATTTGTTTGGTGGCCCAAATGAGTCAATCCATACACTAGACACCTTATTGGGCAAGTAAAGGCAGTACTAACGCCACTGAGGTAACACATCAAGTGCAATATATCTGTTTTTGTGATTTATGATTTTGTTAAGTACGAATTTCGTTTTTATTTTGGTCATCTCTAAAGTTTTATAAACTCATCAATTTAATTTATCTACCTAGATTTTTAACCATCAATTGTAAGGAAAAAAATGTTTTATTTCAACCTATTTTGTGGAGATTGTTTCGTTCTTCAACTTCGCAAGTTGTTTTTCAATAATAACAATTTTAACTTTTAAATTCAGCTTTTTTATTCTTGAGATTCTCATTCTCATCTTCGTATCTTTTTGCCATAACCTTACTTTTAACAAATTCCTCCTCCAAGCTTCTCCACTTACACCTCATTTTCATCTTCATTGTGACTTGTATTATCATCTTAATCATCATTACTTGAGGACTTCTCACTATATAGAGCACCAAGAGCAACATAATGCACATGAGTAGATGATGCACATTCTCTAATGCTTTCAACAATATTCGCTCCGAGGATCTCCTGTGAAATTATAGGAACTTGATCTAATGCCACTTGAAATGTTCAAGTGGGATGGGTCGATTTGTGTAAGTTTACTTTGACACCACTTCAACGGCTCTAACGAATACAATACACAACCTAGAGGGGAGAGGAGCGATAAGTTGTTCAAATGTTCTTTTATCATTTTCATATGTGCAGCCAAAAATCAAAATAAAAAAAAAAAATTCATATAGTCCCTATATTTTAAATAATTATCAAATTTTTAATTATGTATGGCAAGTCATCCCAAAAATCCTTGAAACACATCTAATTAGTCTCTTTAGTCAACGTTGACCTAATACAAAGGGGTAATTTGGACATTAAATAGTATAATTAATAGATAAAAAGTTTAAAAAAAGAATTCACCGTGCATTTTTGAAATGGACCGTGGAGAATTCAACAAATGGCAACCATCGGATGGCAGAGAAACTTAATCTAAATCAATTAAAATTATAAAATTAAAATATATTAAATTAAATAATTAAATAATTTAAAAACTTGAAAAAATAAAAACAAATACAGATCTGGAATCCAGATTGTTTAGAACAGAACACTTCCTTTGGAACCAAAATCCGCCGGTGACAACTCCTTGGCCTGAACTTCTTAGTAGGAGAGTAATGTGACAGCCACGATCGACGCAAGAGCTGCGGTGACGGCCGACGCCGAGCCGGTGGATGATAAAAAGCGACAAGCGGTGGAGGTGGTCATAGTCAGGGGGCGATGGTAGACGGGGGCGACAGCGGGAATAGGTCTGTGCGTTGTGTGCGTGTGTGTGTGTGTTGTGTGTGTGTGTGTGAATAGTGAGAAAAAGAGAAAGAGATGAGTCTGTCTGTTGTGTATGTATGTGAAGAGCGAGAAAAAGAGAGGGAGAGAGAGGGAGTGATAAGAGAGAGATGAATTTGTGTGTGTGTGTGTGTGTGAAGAGGGAAGACAAAACTCAAAGAGGGTTTATGTCGATTTTTGGATCTCTCTTATTAAGTGTTTTGGGTTTATGGGTCTGAAATGGGATGGTTGAATTGAGATAAGTGAAGACACTTGGGTTCATGTTCAAACCGATTGAACCCAGATTTAGGGTCGAAATTCTGGGTTCGATCAACCCAAATCTTCAATATTTGGGTTCAATCGAACCCAGATTTCATGATATTCGAACGCATATCTTTGAAGATAGAGATTCATTCATCAGTCACTCAATTTCCATCCGGTGGACCTCCACCACATGCAAATCATAATTAAGACCAGATTGTCGCTGATCTAGTAATGATGACCTGGTTACTAGATCGACAACAATTTGGTATTTTTCTATTTTATTTTTATTTAAAAATTGTGATTTGTTAATAAATCGCTGGGGTAAAATTGTTTAATTTTTTTGTTTGAAATTTTGTAGGACAAATGTTGAATTTCTATTCGCCGATAAATTAGGACAAAATGATAATTTTATGATTGACTATGATGACGCTAAAATTGATTTCTTACATGTTCTGTAATGTTTGACATTTAATTGTTGTTTAAATGGACTAATCAGATAAATTTTGGAAACCTCAAGGGTTCATAAGATAGGTGGTAATATATAGCTAAAAATTTGATAATTTATCAAAATATAGCAGCAAAAATGTAGTTTGTCTAATAAAAAATAAAAGAAACAAAAAAGAGAAAAAAAAAGTGTACAATGACTTTTATGCGAAAACCCAAAGGAAAAAATAAAGAATTAGAACCTTCTCCGGCCACTCTAAAATGAAATTCCACTATTATTAAATGGATTACAAATTTCTCTCCCAACCCACCTAGCTTGGAAACCTAATCCCTCTCTACCTATTAGCTAGCGGTCCCTAATCTCATCCTTCACAAACTTAGAACAATTTTATTTATCTTCTAAATTTGCTATTATCGCCTTGAACTTGTCTTTTTATCTAGTTGCGCAAGTTTGATAAATCCTCCCTAATTCTTCTCAATAAGAAGCATGGTTGCAAGTTGATCGAAAAGAACCAATTGGTTGATTATGCACAGACTCAAACTTTCAAATCGATATATATAACTCAAATAGAATGTCTAATCACTACACCTACGTAAGTTTAGATGTAATATAGACCCAAATATTCTAAATCTAGACTTAATACTCGTAACTCTCTAAAAACTCTCACAAAAAATAAGAAATCAAAATACAAAGAGTTGTCATAAAATTTAAGAACTAAATACCTCTATGTATAATGTGGTCTTGTCATAAAATTTAAGAACTAAATTCCTCTATGTATAATGTGGTCTACGTTTAATAGAAACAGTATGTATAATGTGGTCTACATTAAATAGAAACAAATTAAAACCCTTAACAACCTAAGACTTCGAATTTAGTCTAGACATCAAATTCAACTAAAAATCTTGTATTGAAAAGTTTTAATTAAGTCCAAACATGAATTCTTATCAACTAAAGAAATCCAAAAAATATGAACATCATTCTTTCATATCACAAAATATATCTCATATAATACATGTTGTAGGACAACATCACAAAGACTGTTAATATATTGGTAAAATAAATACATCGGTAAAACATGCCATATATACACTATAAAAAGCAAAGACAATGACTTTACATAAGACATTAAAAAAAGTAACATAAAAGAAATTGGTAAAAAAAAATAATCGAACTCACACACAACATTTAGAACTCATTAACAATAAATATTTTACTTACAAAGTACTTGCATACAAAACAAACTCACAGGTAAATAGAAATTTAAACCCAATCATTCAAACCAGACAAAACTTGTTCTTTACGTAGCTGTATCACATTTGTGACCCATTATGCTCATATGAACCACATTTACACTTTCAATTAACACTTTCCATCTTCCACTTCAAAAACCGTTAAACGATTTTTTAACGAAAACCCTGAAAAATTAAGAACTGCAAAATGTAACTATAGATCGACTTAAATCAGGCAAATGACATTCATCAATGCAATTTTGAACCAAAAAATAAGTAAAAAAAAAAAAAAAAAAAACCCAACAACAACAACCTTTACTCCAATGACCACAACTTGCTTGCATTTCAACAAATCCTTCACTCTTATTCCAAAACACACCACAATGCTCCTACATATCAGTTCACATGGTATTTATATGTATGTAATATGTAGGGCTAGTTGATGGAGAAAAAGAGACGAGGTCAATAGGTCCGAACCTGAAGCGGAATCAACTAGCCTGTGCAGATATGAATGATATTTATTTTGTAAAAGTGCTCTTGAGATTTGAGTTTGCTATAAATGATTACTGTAATACTATTGAAAGTTGCGTGAAATTTTTCAATTATATGAGAGTGGACATAAGCACACTGTTGAAATTGTAATTCTATATGTTGTTTTTCTTCTTCTTACTTTATTATTTGTCTCAATTGCACAACAAAGATCGTGGCATGCTGCAAGTTTCATCAAAGTGTCAAAAGTTTGGCAGTGAACAGTATAGGGTTTTGTTTGGCGTTAAATGAGGAAGAACAGTTGATGATGAAAAGAATATGGATGGTCTGGTGGGTGGCCCTGGAAGACCGCTCTCTTTCATATGCTAATAGCATATGGTGCACATACACCTTATAAGGTGTCTTCTCCTCCACTTAGTAATTACTTACATTAATTAATGAATGGTTTTTAAATAAAGTAAATTATAAATTAGCTATATGGTGAAAATTATTTCGAAAGGAGAAGTAAATTACAATTTGATTGCTCGTTGTTAGTTAAAAACCGTTAATTTTAATAGCTGCTCTAGTCAAATAACAAAAAGATTATAATACTCTTGAAATATAAATAAAATCAAACAAATAAATTAAAAACTAAATTAAAATTTTTTAAAAAAATTTCCTCCTCTTCTCCTTCAACATCCACCATATCCATGCAAGTAGCTAACTCCATCTCCATCCCATTCAGGACTTGCTACAAACAGATTCAAACAATGCAAAACATTGTACCCATGATTGTGCTTCTTTGTATTCAACTCTTGGGTTGTCCAATGTGTTTGACGAGATACTTAAATTTTCTGTTTTTAGAGAAGAAAATTCGGTCTCTACACATTTTGATATACACAACAAAGGACCAAGGCTAGATGCGAGTGTTTTATCAATCGTTGTGAGTTCATGTCGGTCTATACACGACTTTGGTGGTGGTATTCAATACCATTGCTTGGAGATACGATGTGGGTTCGCTGCCAATGTTTATGTTGGGAGTTGTTTGATTAGTTTTACATGCGTAGTCTATTGATGAACTTTCAGAAAAAATGATTGATTATATTGATTATATGTAGTCCAGCAGCCAATCAATAATATTAATTTTATTAAAAGATTGTCTATTGATGAAGATATTATTGTCTATTGATGAAGATATTATTCAAAAGGTAATAAATATCTCTACCAACAAATCCACAATAACCATAAGTGATGATTGTGTTTTATCAACCCGGATGAAATGGGTGGTTTAGGAGGAGAAGACAAAAACAGTTGTTGGTTTGATTATAATTTTTTTTTTTTTTTTTTTTTTAAATTTTTTAGTTTTTTGACTATTTAAAAATTATAATTTTTTAAATTATAAAAAATTAAATTAAATAAAAATAAAAATACCCTTAAATGTGTTGAAATTAACTTACTATTGACTAACCTAAACTAACAATAGGTGAGTAATTTATAATAAATATATAAAGTTGATTTTGCTTGCGAAAAGTTTAAATTGAGTAGTTAATTTATAATTTATCTATAAATTAATTAAGTTGCTTTTATAGGTTTACCCTTTCATCCAAACAGTCAATATAATATTTTCAATTTTTTTTAATATATTTCATTATCAAATGGGAATTTGGTGATTTTTGAAACTAGAGGGGAATAGTTGTCATAAGCCAAACTACTAATTAATAACCCCAAAATTTTATGTAAACTCATTTTCATGTCAGTACAAACCGTATTATGATTTTCATCACTCTGTAGATGCAGGTAAGTTTGCGTGTAGCCAAGCAGCTGAACAAATTAACAATAAAATCCTACTTCAAATACTGTAGAGATATAATGACAACAAGAAAGATCATAGCAGCGAGCAATCGGGTGCCTCGGAAAAGAGCAGCCCTTCTCCTCCCTCTCTATAATTCTGTGTCTTGGTATTAATCCCAAGAGACAAAAAATTATATTACAAATTTAGCAAGTCAAGAAATTGCATTTATGATTTTTTTTTTTTTTACATAAAAAAAATCAGGGGTTTATTTGATTGACTTATAGAGTGTTGTGTCAACAAGGGCCAAAGAAAACCCTATCTCTTTGACCTGTTCTTTAAAAAAAAAAAAAAAAAAAAACGCATGCACTTATGGCCTCTTCTTCTCGCAAAAAGCAGAAAGATTACGACCTTTTAGATCAAGTAAGAGAATTAAGAAAAGAAGAAGAAAGAGGAAGAGATTGGCTGGCGTTAGGGTTAGGGTTTAGTAGTAGTAGGAGTGAATGCAAGAAACAACATGATGATCATTCACACTCGGTGTCAATTTCGGCCACTGCCGCATCATCCCCTTCTTCACCATTCTATGCGAACCAATATCAGCAAATGGGTCTAGGGTTAGAGCACTCAAGCTCATGTTTAGGGTTTGATTACAAAGAAGATGATGAGGATATTACGCCAAATTCATGGCAGGTGGATTCAGGCAGCTTTATTGGCTGGCAGATGAGGTCAGTGTTCAATGATACTCATAATCACGTCTACACAAGAAGACCCCACCTTGGTTTTTGGTTTACCCTCCATTCCATTACCAGTAGGTGAGCAAATATCTTTAACATGACCCCATCATTAACAATTCTTCTATATACCTCTCTTGCATGATCTTTTTAATTAAAATAAATTAATTCATCATCATGACATAGCTAGCTTTTCTTACCTTGTTTTTAATTTGTATAATTTCAGCAGTTGGAAGTTCATTTACTAGTGTTTTTTTTTAATACCAATACAAGCTTTCTTTTTTCACATTAGGTAGTTTTTAATTGGTTTTAGTAACTGATAATATGAGCAGGAATGGAGAATCAGCACTGCCTCAAATACCGAAGGCATATATTAGAGTGAAGTAAGTATTGGCTCATGTTAGAATTAACATTAAGTATTAGTATAGATTACATACCACGGCTATATTGGATCTTCATTTTGATCAGTACTACTCTATATGTCATCATAATTTTGCTTTTCAAAATTTCAACTAGCTAATGATGTTGTTCTGTGAAAAGCTGATGTCGTTGCTTTTCTTTTTGGGTTTTGTAAAAGAGACGACAACGTGATGGTTTTAATGGTTCAAAGGTATCTGGTTACAAAGCTCGGTCTCTCCAACGAAGCTGAGGTAATTATTTTTCCTCTCTCTCTCTCTCTTTCTCTATCCCACGTCTCAATGATGAAGCATGCTTCATGCAAGAAAGTACTGAGATGACTAGTTCTCATTACGTGCCTCATGTTTATTGAAATAATGTTTAACATGTCTGTCTATGCAACCTATTTTTACTAATTTGGGGAGGTTTATTGGTCAGCCATCTATCAATAAGTCTTATTCTTTATGTAAATATTTACAAAAGTATTGATAGAACTGAAGTCTAAAGTTTGCGCTAGTGTTTCACTGATCATGTTGATTTCTAGTGCATCTCTGTTGGATTGGCATTGTTTTTCTTTTACTATAATGACATTCGGATTGAATTAAATGGAAGCATGGCCCTTTTAGGCTTCAACTAATGAATGCGATGCAATAACATTGTCAAAGCTATTTTGGAAGCCGGACAAAAATTAGTACCTCCGTCTTGATGATGATTAACTAAAGATTGAAAGAGAAACTTTTGGAATTGTTCAATAATTATATGCTTATAAGTTTTGAAATAAACAGCAACGAGCTACTTGCTTAAAAGTTTGTCACACTGTGATAGATGCTAATTAGATATACTCAAAATTTATAGCTAATATTGATTACAAATGAATTTTTTGATTACATGTATAACATGCAAGTCCTTTTTTAATTTTAAGGGATACAGATGGTGAGAGCTTATCCTGCTCTTTGCTGTTGGTTTGTGTTTAAGGGATATAAAGGCATATCTTTGTTTATATATCATTCTCTGTAATCTGATTAGATACCATAATTGTACCATGGATGAATTCATTACATTGATCGGCAACAAGTTAGTTTAGGGATCTCATTATTCATTCTAGGATTTTTAGTTTAGGGATCTCATTATTCATTCTAGGATTTTTAGTTTAGGGATCTCATTATTCATTCTAGGATTTTTACACATGAAATAAGTAAAGGGGTGATCTTATATGGTAGAAGATTTTTCTTTTTCTTTTTCTATTTTGGACCTCTAAGTGTGGCAATAATTTTCACACAAAATGCAGCAAGATGATTGTGATTACAAAAATAATAGATACAGATTTTATAGTAAATTTTGATTCGATGGTTCATTTTATACATTGCACATTGGAATCAGAATAATTTCTGAATTTGGCATTGGAATTTCATAAAATGAATACTCTTTTAGGTGCTTTAAATTCTTCCTGTCTAAATTTAAAGCGTTTTACCATAACTCTTTTTAAGTTTCAAAAGAATTTATAAGGCATTACCATTATTTGTATTCTTCCACTTTAATATTATTGAAAACCAATCAGGAATTTAGACATGCTAAGATGAAAACTACATGAATATATAAGATCCAAATAAAACCATGCTGAAGAGGAGTATCTTAAATCTACTGCTGCATGATTTATGGTTGTCAAACTCTTAAATATTACAATACACTCAGATATTAATATATCTGACAACTATAAACGAGTGATTACATTCTAAAATTACTGATTGTATTTTATTATATCTAATTATAATTAAATAAGTTAGATCATATTTACAATAATTGATCATATAATTAGACATATTTAATTGTAATAAGATATATTAAAATATAATCAGTAATTTTAAAATGTAATTAATCAATGTATATCGATACTAGGTATATTTTAGATGACCCCATATGCACTTAATTATATATGGTGTGACTTGGATGATGATGAGGACAGGTTGAGATATCATGCATGGGGCAGAAGTTGTTGCAATGGCAAACCTTGAAGCATGTCCGAGATAGAGTTTGGCTGCCGAGAATGAGATTACTAAATTCAACTACAACTCTGCTGTTGGAAAGTACATCACCAATTGATTATTATTTGTTGCCATTGCATTATTACCGGAGTACGGATTTTTCTCTACCTTGTTAATCTTCTGCATAATAATGTGTATGTTTCATCAACTGATATTTGTCTAATATTTATGCATACTTTGTAACCGGTACCTCTGAACTTATGCTTAGCGAAATATGTATCGATTAGTTAACCTACTCATCATGTACATACAAACACTGTGCTCTGTGTGTTATTCATTTCAGGTCCACTAGTAAGATATTGAGTTTTCTTTTCAACAGATAAGAAAAAACATTAAAAGTCAACGGCAGCTGGCGTGATTGGTTAGTGCGCCAGCTGCCTTTTGCTCTCAAATGCATGGGTTGATGTCCCGTGGTACTAAATAATAAATTTTCTCTTATCTCCTGTATAAGTTATCTCCTATTTTCATGTAGGTCTCTTTCTTATCTTCTATGGGTGAATCCTTTCTATTTGAGAGAATTTTCTAAATTGCACTATTAGTATCTCTATCCCAATAGATTCCGATTGCCCCTTAAACTAATCCCAATTAAAAAAAAAAAAAAATAAAAAAAAAAAAAATACAACCATATATTATACTAAACTTGGACTTCAAAGGTCATTATTTGTATAAGATGAAATTGCACTCAACTTTATGAGCTTTAGCACAAAGACGCTTAGATGGAGAGTTTGATTATTTTAAATGAACTTCCCCGGACCCTAATAACTTAACCCCTTGAACTTGCCAAATGTCCAGAATAACCTTCATAAAAAAATGAAAGTAGAAACATATTAGAAATAAATTTTTTAAGGAAAAAAAAAAAACAATAGTATTAAGAACAAAAAGACCCGTTTTTATTTCATCCTCACAATAATTTGTTTTCCATTATTATTATTATTATTATTAACTTTTTAGTGTATTTTTTTTTAATTTTTAGATAACTTAATTGTTCTTATTATCGTTTCTTATTGATATTATTTGATATGGAATAACAGGTTTCTTTTAAACATTCAGTTTTTTATTTTATAATGGAGGGCACTTTCAGATATTTGATAAGTCACAAGGGTCAACTTAATCAAATGACCGTGCACCCTTAAATTCAAGTGAATAATACCAACAATACCAAAAACATAAATGTTTTTGCCCCCAACTTAAAAAAAAAAAATCATTTTAACCTTTCAAACAAATAATTTACACTCTATACCCAAGATACCCAAATTGCCCCTAACAAAAAATTACGGAATTACTATTATATTTCATTAAAAAAAAAAAAAAAAAAAAGCGAAAAATTATGAAACTGTCCCCGCATATATAAAATGGAAAATTGGTCTGAAAACGAGCACATTCATTGCTCTTTGTCAAATCACACGCCCCGATGACACATTTGCACAGTCGCCAACCATCTCACACCGTCGCCATAATTCCATAACCACTACAGACCATCGGCGAGCTCGTCGTCCTCTTCTATTAGTGAAGGTATGTCAATTCGACATCTAATTGGATAATTTTGTGACTTTTGGAATTTTTTGCTATTTGTAGAGTTGACTTGTGTTTTTATATGTTGTGTATTGATGATTAGGGTGAGATTATGTTATATTTGGCAACGATGTGGTTGGATTTGGATTGAATATGGAAGATTGGTAGAGTTCATAATGTGTGAGGACGATCGGCTTATGTGTGGAAACAAAGGCCGACGTCGGTTTAAATAGACCAACAAATACCAAATCGACTTATGTTGGATAATTCACCTCAACGTCAACTTAAGTTGACAAATAAAAGTCGATCGGCTTTAGCAATTGGTAGAGTTAATTTATGTTTGTTGGGTATTGATGGTTAAGGTCAAGATTATGTTATATTTGGTTAGGATGTGGTCAAAATTGAACTGAAAATGCAAGTTTGGATGAGTCAACGATCGACTTATGTTTCGAAACATAGGCCGATGTCAGTTCAAATGGACCAACAAATGTTGATTCACTTATATTTGGAAACATAGGCCGATGTCAGTTCAAGTTGATCAACAAATGTCGATTCAACTTACATTGGACAATTTGCATCGACATTGATTTATGTTTAGAATCATAGATCGACATCGGTTTAAGTATACCAATAAAAGTCGATCTGCTTATTTTGTCAATCATTATTATAATTAGTTTAATTTGATTTATTTATTAACATTTAAATTATAAAAGTTTAACAAATCGTTTGTTGTTTTTCGTTCCTACAGATGCAATTCAATTATAGACACACTAGACAGAATGTTCCGTACAGAACATCGAGGAGTACACACAATAGTATGAAGCATATTAGTTATCTAAATGTATTTCTTTTGCAGAGAGAGCTTCTAAAAAGGTTCAAGAGGGAGAGTTCGATCATGCATTTTATAAAAATGTCTGGTCAACAACTGCTAATCACTCCTCTTATGTTTGTCATTCTTGTTAAAGAGTTAGTGTATCATAATTCATGCCTTAATGAGATGTGATTTGAAATTGGGGGAAGGACATATAGGTTTAGAAAATAAGAGTTCTTATTAGTGATAGGACTCCAATTCAGGTATGTTGATCTATGTGTCCTTAAAAGGAAGTTACAAAATGAGAATAATCTTTTGTGGCAATGTTTTAGAGGAAAATCGTCGAGATTGAGTGAAATTATGCATATGTTAAGGGTCGAGGGAACGATATAAGTGATGAGGATGTCTTGAAGTTGGTTAATATAGTCATCGCCTTCAGTTTAGTCTACGACTATGATGATTGGGCTAGGGTGGACGATTATCTGTGGGTCTTGATAGAGTATGTTAATTTGTGGAATAAGTTCCCCTGGGCTCCTAGGCTCCAGTCAGCTACAGTAGGCTTATAGAGTCCCTTTGTTAGGAGCTTGATGAGAATCAACTTATAACTGAACGTAACATTAATTTGTATGGCTTTATTTAAACATTTCAAATACGATATTTAATATGTTCTCTTAAGAAATAATGAAAATTATTTAGTATTTATATATATGCTAACTAAATGTTTATCAAATTTTCATTTAATTCAATGAAAATTACAGTGGTGGCTAGTGGAAATATTTCCGTGGTTGGAAAATAGGGTAGGGAAGAGAGCCATAGGTGGCAATATGTTGCCGCCAAGGTGTGTGAATTGCGACTGTAATAACAAAAAGCAAATAAATTGGTTTAATAAGTTTATTCATATAAGTGTTTAAACCAACCTACATTTATTTCCATTTATTGACTATTATTGTTTGTAATTATAATATTAAGTATATTATATATTGTGTAGTTAATATGAGGAGTAGTACCTTTGAGTCCACTGTCATGGAGAGAGAAAAAGATTATTGGAAGTCATTCAACCCTAGGCATTTGATTAGCGAAAATGCCTATAAAGTAGGCGGTGGAGGGGGTGTTGATGAAGCTAAAAATGATGATTCAAATAATGAGAAGAGTGAGAAGAAGTCAACTAGAGAGGAGAAGGGTGAGAGGGGGTCGACTAGAGAGGAGGAGGGTGAGAGAAAGTTGACTCGGGAGGAGGAGGAGGAGCAGCAGCATACATTATTATATCTCAGACCCACAAGTCAACTTAAAGACTACATATACAGAGGTAAAGACAAAAAGAGTGCACAAGTTTAGGCGAGGTGAGGATCAACATTATGACACCTCAGTCCCACGGGGTTGTAGTATGGCCCCTAAACCTTCGCAGCGTCAGATGCGAATTTTGTATGATTATATTACTGTATTTTATTCTTACGTGACTATCCATTTAATTTATATTGTTATTTAATTATTTTTGCAAGAGTCTTAGACAAATGTAGGCAAGATTATGACATTGTTGGAGTTTATTTTAAAGATACAACAGAAGCAAAGCAAGAGTTTGGGTAGGATTAAGAGGGTACTAAAAATCCGTGAGCCTTCAGATGACAAAGATGACCCAAATGACAATGATGATGATACTGAGAGCTCTATCCAAAATGAGCACATTCATCACTCTTTACCACCAAAAAGATCATCACCATCGAAAATATCACCATCACCAAAAAGATAACGATCAATAGATGCTTCACCACCCCATCAGGACCCACCATAGCAGTATGATAGTGATTAGGTAAATTTTGTGTTTTAGTTTAGTTTTTCAAATCATTATAAATTTATAATTATAACTTTTGATTTTCTACAGATTGTTGAAACCTAAGACTTAGTATCGTAGCTACTGAGAGAGGTCGAGGTCCCATTACCCCATGAGGACCTACCACTCTATCATGACCCAGTATCCCAACATGATATTGATCAGGTAAAGTTTTTGTTTATTTTGTGTTTTAGGTTAGTTTTTTATATCATTATAAATACATACTTATAAATTATGATTTTCTTAATATTATAGGGGAAACCGTCATGACCTAAACGAAAGATTAAATCGTCGATATCTCTATTATCACCATACACAAATACTAGACGCGCAAAAAGAAAAAAAAAAAGTGCCAGATGAGCAGGTGGCGGAGACTGTGCTAGTGTTGGATGATGTAGTTGAATGTGTACAAGTAGTAGAAAGCTTCCTCTTCTTTAGTCCTTAGGTATTGATAAAAATGTTTATTACATTTGTTTAATCTGAATACTAATCTAATATGATTAACTTTTAATTCTTGTTTTTATTTTAAACGCCATATCGATGGCTATCCGATGGCATTCACCCCAAAGACTTTCGTACCATTGAGGATGAGGATAGTTGGTTGACTTAAAAGTATATCGACGGTTATTTGCAATGCCTGCGGATCAAAGAAAGCGAGTGGTGGGATGAGGCTCATGATGAGAGATATGCAGTGCATGGATTGATCTTTTTTGTGAGTGTCTACATTTCATAATTGCTCTTTTTTTTTTTTCATCTTTGTCAACTTTGTTAAATAGTAAATAATGTTTTTCACTTATAGGCGGACATGACAATAGTTATGAATAAGAAATACGTCAGTCAAGGAAAGATATTTGATTACCTCTACACTGGATAAGGTTTGCTAGCGGTTTGGAAGACGCTAAAATCTTTTAGTGGTTTGTTCACAATGTAAGTGTCATCATACGATTAAAAGTTATTATTTGATCATTCGAATTAAAATTATATCACTGACGTCTTCAAAATACAGTTGTTGCTCCTGTGTAGTCTACATCAGACCCATTGAATAGTTTGCAAGGTGTGCCTAAGAGAGCAAAAGATTGTCATATATGATCCATCTATGGATACAGAGTTTGAACACTTGAGGAATGCTATTAAGCTGTTGGTCCGCTACATATTGTTGATTTTGCGGTCGATTGATTACTATGAGAAGATCAACACAGAAATGTCACCTATAGAAAAAATATGGGATGTGGAGCGTGTGGATAAACGGAAATGCCTCAGCAACCTGATAAGTAAATGCCACTTTTTTAATCATATATTTAGATAATAATGTTTTTAATAAATTATCTAACCTAAATCTATTTGTAATACATGACCAGTTACGGAGCATATTATATAATGTACATTCATGACATGTTATGCTCTCTAAAGGGTAAATGGAAGTCTATCCAAATTAAGGAAAACGCTCATCGAATAAGGGCACTGATAGCATCCGATATATATATATATATATATGTATTCCACCCCAAGGTATAGGACAAACAAATAGGAATTATGGACATTAGATGACGACGACAAATTGTATATGATTGATGTTAACATTCGTTTATATTTGATTCATTCATTATTTAATTGTAAATTTTTTTAAATATTGTGTGGTAGTACGAAGGTGAACAAAGAGACTTAGTCTTTAGATGAAATAGACGAAGTATTATTTTTTATGCAAGTTAAACTACCTGGTTTGCAAAAAAACAAAGAAGACTTTGTCAAATTTTTCTTAAAATTAATCAAAGGAAAATCAATTTTAAATTAAAAAAACAAAAAACACTAAAGGTAAATATCACGAGCGGTTTAATTATTTTATGAGTGGTTTAATATGATCTATCTAATCATTTAAAAAACAGGACCTCATACTTCAAAAGTTCAAAAAATAATAATAATAAAATAACAAATATAAAAAGATAAAGTAGTTGAAAAAAAAAACGAGTTATGTGAGATTACGAAAACTGGTATTAGTTTTAGCATATAAAGATACACTAATGACGGGTTCAATGAGTATATATAACATGATTAAAAGACTTGAGTTTAGTAAGCTCCCTTAACCGGATGTTGAGTTTAATATGGACACAAACACTGACGTCGAGTTTTGTTTGGCTATTGCAACTTGATATTTTAAATTTTACTACTAATAATACATAATTTTTCTCCATTTCTTTGTTTCCAATGATTAAAAAGATCCAAAAACTATAAATTCCATATTATATATAATTGTGACATAGAAATATTGACAAACATAATCTAGTGTATCTCAAGTTAAATGTGCATAATGATCTTATGACATCTCACAATCCAACGTGATTAATATAGTAGATACTGCAATACGTTTCATTCATTTAATTAAATTAATAAAATTTGAAGTCAATAAGGAGTATTTTGGGGCCACTACAACATTAGAAATAGGTAAAACAATGAAAAAAAAATTGAAATCGGGTTTCGTGACTCTATGCAACCCAATGTCGACGTTTATGTCCCTTTAAAGTCTGACATCGAGTTTAGACATATCACAAACTAACAACTATCTAAAAACCCGATGTTAGTTCTAGTTTGCCAACACAATCTGACATTGGTTTGAATTGATTGACAAAAACCGATATTGGATTGACTATTTATACCAAACCGACTTTTTTTTTTTTCTAATTTCTAATTTTCCTTCGTTTGTTTTTTAATTTTTTAATTTTTCCAATGAAAAATTGATATTGGGTTTTATTATTACTCGATTTTTTTAACCCTAAACCAAAGTGACCCAAACACAAAAAAATTTCAATTTTAACAGAACCTATTCTATTTTTTTTTTATAATCGCGGTATAACCTAACCTGTGATATCATATTAATATACCATTGCAACTACCACAAAAATAGAATGTAATAATAAAGTACTGCATTTAATGATTTTATACAAATTATTTCAATAATAAGTGCTCGCCATTACAAATTTTCATGATTACTACCATTTTCATCATCTTCTGAGGGTGGAATAGGGAACTGTTGATCACATCAATGTCGCGTGTGTCTAGTCACACCATAAATGCTGCATTTTCGAGAGGTTTTGGCATGTCCAGTAAGGGCGACGCTCGTCCAAGCATCTATAGCAGCTTCTGTCATGCTCTCAGTATCTTCAATAGTGGCAATAAAGCTCATCCCAACCTCTCCAACAGCTTCTGTGCTGGTCCTAGTGTCTCTAACAACTTCTGCGCTTGTCCCCGCATGTCTAGCATAAGTTATGTCTGTCCCTTCGATGGCGGATATAGAAAGGTTAGGACAACGAAGACTGTTCTATCACCTTTCACCGCAATTTTCACACTTTTTATTTCGACAACTTTTCCTAGTTGAAGGAATTCGTGCTTCTCTCGATCTACCTACTTGTCGTCTTTCTTCAAGTGGTAGTACAATCATATTTTTTACTTCTGAATGAACATGCCAATTTTTTGGGTTGAGGATAGGATTAATTGTACGTACATATGTAGTTTCCAACCATTCTTTATTATAATAATAATGATAAAGTGTATAATAGTGAACACCGTTGACCTGATATATATGACAAAGGTAAAAGGTTATTGAATGATATTAAACAACGAAAAGTAATAATAAAGTATAAATACGATACTTGACAACAACAATTGCATGATGACATAACAATTTATCTAAGTCCCAATACTGATAATTGCATGACCACTCAAAAGGCCGAATAAACCCATAGCCTAGTTCATATACCACTCCAAACTGGATTGGTTATTGAATGGCAACTATAGTGGCACTTATCGATTCATTAACCATCGAGTTCACATGATCCTTCATAGTTTTGATAACCGAAAATCTGAGTTTCTCAGCATGAACACGTTTATCATTATATCATTTCTGCAGCATATATCTTAGATATTCATGTGCGGTTGTTATTGGAAGCCGACGTGCTTTCATCATGCATTTGTTTAGCGACTTTGCAATGTTAGTAGTTATCATGTCATATCTTCTTTTTGAAAAATATACACATGACCACTTTGTCACTCCAATATTAACCAATTTTTCATGCATTAGCCAACATACCCCTCGAATTTGTTCCAAATATCTATCACAATCTGATCTTGTATAACGATATGCTGCAAGTAAAACATATCCTTCATATCTTTTTACTTTCTATAGTGTTTCTTCATGTTTTGTTTCAAGTAAAAGAAACAGAACACGGGTGGGACTTCGGGAAAAACATCACTCATCGTATTCGCAATGCTTTTATGATGATCGGATATAATAATCAAATCTGATGGCAAATGTTGTCTCCTATCGATGATCTCCATAATTTACTTAAGAATTAGGTTCATAATTTGTCCAACTCTTTATCATCAAATCCAAAAGCGATAGGATAAATGATCTCCTTCCATTCTTTGCATGCAACAATAAAAATCACCCTTTTATATTCACCTTTCAAATGAGTGGTATCAACAACAATAACCAATTTGATGTAAGACTGAAAACCCTCAATTAAGACTCTAAGTGCAACGAATGAATATAAGAACCGATTTTTTTCATTCGTCTCAATTGTAGTCACTATATCAAGGCTTGTTTCCTTTAACATGTGAAAATACAAAGAAATCTACTAAAATGGCTCATCCGCTTTCCCATATGCTAGTTTCTTTGAATATTGTAAAGACTTTCAAACTTTAGTATATATGATCCATATACCATACTACTCCAACATTTCTGCAATCAAAAGCTGAGGTGTTATACTATGAAACCCCATTTTTTTCTGATATAATGTTGTTATGACAACATTCTTCACACTCCGTCTATGTGACTCGTAAGCATCTTGACAACATGTGTGTTCCGACACATACTTATACACATACCACATCGAACCACCCTTTCTGCATCTTGCATAAACCTCAATGCTGCAGGTCAGATCTTGCAACCAACTTCATATCTAACCATGCATGAACCTCTAACCTTATGTTGATACCTGGAATTAAGAACACATTTTCCAACGGCCACATTCAGTTCATATTTACTATCAAAAAACGCACCTCTATACAATGCATCATGTCAAATGAAGGTCAACATAACAATTGAAATAGTCTTGATTTCGCATTAATCTACAACAGGAATAATTCAATATGGTTGTGAAGGGTTAGTTTTAAATTGTGAACTCGAAAATCTAACTTCTGAATACTCTGTGTTCGCTACATTAGCTCCAGTTTCAATATTATCAGTTATAGTTTCCTCATTATCATCTCTACTGTTCGATGTCTCATCACCACCACTATCTGTGTCTCTATGTTCATCATCACAATCATTTTCGCCAAAATCAATGTCACACACTGGACTCTTTAAGGATGTAAATGCGATGATAGAAGCTAAAACTTGATTACTGCTACTAGAAGAAATAAAACAATTTTGACCTTCACCCATAATCGGACTTACAATTCTATCCGCAGATGTCTCTACATGTCCTAGATCTGATATAGTGTTGATGGCAAAATGGAGGGACAATAAATTAATCTCTCTATAATCAGTTTTTTTTTTTTTTTTCTGAAATCATACTCGAACGCTGAGATTAATGGTGATAGGTATTTTAACTACGAGCATTCACTTAGCTCGTAGTAAATAATACAAATAAATATTTCATATTCTTCTATTAAAGTTAGTCACTATGTAAACAAAGTTCATCAATCAAGAAAAATTAGCATTCTTAGGGGCCTCTATCATGAATGTCTCACCCCCAACATAGTTATCTCATTTCACTCTCCGTTGCATTTGACTATTATCATCATTTCACCCATTCTTATAAAATTTAAAATATAAAATAAATCGGTCTTACACATACTCTCGTTATATTTAATATCTAACTTTATATTGTCAAATTCATAAAAATCTAACAAAATATAATCACATTTGATCAATACCAAATATACATAATAGAAGGAATAAAAAAAGCCAATAAAACTCATTTTCGGGTTACATGTACTTGCAAAATCCAACGAAATGCCAAAAATCGCAGTTCCCTATTTTTCTCTTCGTTTTCTACAGATCTCACTCACTTAAAGTTAAATCACAACAAAAGTCACTCTTATGGCTTTTAACTAAGTAATATGAACAAAATAAATTGAAAATCAACCAACAACAATCATATACCTTCAAACTTAAAGAAAACTTGAATGTGGAGCTTGTTAGAGATAAAGAATCTTGAATGTGCATTTTTTGGAGTTAAAGAATGTTTAATAGGTGCACAAACAATCTTGAATTGATGAAAAAAAATTGTAGAGAATGAAAGAGATAAAAATCTTATGGAAGAGAAAAGAGAATAAGAAGGGTAGTTTGGTAATTTTGGGTAAGGTTATAAAGGGAATTTTAAATTGAAAAATACTTAAGGGTAATTTGGGTAATGTGGGTATAAATAACAATTAGTTTGTTTAAAATGTCAAAAATGAATTTTTATAACAAATGGGCTAAAAACGTATTTTTTCTTTTGTTGTGGACTTAATTTGAAAAGCTCTCTAAATTCAAGTGTGTTTTATAAATTAATCAAACTTCACCATTTCAGTGTCTTAATACTAAATCTTAGGGGTTGAGTGTAATTTTTCTACAATTTAATCACAAGTTTAGTTTTTCCCACTTCATTGGATGGTTTGTGATAGAATGATATAAGAGGAAAGGTTAATATTCCTGAATGGTGAATAATTTTCCTTAGGTTGTGAAAACAAGAATAAGAATAACTATAGTAAATATCAAGAATAAAATTAATTAGAAACTAAACTCAACATCAAACATTATATCATTTAAGAAGAATTTAAATATTGTTTTCTTCTTTTCTCTTTGTAGTTTCACCAATGTGCTAATAAAGTTGATTAGTGTATTGGCAAATGAAGGATGTACATTTGCCCCTAGACATATAAGAGAAAAAATGAGATTGAAGGACGCGTCATGATGATGAAATTCTTCCTTTTATCCCTTAAATTATCAACAATTTTAAATTTAGTCAATCCTAATAATTTTTCGTTTATTATCAACTTTAGCCACTCACTAACCATAATACCCCTCACATGTTTCAACTTTCTTCCCCTTACCAAGTTCCCCCTCTAGTACTCTTTTTCCTATTCATCTTTTTGCATTTGTCTTTATTTTTGGATCCAAACATTGCGAAATCTTCCTCTTGATTTCTTTTATGTTTAATTGTATTATGATCTAACATCTTCATGGAAAAAATCTAAACAAAACCTCTAAACTTAGTTTTGAAAAATTTTAGAATGTAATATACCAAACATTCAAACCCATATTAAAAACTTGAAATATATTAATTATATTGTTTTAGTTTTACAATGCTCAATCATTATTTATTGTTTGAGAGGTAAGAAAATGGTGTATTATTGAAAAAAAAAAAAAGGTTGATATCGACTTTGTAAGGTCCATGGTTTTAGATTGTGATTTAGGTTGGCAAATTTGTGATAAAAAGCTCTTTTCTTGTATTTTACCTACTTTCTATATGTATTTGTGCACTTCATGTTCATGGTAGAGTAGTTATTATAAGCAAGGGTAGTTGAGGTGTTCAAAAGATATAATATCGAATCTCTACTCATTTTGTATATAGATTTGATCTCTTGATCTTATTTAAGATCACATATTTGATCTCTTTATCTTATTTAGTATTCGATACTTGCATCATGCATTAGGATTATTTTAGGATGCTAAAGCCTTAATTTTGTTGTTTGTTTCCTGGTCTCTCTTTAGTTCCTTTTATTTGCTTTATTCAAAGTGTTTTTTATTAAGTGTGAGGCATATGTCAAAATCTATAGTTGATTGCCATGAAAAGTCACGTTTTGAGTTCAAACTTGAAAAGATATAGAGCAAGTATTGTTTGATGTTAAAATATAGAATTGAATGAAGAGTCATTACAAGGAAAAAGAGTAACAACGATGAGCTTTCCATTACGAGGTCATTGGGCCCATTTTAGAAACACCTATCTGTTGTGAGTATTTTTGGAACTGCATAATCAGGTTGGTAAAAGCGCAAGGGATTGATCCAATGAATTGACTCAATAGATGAAAGCTCGGTTCATCAATATCCAGCTCGCAAGAATGAGCTTGCAGAGACCTATTTCAGTTCTCATATCGCTACGACAATTCTCAAGTCGCCGATTAACCATAGTCAAGGCTACCTTATACTCAGGTCGAAGTCGTCCAAGACAAGCTCAAACTCACAGCTCGAAGTGCTCGTTATGAGATTTTTTCAGAAAGACAACAACTTAAATTGAGCAAGATTCAACTATCAGAGTTGGAAATAAATTCAAATTCTTATATCGGTAGAATCTATCTTTGATATGATGGACTAGCTTTGGAAGTGTAATTAATGTAGAACTCTTTCCTATTTTACTTGTACTCAAATTGTTATACCTCACATTATAAATAAAGGTCGAAAATTCATTGTAAACATATGAAATAATAAGTAATAATATACTGTGACTCTGCAAAAATAACTAAGGAACACAGTCGTGAACATAAGCATCCTTCCGAACATAAGACAACAACTTAAATTGAGCAAGATTCAACTATCAGAGTTGGAAATAAATTCAAATTCTTATATCGGTAGAATCTATCTTTGATATGATGGACTAGCTTTGGAAGTGTAATTAATGTAGAACTCTTTCCTATTTTACTTGTACTCAAATTGTTATACCTCACATTATAAATAAAGGTCGAAAATTCATTGTAAACATATGAAATAATAAGTAATAATATACTGTGACTCTGCAAAAATAACTAAGGAACACAGTCGTGAACATAAGCATCCTTCCGACCAAATCATGTAAAAATCATTGTATAAACACTGTTCTTCCTCTTCTCTCTCTCTTGTTTTTCACTTCTATTTTACCTTAATTGTAGTATTGGATCAAAAACTTTGGTCAATCAGATTCAAATGTTGACACTATCCATTGTGGGCATTTAAAGGCCCGTGATTGATAACAATATTTTCAAAGGGCATATAAGTGTCCATAGGGCATATAAGTGTCCATAGTAGAACTTCATTTTATCCATAGCGAACCTTAATAGACTTTCTACAATTGTAAAAAGTCTGGTAAAAACCTAATTTCTTTTTTGCTTCATCTCTTTTCTCTCTTCTTCTCCTCGCTACATGCTTCCCTCTCTTCTTTTTTTCTCTCTTTTCCTCTCCTACACACACCCCTTTCTCCTTCTTTTCTCCTTTTCTTCTCCTCTCTTGTAGCTCCTCTCCATCTTCTTGTCACGCCATTGGACATGAGTTTCTTTTCTTTTCTTTCCTTTTCCAAAATTACAAGTTATTAGTCGATATTATTGATGGAGTTCTATACTTGTAAAAGATAGTTTTTTAGTTAATTATTTGAAAGATTTAAGAGTACATACCTTTGGAAAGTTGTTATGTTGGAGGTTTGGTATTGCCAAAATATTGTATGTTATCAATTATATCCACTGTTCATGTATAGATTCTATTTTTTTTTTCTTTTTAAACTTTTGTTGGATAGTTTGTTTGCATATAAATTGTTGGTGGATTTAGTTTAATTTTTAGTGATGAGAATTCAAATTCTTGCTTTGTTATGTGATTGTTAGTGGATTTAGTTCTATTTGTTTGATTAATTTGAGATTTTTAGTGATTTAAAATGTGAATATGGTGATTGTTATTGTGATTGATTAGAGAGAATTTAGTTGGGTTTGGTTTTGTTTGTGTGTGGGAGAATGGGTTGAGGAGAGAAAATTTTGTTTATGTTTGTGATTGCGTTGTTGTTGATTTTTTTTTTTTTTTGATAAAAGTATTTTAAATTTAAATTAAACAAAATTTTGAGTTAAAATGTTTATAGGACAAAATCTTAGTGGTTACACTAATTTGATTATGATATATCTACAAATTTGTTTATATTATAATATATGTACAAACTAATCTTAGTGGTCCATTCTAATAAATTTGTTTCTATTATAATATATCTACAAACTAATCTTTGTGGTCAATTCTAATAATTTGTTTATATATATAACAAGTTTGATCACAAATGAATGTATATACTTGCATTGTTCTTCAGCTTTAATTTTTTATGCTAAGTTAATTTAATTTTTACTAATGTGCTGGTGCTAGAGTTTGATATTGGGTTAAAAGAAACATAATACATCATAACATATAAAAGTGTTTTTTCCCACATAACACATAGCAAATCTAACTAGATTTTTTAAATTGTTTTGTTTGCACTTTTCAAATGGTCAGACTTAAAGGAATAATCTCTTTTTTCCTTTGTAGTTTGATGAAATAGCTAAAATCCCTCAGTGTTCTAAAAAATCGTTAATATTCCCCCTAATGATTTATGAAATGGATAATCCTATTTACCTCTGTAATTTGATGAAATAGTCAAAATCCCTCTAGGTTTGAGAAATCGCTAGCATCCCTCATTGATTTACGAAATAGATAAAATATCCCTATAGTTTATTAAAATATCCAAAACAAAAAAAACTCTACCATCAACTTAGGCATTAAAAGTTAACATATGACCATTAATATAGAAAGAAAGAACTATCAAAACAAAATAAAATATAAAAAACTATTAATATTTAATAAAATGCAAATTTAATATTTAAAAAAGTTTTTTTTTTTTAAAAAAAACTCTATCATCCATCTTAGAAATGGATAGTGGTGATCAAAATTATTAACCTTTTTTACAGCATTAAAAAATTTTATAATATTAATAATTTTGTAAAAACAATTATGTTCACCATCTATTAACATGATGGACAATTGACATAATTCAAAAAATTAAAAAATTAAAAAAAATAAGTTCAAAATCTCATTTCTCCTTCTCTTTGTCTCTCAATTGTAGATCTACAGCTTCTCTTTCTCTCTTCCGAGGAGGGAAACCCATTGTCTCTCTCTCTCTCTTCCAACGATGAATCTACTTCTCTTATTTCTCTTTCTTCCAATGATGGAAACATATTGTCGAAAACCCAAATTATGGATTTCCATCCAGAAACTTCTAGGTTTCCATAATTGGAAACCCAAATCTAGAAACCTGGATTTCCAAAGAAACCCACAAGTTTTGTTGTGTTTTTTTTTTTTTTTTTTCGTTATGTTGCTAGTGTATTTGATGTTGTTACAAGTTAGGGTTTGACGATAATGATGTTGTTGTTGCTGTTGCTGTCGTTGTTGCAGGCTGGGTTCATGTTATGGGAAATGGATTTGTGCTTTTATGTTCTTTATTGAAAAAGAACAAGATAGTGTCAGGTAGAGATCTAATCTCTAGAGTAGATCTTCACCGTCCATTAAAAATTGATAGACAGTGGAGATCCAATCTCCAATCTCCAATCTCCACTTTTTTATTTTTTTTATTTTATTTCATAAATTTTTTTTTTTTTTTTATTTTTAATTGAAAGGCAATTTGATCTTTTCACTCATTGTCATTATCAGAATTATTTTTTCACTAACAAAGTTAACAGAAAGGATAAAATGGGTTCGGTACAAATTACAGGGGGCTAATTAGCTATTACCTCAAATAACAAAGGGTAAATTAGGATTATCCCTTTATGAAATAGATAAAGCCCTCTTATAGTTTATCGAAATGTCAAAAAAACCTCCTACCATCAATTTAAACGTTAAAAGTCAATGTTTAATTATTAATGGGGAATGACAAAACTATCAAAGCAAAACAAATATAAAAATATATATATATATATTGATATTTAATCAATGGATAATTTAATATTTAAAAATTGCAAAAAAAAAAAAAATGTCTACCATCTATCTCTAAAACGGATGGTGGTGATCAAAATAATTAAAAATTTAAAACTATTAATAATTTTTTTAAAAAAAATTATGTCCACCAAAATGGACGGTAGACATAATAAAAAAAAAAAAAGTTATTCATCATTGAAGTTGTTCTTCAGCAATGAAGAACATCTCTCTCTCTCTCTCTCTTTTGGTGGTGAGTCTCTGTCGATAAAGACCTAGTTCTGACTCTTAATCAATGGATTTCTAGGTTTCCAATGATGGAAACCCAAAAGTTGAGTTTCCATATGGAAATTCAAAAGATAGAAACCCAGAATTTTATGGAAACCCAAAAACTTCACCAAAAACTTGTATTGTGGGTTATTATTATTATTATTATTATTATATGTTGTTATTGTATTTAATGTTGTTGGAGTGTTGGGGTTTTGGTGATGATGGTGTTTCAATTGATTTTTTTTTAAAAAAGTATATGTGTGTTGTTTGGGTTCGTGTTGATCAAATGGAGATGAGTGATATTTGTTCTTTGATGTTCTTCATTAAAGAAAAACAAGATATAATGCACTGGAGATCCAATCTATATCTCTACTTTATTATTTTTTTAATTTTATTTCATAAAAAAATTTAATTATTTTTTTTATTTTTAATTAAGAAGCAATTTGGTCTTTTCTCACACTGATATTATCAGAATTTTTTTTCATTAACAAAATCAACAAAAGGGGTGAAATGAGATTTCTACAAACTACATTAGATAATTAGTCACTACGTCAAACAACAAAGAAGAAATTGAGATTATCCCAAACTTAAAAGTAAAAACAATTGACAAAAAAAAAAATTAGAAATTCTAATTTTTCACTTAATTTTATCATTGAATTCTATTTAGAGATTTTCTTCCAAATCTATCATTACAAAAATGATACATCTCAAATTTTATTCTATATTTAAGGATGTAAATGTTAAACCAATTATTATTATTATTATTATTTTTTTTTTTGCAATTTTATTTATAAAAAGACGAATCAGTTGACCATACATTCAATGATAGGAAAAGAGAAAAACAAATATGTCGTTTTAATTTAACATTCAATCACTATTCAATTTTTAATGAAATACATAAATAAATTGACATGATACATAAGACAACCCATATGAATGAAATCACATTATTCATGATTTATTATAAAATTTTAACAAGTCACATACCACATTTGGAAATAAAGTCGAGTAAAAAGTTTAGAAAGCTTAATATTACTCTTTTTCAATTGGTTAACATTCCTATTTTCAAAAATGCCACATCATTTGGACACCAATGTAAACATAGCAGCATCATTGAATTTAACAACAATATATCATAATGGGAACATCCCCTAACCTTTGAAACATCCCAATGTTTGCAATATCAATAAAATTCTATTTCCTGTCACAGCTTTTTATTTTAACAATAGAAGTGTAGCATTTTCTAAATATGATCACATATCTACTGGAGACTGGGCACACCAAACACATCCAGTGAAAAATATAACTTTAAAAGGTTAAAAAGAGAAAGGCCATAGTCAGTACAAGGATCCATCTAAGAGTACAAGATGCCTAGTTGAGCACATATCTAGATTCAGGACAGTTTTTTCTTCCAAAATTACATTCAACTACACCCCAAGTAAGATCTTTTTTCTTCTTCATCTACATGTTTCTCCAAACGGCTTATCTGAACCACCACCGCTGAACAGCTGAAATTGGAGAGTTCAAGAATGGCGCATACTGTTGGAGTAATGGATTAACAGTCCTCCCAATCTTTGCCCACACACTGTGATGGTAGCCAGCAGTCACAGGAGCATGATACATGAGCTTCAATAGCTGCCAGAGAGAATTCCAAGAAACGGAACAGTGTTATATGGAGTTCTATTGTAGCTCATATGCACACTTTTTGCAAGCACTAACTATAACTTTATTTTTATTTGTCTGTTGCACCTTTCTAGCTCAATTGCAAATATATAGTTATCAGCAGTAACTACAATTTCATTTTTACATTTTTTGCATATCCAATCAAAAGTCATCAGCACATCATACGTATGATTGAATGTGATTGTAACAAATCAAACTCTATGACCAGGAAGTACAGAAAAATTATTATAGAACTGCACCGTGTACATTACCAAATTTGGTCTAAAATTATATTTAGTCTCAAATGAAAAGCGATTTTAGGGATAGTAACCGTTGAACAAGAGAAACAGTAACAATTTCAGTGGTCACTTTTAAGATCTCAATAAAATGGAAAACATCAATCTATATTCTCCAAAAACTCAATATAACATAAACTTACATATATATTGCCGTATACAAAAATAAATGTTGATATATGGAGTGAAACCAACATTACAAATTTGGAAAATCAATTTCGTATCAAATACTAAAACAAAATACACCAAATTGTGCACAAAATTCAATGCATGTGAGAAGATATTTGTATATGAGATGGGAATGAAAAGTCTAACCTGCCAGTACATGAACGTTTGTATTATGTTGCGCTGCCATCTGCACAAACAATTAATTAAATATGGAATTGTCAATCAAACAAAAGCATACTTATAAAAAAATAAAAAATAAAAAATAAAAATAAAAAGGCCATCCCCCCATTGAGGTAGGAATTTGAGTGACTTACGATAACAATGAGACAATCAGAAGGAAGCCAACTCCAATCTCAGCGTGGGAGGAAAGTATGCTAAGGGTAGATGTGTTAGACTGTACCCAGACACAAGCATCTTCCAGGTACTTCCTGTCCACCAAAAGGAGAAATTACTACAAAATGCTACTGTAAAAGTGTAAAAATAAAAATATAAAAAATGCATCATACAATTTCAATTAATGCATCAAAAAGTTCGCATTCAGACATAAAATGCCTCCCTGCTTCAGGCAGAGGGACACTGTACTGTATATGACACATCTAATAAATATTACTAGACTTTGAATGGGATGTGCTTATTAACAATTAAGCATAAAATGACAGAGCCATGAAAAAAATTTAGTCATTAGTATCATATAAATTTTAACTAGTGCATCAATAAAATAAGTTTCATGATTGAATGCTAAAATCTCCAAATAATGATAGATTGCTAAAAAAAATGAAAATCCAAATATACATATGATAAATCAATGAATTTCAACTAATGCATAAAAAATTATAACTAGAAGTCAGACAGAGCATCCAGACCCTCAAGCAAAATGGCAGTGTAACAAGGACATTAAAATTTATTTCACTCTAAACTACATTGTTGGAAGTCCAGAAACAAGATGGACTCATTAAAATTCAGAGATTAGAAAACAGCAAAAAGAAATGCCTAATCTCACAGTCACATATATTGCAAATTAGCCAGTTGGATCTCACTCATTTCACACCAGGCTGGATTCTTGAGATGGAAGACGAGGCAATGCAAAACTTTAGCAAATCGTACTCAAGAGGAGTCTCCACAACTATTGATTAGTAGTTTTAACTATTCTTGTTGGAAAATTTGGCAAAACAGATGGCCAAAAATACATCCACAAAAACTTTGCTGATGACAAAGATGACCAGATGTCTCGTGAAGATTCACTCAAATTAACTTGATGCAAAATGATGGTTATATCTACTTTGTGCATTTCTCACAGATACCTTGTTTTGTAGTTATTATGGATGATAAATTTATTATTCTTAGCTCTTAGATTTACAAAATATCAATATAACTTTGCAAAATTATTTTCTCAACTGGTTTATATGTAAATTCTAATGTCACTGGAGTCTGATTTAGAAGAGGGATACTAATAATAACAGGAATTATAAGAAAGATTCTTTCATGCTTTGCTTCCTTGCATAATCCTATCATCATCCTTTACCAAATATGATTTCACTTTTAACAATACACTAAAAGTTATTCCTCCTTCTCATATATTAAAGTAGAAACCCAAAGGTAGAGAGAAAATACAACAAATCGAATGGCATGGTCTATACCCCATAAAGAAACCAAGAACTCTCTAATATGAAGTTTTGTCAGATAACAGTATGTGCCTAAAGCATTAGTTCTTTATTACAACAAATAAAAATACAAAATCTGCCAATGATAAACCAAGTATAAAACACCAAAGCTCAAGTCCTATCCACACAAAATCTAACTACCCTGAAAATCACATCATTGTATGGAAGTAGCCTAAAAGCCAAAGACTGGACAGTCAAATAGGGGCAGAAACAGACTGGCATACGTAATAGACAAGTTTTGCTTAATAAAAACATCAAGACAATAACGAGAAAAGACAAAGAACAACTACTACAAGACCTACAAAACTACAAAAGCATAGAAAAAGCCTCCCTAAGAATCAGCTTTCAATGTCAATTTATCCATCATAACTACACAATAAAAACACATAGAAGCCTATTTATAGGCAATTCAACCCTTAAATACTTACCCTAGTATAAATCATAAACCACCACATAATCCTTAAAAATCTTAAAATACGAAGAAAAAAAAAAAAAACCAAAACCAAAACCAAAACCAAAGCCAAAAAACTAAAAACAAAAAGAATTACCGTAAACAAAAAATAAACTTTGAGCTAGCATATAACATGATAAAACGGTACAATGACATACATATTTTCTAGTACATTCTGCATTAATACAATGGTAAAACCAAAAGATCGTGCTCATCAATGCAACGTAAAACTAAACATAACTTGTTTTATTAACTTTATAGCTCTTCTACCTGTACAAGGTGGAGCGACTAAAATTTTGGCGCAAGAACTTGGCAACGTGTTCAACAGCACAGCATAAAATGGGAATCAAAGCAGCTGCACCAAAGGTTGATATCATCAACTCAATCATATTAGGTGAGCCCCAATGATGAAAAAAAAAAACCACATATTGTACATTCAAAAGCAATCAGACAGTTACAGCCAAGTGGTGCTCACATTTGAGGCAAAGATGTGATGTGACAAATGTAAGGCAGTAGATTAAGTAAATAAAATCTTTGGTCCCGATTATCGTCTGAAAGTACACTTGCAAAGCCTGCAAATTCCATGCCCTGGGTCTCTGGTGCGTGCAATATAAGCCAGGTTAATAAAAAATGAACAAGTGAATAATCAAATTTCCCTTTTTTCAATAAAAGAGAAAAGATATACGAATCTTCAATACTTCCATGGTCAGTGCATTCTAACTTTTAAATTGTGAGAACTATTAATCTCAACCATTCATTGTTTTCTCTCCTCTCTTCTATTTAATTCAAATGCAATGAATAAAATTAATAGTCATGACCACTTAAGAAGTTAGGATGCACTGAGCATAGAAGCTCTATACTAAGCTTACCCCATAAAGCAAGTACAAAGAATATAAAGAGGAACAAGCAGTGCCCATAAACGACAGCCGGTAAGCCCTGTTCGAGAGATGTTTCGGCACAAGCGGAAACACGGCAAGTACAGCCACCACAAACACCTGCAGCAAATAAAACGCCATTAAAATCATAATTTAAATTAAAATCGGAAGAAAAGATATTGAACGAACAACAATACCCAAGCATTGACAGAGAATTGAATCGTTTTGCGATCCCATCGGGCATTTGAGGGTGAAGTCGCGGAGGTTCTAGAAGTTGCACGAGGCGGCGGAGGTGAAGTGTTGTTAGTTGAGGATGAAGTGGTGGTAGAGGAGGTAACCATGGGCTCCACCACAAGATCAGGATCCTGCAACAGAATGCAACAAATTAAGTGGAAAGAAAAGGGTAGTAAGATAGATCGGGGTACGAACGAAACCCTAAAATAAGAACGAAACGGAAGAGAGAGTAGTACGGACGATGTAACGCTGGTAGAACTTGCGCTTGAAGTGGAGGAGGACGTCGGGGCGAGAGGCCATGTTGGGAGGAATCAAGATGTTGGACCAGTAATCGGCCCATCTTGGATCGTTCTCGTAATCGTATGCACTCGCTGCTATTCTCTTTATCTTCTGTGCTTCTTCTCTCTCTCTCTCATCCTCCATTCTAGAGACGACAACAACGACGACCTACTGCGTTTTCTGTGATGGCTCACATTCCACTTCACTCTTTTTAACTTACTCGTTTAATCCACTATGCGGGCCGGACTCTCTCACCCGCTCCAAACTCCAAACCCCTACAGATAAAGCTCCCGATAATTTTGATTCGATATTCGGTTTCAATGCTCAAAAACCGCATCGGTTTTAAGACAGGCAATTTTTTAGTCATCACTGAATCCAAATCGAGTCGTATAATTTTGAAATGTGAAAAAATAAAATAAATTTTATTTTGTGAAAATAAATAGATAGATGTTGTAGTCCTTTTTTTAAAATCAAAATTTTAAGTTATTTCAGTCTTATTTTTATAAAACGAAGCAAGAATTCTCTATTGAATTCATGTATGTGTCAATAAATCATCAAAAGTTTAATTATTTATAAAAAAAGAAAAAATATGATAGAAAATCATTATTGTCACAATAGTTTTGTAAGAATTTAATATTCGGGTTATTTATGAACTTAAGAGTCTAAAAAGGATTAGATTTCAACGAACCATTTTATTTTAAAGGATTTCAATATTTTGTATGTTTAATATTTTATTTTATTATTTTTCAATCGTTTTATTTTATTAGATTTTATTATTGGGATTTTATTTGTGAAGGGTGGATTTGCCTTTAGACAGGGGTTATAATGGATAAAGATCATTTTGCATAAAAACAACATATAAATTTTAATTTTATATTGAGGTATTAAGGTACTTTCAAAATTTCAATCAAAATCAAATGTTTAGGGGGTGTATTAAATTTAAAATTTTTTAAAATTTAAAATATTATAAAACTCTGGATATATTCAATCCAAATTTATGTGGATTCTATTGAAATATTTGTATTTAGAAAGTCAATAACTCCATAAATTTTACTTACATGATGCAATTCTCAAATTCATTGCATTTGAATGGATTCTAATGTGAAATTTATGAATAAAAAAAAAGTTTATGACAAATCTTTTTCTATACTCAAAGATTTTGGATTTCATAAATAATTTTATCAACGAAATCTATATTGAATCTATAAAATCAAGTATTCAACCAAAATCTATTATATAAAAAAGTCCATCAAATTCTAGTAAGCTCTAAATTAATTACTTAAAAATAATGACCAACAAGGAAGGAACAACTTCATATAATTTCTTAAAAAATAAAAACCTTGATACTTGTGAAACATACAATAAAGACCCATTTATAATTGGACACAAAAGTCACACTGAAAGAGAAAATTTAAGTTATTCAAAAAATAAATAAATAAATAGAAAATTGAGAACGTATTTAATAATTACTCTTTTAAAACTTAAAAGTCACGTCTCCCTATGAACAGCCTTTCCAACTTCAATTAATTGAATATCAATCTCTCATCCCTACAAAAACCTAACTCTCTCTCTCTTTTCTTTTTTTTTTATTTATAAAAACTACGAATATATTATATACCGTGTAATTTATTAAACATTTTTTATCAGGATCTCTGAGACGTGATCTAAAACTAGAGCTCTTAAAAAAGAGAAAAAAGACCCGTATCGTATAAAAAAATTACCTTTAACTCAAGGACCCCAAATGCTAATCGAACTATCAACGTTTGGTTTAAATTGACCAAACTCTCATGGATTAATTATAACTAGCACCAGCAGTCACCTGCACAAAAACCAAATCTCTTTAGCAAAGTAGACATTTATAGAGTCTAAGATTCCTTTCCTTTTTACTACCTAGGCAATTGATTTTTTTCTTTCCTTTTCTTTTCTTTTCTTTTTTTTTTAAAGAGTGGCAATCGATTTTTTTCTTAATTTCAAATCTTTACAATTTTTCTTTTACTTTTATCAAATTAATCCTTATATTTTTTACCATATTAGTCCAAGCCTCTGTAGTTTTTGTTGATGTTTTATTGCTAATGTTTTGTTTTGTAAGAATTTGAAAGTTAGGGGTTATTTATTTTTTACATTTAACACTTAATGATGCTGAATTAGGTCAATTAAGAGATTTTTGTTTATTTTTTTAAGTGGTCAAACCACTTAAAACAATCTAAAAACCACTTAAAAAAAATTACGTTTTTTAACTTTTTACTTAATACAAAATCATTTAATGATTTTATAAATATATTATTTCAAGTTTATCCTTCCTAAAATAACATATTTCTAAGTTTATCTTAGTTTTACATTATACAAATTTATTTTAATGTTTTACCAGACAACATTGAAAAATAAAAACTCTAAACATCTCAACATCAGATTTTCTTATAGCTAGATTACTATATTTCTCCAATCAAATTTTGATAAAAATCTTTATTGATTTTATTTATTAATCTACTTGTGGAATAATTCATATTGTGTTTATTTGTTAAAGTTTCATTGTATTATTGATGTTTTTGATTTATGTATATTGATGAAAATTTACTTGTATATAATAAAACCTCAAAGTTTCTCCTCTTGTTTCTCTTTTTGGCTTTTTTATTTCAAAGTTTTTATCAAATTTGTTATCATGTATAATATAATCTAAATTTTTTTTTCTTGTTATTGAATTTGTTATCGATGTATGTTACTTTACAATTTCAATTTTTATTGTAGTATTAATTTAATTTAAGACCATTTTGTTTATTTTTATTTGAATATATAAATTTAATTGACTCTACTATAATAATTCATCTTATTTTAATTATGAATCAAAATATTATATATATATAAATGTTTTAATATTTGTTAAATAACTTATTGTAATTGTTTGTATCATATTAAATAAAGTTACTTAATAACTAATAATAAAAGGATATAAATGTCAAATTACTAGTATTTAGACAATTTTAACTTTAAAAAACAAATAAGATTATTAAATATTCAGAGGTAAGGAAAAAAAAAAACATATTTATCAGATTTCAATCACTATTCAGTCTTCAATCTTCAGCAACACTGTTCAGTCTTCAGACGAAAAAACAAACAACCCATTAATGTGTAAATTGGTGTTTGTTTCTTTTGTCCTAAATCTTAATAGGACTTAATTTAAGTAATTATTTAATAAGATTTTATTATTAAGATATTAGTTTTTGTTTATTTTTAATTTAGGATTCTAAACTTAACATTAAGTGATTATACCATTAGTATTATACATTTTTTCTTGAATATTAATTTTTAGTATTTTTTAAAAATAGATTATTATTATTTAAAGATAAGTTAATTTTTATTTATAATATTTTATATTTTAATTATTTTTCTATAAACAAAATAATATTTAAAAAAATTTTAAAAAAAATGAAAAATCTGGACAAAGGTTCATCTGGATTAGTATTGAAGGAGGTCATTGGCCTCTTCCAAGAGGACGCAAGAAGAGGTCGACAAACGAGAGGATGGTGGCCTCTGTATCGGAGGCTGACAACCTCTATCTGTTAATCGTGGCCTCCACTACCAAATGGAGGGAGATCCCAACTGGCCTCCTTTGATCGTCAATTAGTGACCAGCAACAGGGTCCGTTGGTCCTAGGGATGTTAAGTTTAGGGATAAGGTTAAGGTTTGGATTTGATTAAAATTGAAGATTTTTTGGGTAAGCAATGTTCATTCATTCATAAATGTATTTTTCATTAAAATATAAGTAGAACATTTTGACTTAGTAAACACTGATAAGGGAAAATGTATGAAATAAATAATAATAATAATAATAAATAAATACATACATATATTGAATTAACAAAAACAAAATACTAATCGAAGCTGTATTGATGAATCTACATAATTAAAGAATACAAAATCAGGCATCTCTACAAGCATAATCATAATAGCTTAGCTAAGCCAACAAAAAGAATGACAATCAAGTCAAATGTGTAACGAATATAAGACTCTACAAGAAATAAGCAGCACCTGGTTTCAATATCTCAATTGAGGGACTCAAATCTCATTCCAAAACTGAGAAAAATGTACCATTTTCCCGAACAAACTGTTTGTTTCTGTCTGAATCATGTGTTAAAAACTTGTTATAAGGATCGGAAAAGTACCCTTCCTCTGAACTCATCTCCTTAACCTATGCGCATTTACGGTATATAGGCATCATTCCGATCCCCATGTTCTCGACTTGTCCAGCTACTCTGACTTTGGTTGAAAAAATCCGAACCGTAGTCTTGACTTCCAAATGCCATCCTTCGGAACATTCTGATTTGTGCAGAATGTTGCGCTGAATTGAAAATTTCACTTTGGCCGGGTTTCATGCCATTAGTGAGATCTGATAGCTCATCTAGTGTGTCTAGAGCTCTTACTATCTGAGGCGATAAAACAAAACAAACATCTGTAAGTATGCCTGAATATATAGTAACACGAAACAGAATATTCCTTCATGGTTAGAAAACATGACTACCTGACTCATTCTTGGCCTTTTATAAGCCGAATGACGCACACAAGCAGCAGCTGCCTCGATCATCTGAAACATTTCGCTGTCAACATAGTTCTTTTCCAGCCTCGGATCTACCAATGATTCAAAATCCTCACTTTCCAGTGCTTCAGTAAGCAAGGGTCGAGCCTGAACAACACATGAATTATGTTCAACTACAAATTGCCAAAAAAAAAAATCCTTTCTAACATATTCCTTCAAACCATTTTCCACACTATCTACCAAAGCCTCAAAGCAAGAGTGGGGAAAAGGACATAACAGTTGGCAATTTGCCAATTTGTTTATGAAAGCATTCCAGCTTATAAGGTAAAAGAACAAACACACAAGAGTTGTATCCAAAATGCATAGGCCAATTGAGCTTCAACTACCTATTTATCAAGGATAACAATATCAATGCATGAATTATCATTATTTATTGAGCAACCGGTTGTGCAATTCTCATATAAACTTTGGAATCAGTCCAATGTTGTTGAAGACAAACAGAAAACATCTGCTTAAACACAAAAAGTGGAAAGGGGGAAGCCAGGAAAAAGTAGGCTAATAATAAGCATGGAAGTAAATACTAGCATAAATTAAGGTGTGAGGCAGAGTAGAACCATTGGATTTTGCAAGATCCAATCCGATCCAATTCAATCCATTAAGATTAAAAAAATTGCAATATGGTTATAATTATAATATCAATTTGATCTGTGCTGATCCAATCTAAGTGCTAGAAGTTTAAAAATAATTGTTAATCACTCAATTAGGCTTTAACCCCTAAATGAAAGGGTATAAAAATAAACATATGCTACTCTGCCCAAATTGGTGTTCAAATAATGTGGCATTCTGAAAAATAGGAAGATTAACCAATTAAAATTGATAAATTAAAATTTTATTAGTTAATCGTTTTATTTTCCAACATACCACATCATGTGAACACCAATTTGGGCAAACTAACATTACAATAAAAATAAATATATTGGCCAAATTTTTTTTTTTTTTTTTTGGTGGATTATAGCATACTTGTTGAATTTCTATATAGAAATTCATCATCAGATCTGATCTAATGGACTTTGAAAAATTGAATATCATCCAATCTCATTGCATCATAAAATCAGATGGACATGCTATAGAAACATCCTTAGAAATATCGAAATTGATACGATATCAAAAAAACAATTAAAAACAATGCATATCTGATTCTAAAGCAGGGAAGGTTTTGGTTAGATTCCAAGAAAAATAACTTCTAATGCTTGAAATGAATTATTATTTATATTCTTTTTTTTTTTTTTTTTTGAATTACTAGCACCAAATCAGATTACTGTTGGAATCAGTTAAAATAAGACTCTAAAATATAACCTAGATCTCTTCTTCTAGTATAATATGATAATTGATGTATCCTCACTACTTTGGATGATACTTGTTTCCTCTTAATTTCAATATCGACATCAATTTTCACTTCCTTGAATATGAAGAAGCCTAATCTAGGAATTCTACTTCGGGCTTCAAAGTTACTTAAGCTAGCTCTGCTCAAGCCTCCATTGTTTTTGAAAATGACAGAACAAGCCAGAGGTAGACAAAATGGTAATATGCCATCAGGGAATCAATTATATCAGATATGCTAGCAATTAACATCAGTAACTCCATATTGACAAACGTCATTAAAATTGTCATGGTTGTTGCCAACGCAACCATGGCATATAACGTGGTGATTACTACCAAGACTTTTATGGTCACTATTGCTCATATTACGATTATGAAATGAAATGCAATAGCTGATCACCCAATAGGTTAATCGAACATAAGTAATACATATACACATCAAGTTTAATGTTTATTTCAAACATGCAGCATACCCATTCAACTAAGCTTTCATCACCCAGAGGCTGAGAGGCATCCACGGGCTTGCGGCCTGTAATTAGCTCCAAAAGCACAACCCCAAACGAATAAACATCAGATTTTTCAGTCAACTTGCCAGTTGTTGCATATTCTGGAGCCATGTATCTGGAAATTACAGCTCCTTTTGTCAGAAATTATAAAATAGAATTATGAGCATGGTACACATCAGAGATGTAAAGATATGTCATCTCTAAACTCGAATGGATTAAAATTCTCAAACATCAATTAAGTGTTTAATACAATGACATACTGTTAACAAACAGAACACAGACCATTAAAAGTCTATAAATTAAAATGATATTAATATCTGATTATACTCTTATGATACAGGTAACACAAAAACGTAAGTCTGCATAAGCATGAAAGTTAATTCTTTAAGCAATAGTAACATCATCAGAGACTGTTCACCTACCCAAAGGTCCCCATCACACGTGTAGACACATGCGTTTGGGAATCCAATTCCAATGCTATCTTTGCCAGTCCAAAATCTGAAACCTGAGAAAGATGAGACAACTTTAGACACATGAATTTAGTGACAAAAATTATACTGGTGAAGGAAAAAATCTGATCAAGGTGCCATGTGCCTCACTGACACGTTCGGCAGAAAACAAATTCAATGCTGGCAAATTTAACTTTTATATAACAACGGTGAGCACTTCATCTCCTCTGTCAAGGAACAATGTCAGAGAAGTTGGAAAAATATAACCCCACTTGGATAAAAAAGCAAATTGTTCTTCTTCAAGAAAATTCACGTAGCAGAAACAGGCATACCCGTGCGTCAAAGTTGTTATCAAGAAGAATATTTGATGACTTAATATCCCTGTGAATAATGCGTGGATGGCCTGGTAAAACCCCCACCCAAAAAAAAAAAAGAATTGTCTCAGTAAATGACCAAAATCAGATAAGTGTAAGGCTAGAACACGACAAAAGACATGATGTGAGTATGCATAATAACTTCACAGAATTGACAGTAAAACACATAACAAACTGTTGAAAGTTTGATCCTGTTAATAGTGAACTATTTCCACATAATAAAGTTGTTCTTGTCCAAATGCTTTAAGATGGTTTTGTAACTCATATAAGTCTAGTCCATCATGTGCACTTGAAGGACATAAGCATAATAATTTTGTACTCGAAAGGCAAAATATGCCAAAAGAATGAGTAAACTAAACCAGAAACAAAATATCACAAAAATGTTTTTTTATGTTCATATTTTTATAAATGAATTCAGTAAGAAGAAGAAAATTACAGTCTTCATGCAAATATGCTATCCCACGAGCAGCACCAGCAGCAACCTTAACTCTGACTGCCCAATCCATAACTGGTCTGCTTTCACCTGCAAAATTTATAGTGACAAAAAAGTCAATATATATTATCTTCAAAAGGAATCAATTTGCATTTAAACTGAAGCATGTATTTTCAGGTCTTAAAAGAGGCATGAAAAAATTCTATCAGCACTTGAAAAAAATCCAAAAATTATTGAACTATCACAGGAAGAGCCATTTTCTATGCAATGTCAAAGAATTGAATGGTCACACCATGCAGATATCTTATATTCAATATTCTTTGACCTTGAATTTAATTTGCAAGTTATATAAATGACTGCTTACAGAGGAAAAGCAACAAAAACTCTAAACTCAGAAGTATGCCTTACCATGGAGATGGTAATAAAGAGTATCGTTAGGGACATAATCATAGACAAGCAATCTTTGAAGCTCAGATATGCAGTAACCCACTAGTGAAACCAAATGACGATGATGTATCCGGCTAATAATCTCAACTTCTGCTTTGAACTCACGCTCCCCCTGTCCACCACCAATCTTCAATTGCTTCACAGCTATTTCTCTTCCATCTGTCAAGACACCTTTGTATACACAACCAAATCCACCTTCACCTAAAAGATTTTCTGCTGAAAACCCATTTGTAGCATGGCCTAGTTCTTCATATGTAAACCATGACCTTGAGTTACCAACTCCACCTGACTCTGACGCTGAATATATCATACCACTGTGTGAACCGCTTCCAAGTAAGTCAGCTGCACGACATGCCCTTACCAATGCTGAATCTGGAGAATATGCCCTTAGAAACTTTGAATCTGGAGAATGTGGACTTAGAAAAGCTGAATCTGTAAAGCATGTACAAATAACTAAATTTACTTCAGTGACCCATTTGCACTAACTTTCTGTTACAACTTGCTGAATAGTTATAATAAAAAAAATAAAAAGAATGAATCCAAATAGCAATAGCCAATAGCAATTTAGACTGCCACACTATAGATAACAGGTTGAAAACATATTCTGAAACAATATTTCACATTATAAGGCCAAAAACAGCAAGCTATAAAGTGAAAAACTCATATCCCTAGGCCTTGGAATTGTTATGAAAAAAGTGAGAGTTTAGAAAGATAGAACTTGCCAAACAGTTGAGTTGAGCTCAATTGTTGCAATAAAGAACCCAACAGCATATATCATGCATAATACATTCATTAAGCATTCATACATCCTTCAAAAGCATTGAAAAATTTAAGACAATATGATCACATTAAAAGACAACTCATTGATTCTCAAAGTAATTGACACATATTTTTAGTCTTTCCGAGTCCAATCTAGTAAAGGAAAAGTCACACTACCCAATTTTGGTTAAGTCCTTTTTCTTCCCATGTATTTCATTACTGAAGATCCAAATTATGTATTAAGTAATTATAAACCCTATTATTCTTTTTGGGAAGTTCTAGAATTGATTTTTAACATTAGTGAAAGAGACAATAGGTATCTGGATATATATACATCAAGACTGAAAATTTAAGAGTATTAACCACTGCAAAGCCATAACTTAAAATTGATAGAGCAATGTGCAATACATCACCTGAATTTTGTGAAGAGACAAAGGGAGAAGGCATGGTGACACCAATATTTGCTCTAGCTCTCTTTCTCTTTCGCTTTTGTGCAAGCCACACAGCCATTACAAGAAGACTTAGCACCACAAACCCAACCACAATGCCTATTGCCACTGCACCTCCGGTGTTTAAACCCCGTGAATTTATGGATGATGTATCCGCTGATACACCAGTATCATTAGTCGATCTTGCAGTTGGTTTCTCAGCTGGAAGGGTAGGAAAAGGTGAAGCATTAGGACTTCCAGCAGTAGACGAATTACTTGGAGGAGCAGGAGGGGAAACTGCTGGTGGTGAAGAGGGCATTGGGTTCGATGAAGGTGGTGGTGACGACGTGGATACCGGCGGAGAACTTTTAATTGGTGGAGGCGCAGAATGAGAAATAGGTGGTGAATGTGTAACTGAAGGTGGGGGAGGAGCACTTTTAGGCGGCTCTGTTACCAATGGAAGAGGAGAATTTGAGGAAGGCGGTGTAGGGACATCAACTGGAGGAGGTGGAGAAGGGGTAACAATCTGCGGAGGTGGTGCTGTTGGGGAAGGAGGTGATGGGGCTGCTTCAGCAGCAGGAGGAGAAGGAGGAGGAGAGACAAGCAATGGTGGTGATGGGGGCGGATTTTGAGGTGGAGGGGAAGTAACTACTGGAGGAGATAATGGTGGAGGCAATGTAGGTGGTGATGGTGGTGGGGATGTTGGTGGTGATGGAGGTGGGGAAGTTGGTGGTGATGGAGGTGGGGAAGTGGTGGTGAAACTGTTAATGGTGGTGATGGGGGAGGGGCAGCAGGAACCGCTGGAGGAGGAGATTGAGGTGGAGGAGCTGCAGGAATTGTAGGAGTTGAAGGAGGTGGGGAATCAGTGGTCTGGTTACGTAGTGATGTGGGTGGCGGTGAACTACTAGATGGTGGGGATCGTGATGAAATATCAGTGGAAGTTGGTGGGATCACAGAAGGCAAAGATTTTGTAGGAGGTAAAACTGAAGTCATGGTTTTCTCTCAATAAATGAATCAAACAGACACCAATGTGAAGCTACACATCCACAAAATCTCCAAATTTCCAATCTTTTTGCAAGATCATATACAACTAACTAACTTTACATCTAAGTTTAGTCCCTAGAAAGCATTTATCTCACCTGGGTCAACTCATATAATACTGTAAACATCAGCATTCTACAACAATCTACAAATCAAATCCCCTAAAAAGCATTCCGATTCCACATATTCACGTTCAACTAATATATCCTAACTCCTCAACAAGATTCTACACAACCAAAAAGTAAACAAACCCCAGTTGAAAACACCCACCTTATGAGCAGAACACAAAACTCAGAGCAACAAACAGATCAAACAGATTCCAGTCCAAGTGCAGAAAGCTGTAGCTTAATGAGGAAATGCAGCATTACCCAGGTAAGCAAAACTGAAGAACGGTTCACCTATGAAAGAGTATTTGAGTGTCTACAGGCTGGAAATAATAATAATTGAATTAGAAGAAAGCTAAGTGCTAATTGGTTTGTTGGGAAATGGTAAAAGAGAGAGTTAGCCCACAAAATGTGCAAGGAAACGTGGGGGCAACTTGGCTGTGAGTCTTGACTTCACATGTAGAGTTGCATGTTCAGAGAATTACAAAATATACACGGCTCCCCAGTCCCCACCTTTTGGTTTCTACTTTTCTTTCTTCGACACACTGCCTTTCTAACTTTTTAAATTGAAAATACGTTAACATTAATGATTCAAAATTTTGTTTGAATCATCGAAATTATATATAATATGCAATGTAATATATATATAGGGATAATCCCAATTTCTCCCCTGTAGTTTGAACAAATAGTCAAAATCCCCCCTTATAGTTAAGAAATTTTTCAAAGTTAGAGAGAATTTTGACTATTTGTTCAAACTACAGGGGGGGAAATTGGGATTATCCTTATATATATATATGTTTTATATATAATTATAATATAATTAAAAATTTATCAAGATTAAATATTATACATAATCAATTTTTCTTTTAATGTGATTACAATGTAATTATAATTTATTAGGGAGAACTTCATTCTAGTCCCTATGTTTTTAAAAAACTTCTCATTTTTAAATGCGAATCCATTTATAGTCTTCATGGTCCCTTACTTTTCAAAAACTCATCAAATTAGTCCTTCTGTCATAATTTTTAATAAAAACATAGGGACCAAAATGAAGTTCTCTATTAAACATAGGGACCAAAATGAAGTTCTCTATATTAAACATAGGGACCAAAATGATGACGGAAGGACCAATTTGATGAATTTTTAAAAAGTAAAGGACCATGAAAACTATAAATAGATTCGCATTTAAAAACAAGAAGTTTTTTAAAAACATAGGGACTAGAATGAAGTTCTCCCTTTTAATTATAATAACAGTCAAAGATTTACGTAGATCTATCAAAATTAAATAATATATGTGACATGAACATTTACTATTTCTCTAGGAGAAATCTATATGCAACTAAGAAATCTAATATAGTAGAAACATACTCTACAATAAGAGACATTTGAAACCTTATCATACATGTTAAGAAAAAGTGCATTAGCAACTTTAGCTATGATTTATGAGAGGATGAGCTTGCATTTTTTTATTATTTAAAAAAACAATGTCAAGTCATGATTTGTGACTTCAAAACATGATTTGTTATTTAAAAAAAAAAAAAACACATGATTTGTAAATGCAGTTTCAATTAATTAATATGTGATCAATAAAAATATTATAATTAATATCAATTAATAATAAAATGACATCTAGCAATATTAAAATACAAATTAAGATATAAAATGATATGTTTAATATTAATGTTTTTTAAATCAAAACTTACCGACAATTTAACGTAAAAATACTTGAAACATGAATGTGTTTGTAGTGCTCAGGGGTATAGCCCCTTTTGGTTAAGATGGAATCTCAAAAGGGTAAAATTTTTGTTTAAACACTCCTTTAATGTGAATTGAATTCTCTATTAACTATTTGAAAATTGTGAAAGAGATGGTCTAATTTTATACTCTTTACACAATTTTTTTAATGTAGTTCGATGGCAAAGAACCTTCGCACGTAAGCTTACAAAAATTACCCTAGATTCTTCGCTCATAAGCTTGAAAGCAAACTATGGAAAAAAGTGGGAATCTAGTGAGGCAATAATTGAGTGGAGTCTCATGCGCGTGCCTTAAAAATGGAATAATGATACCTCATGAACGGTTGGCAATATTCAATACGGCCGCGTTTGGGGTTGGCTCTCTAATAGTCAACTACTTGAATAATGAGTAGATCTAGTTATCTGTCAAACAGTGAGATCACAACTGCCAATTCGTTGAACATGATTGTTTTCATTGTCATTACTTTAATAATGTATTCATATTACAGTTATTTGTAATTTAGTACCTAGTAATAATTCTTTGATTATGTCAATTTGTTTCACTTTTTTTTTTTTTAATTAGAATATAAGTTACAGCTTATATATATATATATATCTTCAATATAAAGCTTTCTCTGGTTTGTTGAGCTAATAATGGAAGAGATTTTTCTTGTTGCTGCTAACTTACGAGAGTGATGACCTTGATTACAAGCAACCTTTATAGAAAATCAAACAGTTTTGTATGTGTTTGTAATTTGTATAGAATAGACACTTTTACAAGTAAAACCAATACATTAATGTGGGATATATGTTTATTTTTTTCTTTCTAGACCCGTTGTGATCAATCAATTAAAAAAACTACTCTCATAAATTTATTAAATACGATTAGTAAAACTTGAATGTCAACCATTGTATAAGTAAACGAGAAGCTATATAACCACATGATATGTGGGGATGAACAGATATATGTTTCTAGTTATTTCATTCATTACTATTGAAAATGCATTTAACTTGACTTTGAATGAATCAAATAGTTAAAATATATGATTAAATAAATATATGACAAAGTTTCTTTGGGGTACATTTCATCAAACACATACTCTACTTTTATTATACAAGTAATTCACTCGAAGTTTAAAGTTTTTATTGGGTCAATAAAGAGAAAAAATATTAGCTTTCAAATTGAGATGAGAAAACGAGTTTGTCATTTAATTTATTGTTTCATAGAGGGTTGACTCTACTCTACATATTTCTTATTTGCGAAAATTGAAAAAATAAATATGACTTGTTTAGAGTTGTTTTTATTAACATGGTTTGTTTGAAGTTATTAATGATTTGTGATGTTACCTTTGGTACTCTAAAGGGTGTATGGAATAAGTAGATAAAAATTTAATTTTTTAATACGTAAGAAACTGTATTCAAATAAATTTGTTGATGGCTATAGGGACAATCTATTTTTAATACTACCTATTATACATCTATTCGAACTTGAAATATAATTAGGTGAAGCCATGTTGGCAGTCACAACTGTCAATATAATCTCTTAAAACACTCTACATTCAATATAAAACAAATGTACAAATTACACATTTGTGATGTAAGTTTTATACCCGAAAATGAAATTTATGATAAGTTTTATGTTCAAATAGTGCAATTTGTAGCTTTATACACATGTTCTATATTGAATTGAGAGTGTTTTTAAGAGACTATATTGGAATAATGCCTTAGAAAAATCTATTAGAAGAATCCATTTGGAACTTCTCATATTTACTAATATGAATAATCAAAAAGTATAAATTGGGATGGCTTTTTTTTTTTTTTTTTTCCGGTTTATTGTAGAGAGCGGCAGAGCCAGGATTTTGGCTTAGAGAGCCGTAATAAAACTATATAATAAAAATGTACAATAAATACGCACTAATATTTTATACATTTGTTATTGATGGTATTTCTAAAATGGTTTTTGTAAAAACAAATAGCAGGTTTTGCAAAATGGTGTTTACTATTCATTTATAAGGTTAAGAATTTTTTATATATATACAGATCTTTTTGGATACATTTGAGATATCAATATATTTATAAAAAAAAGAGTGATTATATTATAAAATTATTGATTGTAATTTATCATATTTTTATTATATCTAATTATAACTATAAGTTGGATTATATTTACAATAGTTGACACACAAAATCATATTTATTGATTATAATAAAATATGTTTAGTTGTAATTAAATATATTAAAAATATAATAAATTACGATTAGTAATTTTAAAATGCAATCACTCATTTTTTGTCACATATATTGATATCTCAGGTATACTGTAGAATTAATATCCATACGTGTATATATATAATTTAACATAATAAATCAATCAAACCTTTATCACATTGGTTTTCTGGAAGCTCCAACTTCTATAACAAAACCTATATTAAAAATAATAATAAAATAAATAAAATAAACTATATAAGTCTGACGCATTTCAATAGCTTGGCAGACCCACAGCTTCACCTCTGAATTCATAGACACATGGACCTGGAGGACAGTTTTCTTTTTCCTTTAAAAAAAAAAACAAATTGATTTATATTTTCTAATGTAATTTGAATATAAAATAAAATAAAAATAAATATGATTGAGTATAAATAGTAAGAGAGTAAAACAGAATATATGGCATTCTATTAAATATAATCTAATAAAATAATTATAATTGAAATATATATATGACATTAATTTGGATTGGCTTAATTGAAATTTTATGAAAAATATATATATCATTATAACAAAATAGAAAAGTGAATGTAGCTCAAAAAAAAAAAAAAAGAAAAGTGAAAGGTCAAAAAGTCGAAAACATAACTGGTCCCATTCATTACAAAAGCACATCAAACTGACTAAAGCGGTCCAATAATCATAGACCTGGTAATGATGTAGTCCAATCATCTTAGACCTTGTGATTGATGAGGCAGTCCAATGATCATTGACCTTGTGATGATGAGGCAGTTCGGTCAGCTTCAGCATGCTGACGGGGCAGTCCAGTCAGCATCACTTGATGATGAAACAATCCAATCAGCTTTGACATGATGACTCAGCATTTCAGATAGCATTGATTCTACTACTAGTATGTTTACTAATTAGAAATCCAAAATGTGAAAAAAGAATTTAATTTCAAAATTGAAGTTCTTTTTTTTTTTTTAAATATCAAATTTACTATATTTGAGTGAATCTCATTTTCATTTTTATATGTTAACGTTATATCACTTTTTAAAGTGGGAATTTACTTTTGACTCACATGAAAATTTGAAAACTAATAACTTTAATTCATTTGACCAGAAATTTAATAATATACCTTTAAAAACAGTATAGAAGAGATCATTTTGCTCTTGACTATATTTAAACACTAAAATTATGATCTCTTGACTATATTTAAATACCCTAAAATTATGTTTTTTCCTTTTAAGAAAAAAAAAAATTTAGACCTCCAGCATCCATCAAAATATAGATGGATAATGAAGGTTAATTTTTTTTAAAAAATAAATTAATTAAAAACAAAGTGAAAAATGAAAAATAAAATCATTACCGCTATCCATCTTTAAAAAATGAAGAAATTAGAAGAAGAAAAAGAAAATTTCATATTTACAAATGAGGACCCTAATTTCCAAACAATTACCACTGAGCTCCCCACTTTATATTTTTAAGTCAGTCGGTCACCGTAATGCCAGCACTCTCTCGCTCCCTCCTCCGAGTCCGAGACGTGGACGTCTCAAATTCACGCGACTTTTCTTCTCGCGTGCAGGTACGCGCCACTACAACCAAACCTCAATTTACAGTCATTCTCAATACATCCGTTGTTGTGTGTGCAGTGTTCTCATGTACATTATTAGGGTTTTACATTTTGCTAGATTTTGTGTTTAGTTTCTGTGGAATTTGTAATGTTTGACATCAAATGAGCTAACTTTCCATCATTAAAAGTGATTTGCTGAAAAGGATTTCCACTGTTTTTGGGATAGAGGCATTTTGTTGTTTTCTTGGGAACCAAACAGGGTATTTTGTTGAATCCAAACCATATAACATGGTAACAATGTAGGTTTTGTTTGATTATTCTGCTTTAATGGGTCATTAGTTTCCTTTTTTTTCTTATTTATTTTCGATTTCGTAAATAGTAATGATAATAACTGGACAAAGGAAAATCAGACTCTTGAACCTCAGTGTTTTGCTACTAACGGATTTGGAAGTATAATAAGATACAAGCTAGTAGAATTTGGGATTAATTTGTGAATCGAAAGCTGCAAGTTTTTGGTTTCTTGAGTTGGAATTATGATGGTTTTAGTAAGTGAATCGAAAGCTGCAAGTTTTTGGTTTCTTGAGTTGAAATTGAGATGGTTTTAGATTTAAGCAATGGCTGCATTCTAGTGGATGGATTTACAGTTGCATAAAGCATATCAAGTGGGTTATCAAAGATTTATGATTCTTTTTTCACTTGTGTGATCTAAGCCTTATGAGATTTGGTCATGATGTATAGAAAAGTTGTTAGGATATTTGTTTTGGACTTTCGTAGAAAATTGCTGTGTGTTGAAGAAAATATTGGAAGAAAGTGGACATTGATGGATGCTGTGAAAATAGGGCTGTTTGTGTACTTCTCTAGCCTTGAAATAAGTAAAAGATGATCTAGATAGAAATAAATTCCTCTCTTGTTATACAAGGAGAAAATAATCTTTCCAAAGCCAGTTGTATGTATATGTAATTACACCAAATGGCTTTTAAAGTAGTTGTAGTTTCTAATGTTACCAAGTATTTGGCAATGAATTGGACCATTGAGATAGTAGAGCCACTACGACTTTTCAGTATAAATTATTCTAACAGTGGCAGTGGGGCTTGGGGCTGTCAATGTATATGTGCATGTATCTATATAAGCAGCTATGAGTTCAAACTGACCGAGGCTCTAGTTTTGCATATCAATGGATCATTCATCTTTAAATGTAACTACACCTTAATAAACTGGTAATTTGGTATGTATCATGATGCCTATTAGGATGGAGTTCAGTGATGTATTGAGATTTGGAATGTCGTTTTGATTGATGTTGATCAACTATGCGTAGTCAGTCTGCATTTCCTTCTATTCCTTATCATTATGTTAACTCGGAAAAGGTAGAACTTATGATTCTGTTAACATGCTAGAAAGCCCTCTCTTTTCTCTAATGTGTTATGTGTGTACCAATGCAGGACTTACCTCTGCTCCAAAATGTGCAGATATCGGGCCTGGGAAGATGACATACCAGGTGGTGAAGCCTATGAGCAAAACCATGACGAGCACAGAAATGAGGCAGCTGATTTTCTCCTGCAACTGGAAGAATGCATGAATGAGATGAGAGAAATGATAGATAGCATTAAAGAGATTAATAAACGTTTGAAAAGGATAAACTATTTCTTATGTGCTTTTTTATTTGTCTTGTGTATCCTAGAAGGGCTCAAATATTTTCTCTTTCTCCGATTAAGTGTTTAACAAGCACTCTGCTAGAAAAAATCTGGCTTATGCAATATATTGTATGAGTTTACCTACATTTAATCACCACAGGTCTTTCTACTGAATTTCGTTGTTTCTTATCTCTCTCTCTCCGAGGGTTTTATATTTTTATTAATTATAATGTATTAATTGATAGATAATTGTCTACTAACTCGGTTAGGTATCATCTCCTTCAAGGGTATCAAAACATGGTCCTGATGCAAAATCTCTTCGTTTGAGGGTTGTTCGTAGCAGTCGACAGCATTCTCGCTGTTCGTAGCAGCTGACAGCATCCTTGCTGTTCGTAGCAGTCAACAACATCCTCGCCGTTCTTCCAATGCGTCACCATTTTTCCAACGCGTCCCAGCACGGTACTGTAAGTTTTAACTTCCAAATATCGCAATGTACATTCATCTTATTCAATTCTTATTGGTTATATTGCATCCATAAAGCTCTCAAGCTTTGGACTCACACTTTCTTTTGAATCAGAAAGTTGCAGCAACAGCTTGTATGATATGCAGTGTAAACAAAGTGATAATAATGATCCAGTGTAGACTATTTTATCAGTTTCTATTTCTCTTTTAATTTAAGTTGCTTGCTCAAACCCCATTCTTCACCATTAAGCACACCATCAGAAAGCATCCTGCTAAGGTAACTTTAAGGCAAATCTCATTTTATTGTAATATTTCTATAACTCACAAGTACAAGGCAACTTAAAATAAATAAAACGCAATTCAATCATCCTTATGATAAATAACCACATTGTTCCCTAAAAATAAAATTTCTTTCATCAGCTGCTGCTACCACTCTTATTAACATTCATATGCTATCAAACTTGCTATGAATGAATATAAGGCAACAAACAAATTTAGTGACAATAGTGACCGAACCAGCAAAACTTCCCTCCACCACCATATTCCTCTTCCTCTTCATCACCCCTACTGTGGATCCACCATAAGAGATTAGTGAGTGAGTTCCCATCATCAAATCCGTTCAATCGTCTTATCTTCTCCAAAGCACTCTCTTTGTCATAAGTCCCTTCCAAGGCATAAACGAACCCTTTCCAGCCTTCTCCGACACCCTCTCTTGTTAAAGCCGGTAAAGTCCAATTCACAAGCTGTCTCACGAATCGAATGTCAGAGAACAAAACCTCACTGATCGGCAGTAAGGGTAGCAGCTGAATGCCAAGCCTACACTCCCTCCAGTCAGGTGGAGCGAACCAAAGTCCGCTATCCCTTTTATTAGCCCACAAAACGCCCACCACCCTGTTCTCTCTAGTGAAATCATTGTCATACAAAGTATCCTCCTCTCTTATATGCCACCATGTTTGCGCTGCCTGAATTTCTAGAGCTGCAAGCATTGATCCAGTAGCCACAAGGTGTGTGTCTCCATAGGCTAGCCCCATCAAAGCTGCTGAATAGTATGCATTCACAGCCTCACTCGTGCTCTCCTGATTCCTCCCATCCGCAAATTCAGTTAACCCTCCAGCCCACGAATGCAACTTATACAAGTCGAAGCACCTCAAACGTGGATAATTCGAATTCTCTCTCCTGCCTAAGTTCATAAAGTCAGCCATAAGCGAATACGCTTGAGGCCTATACCTCCTTCCCCAAGCCGGATCAATCTTCACAAGCACTGCAATTCCATAAACAAAGTACCCCAAATGGTAATGATGATCATTATACACTCCAAATCCAAAATCGGCCCCAGCATCCACTGAACCTTGTTTCGTCACAATCCCACCCCATTTCCCATCATACAAAAAACCATTCCCACCAAAACTTCCATCCAACCACGGCTCAATCATGTCCTTCAAAAACTTTCTTATCGTCGGTATCACATCAAGAAAACACACCTCTTCCGCTATCAAAGCCAACCTAGCCGCTCTAGCAATCAATTTCCCATAAAAATACGATGATGTTGTCGTTACACCACTCGAATCCAACGCCTCAACATCCTTCCTTAGCGCGGAAACTATCTCATCATAACATTCCTCATTGATCCCTCTAATGGAATGCCAAGTAACCGAAACCGAGTGTGGCTTCAACACCCAACTATCCCCAACAACCCCAACAAGATCCCCATCTATACTCCTATACTTAAAATCCTCTAAAACAGTTATATCACAATCATCAGTAGACAAAAGCTTAACATGTAATGGATGTGCTAGCATAAGTAAATCACCCCATCCTTTCTTTTCAAACTTGTACTCTAAACAAAACGGTTTAGTGAAAACAGCATCACCTGAAACCGGATAACAAGCACTGAACCGATCAAGAATCGACTCATACCTTGGATCAGAACCCGGCAACACTGCAACCCGAATGATACCCGAGAACGCACCAGAAGAAGTGATCACAGAAACGCCGTTCTGGGTCAAGCTTATAGGCGAAGACGAATACAAAAGCCATGTTTGACCGTTGTTGAGGCTGAAAGTGTACTTGGTGTTGGAGGTATTGGTGTTAAAGGAGAGAATCGCGTGGATCGTTGATATGGAGATGGGGGTGTTGGCAGTGACGGAGGCGGTCAAGAAAGGGCTGCCTCTGACGAGAAAGAAGCGGAGATTGGAAGAGGGAAGGTCGAGAGTGAGGCTGAGATCACTGTAGGTTGATATCAAGTGAGTAGTGTTTTGGGGAGGTGGGTTAAGAGGAGAGATGGTGAGATCAGCAATGAAAACTTGGTACGAGAAAGCAGAGGAGTGGAACTGAGATGGGTAGGATAGAGAAAGAGAGGAGAGAGAGGATTTGATGAGATAAGGGTGGATGTATTCGGGCTGATCACCAGCTTTTAGAGTGAAATTCTGGAAGAATGAGTTGGTGGGGAGAGGAGAGGAGAGGAGACTTGGTGGGAAAAAGCGAGATGGGTCAGGCAGCACTGTCGACTCTGCCTTCGGGAACAAAAAGGGTCCTCGTGTTGGAGGCCTTTTCAAATGCTGCTGCGCTGGCTCTGGCTGTGGCTCCATTGGAGGCGATGGAATTAGAGAGTGCGAGGGAGAGGGAGGTTTGTTGTTTTGGTGGTGTCTCTTTTTTGGTCTTTTAAAGGGTTTGGTCACTATCCTTGTCACTCTTCTCTCTATTTTTTTCAACATTTTTTTTAGTTTTCCTATTTTTGGGTAATTTCTTTTATTTTTATGTCAAAGTGTTTAGTGTTTTGAGTTTTGAGTTTTTTTTTTTTTTTTGGAAGGATTGGAATTTTTGGTTTGATTGGAAGTGAGGATGGGGGAAGTTGGAGGGCTCTTCATGTCTTTGAACATGATAATGGTATTTGCTCTTATATTTATAAATGAGAACCTTGGTTTCTCTTTTTGTGGGTTAAGGTATATGTTAGGATTGTAAGAAATGCTAGGATATGTTGAATCTGAATGTGTAACATGTGAAGGAAACTATAGATAAAAAGGTGAGCCTCATTAAAATTGAGGTTGACTGTATATATCATCTTAGAATAAGTAGTCGTAAACTTCTCAATATATCTTAGTGGTAGGGCTTTAAGTCTCATAAAATGTATTTGATAAGTTTTGCATCCATAATTTTCTTTCCTTGTGAAAGTTATTATTCATGATTATGATATTTGAGACGGACAACACAATTAGTGATTGATATTCATAAGTAAGATAAATTTTTGATTCATTAAGTGTTAGTTTAAAAAAAAAATGAATATCAATGTTAGTTCAGTAAGTTTGGTGAAATATTTTCCGTGCTTGTCTCTTATAATTATGAGTTTGAATTATTTCGCATATCAAAATTCTGGATTAAAATGGAAATGCCTTTTTGAAGGTTTCTTGGTATCTTCTTGGATGGCAAAACTCAACGCGGACACCTTCAGAATTAAGAAAGAAAGTTGAAGCAATTGAAAAGGTTTCAAGGGGTGTCTTGCAGTGTAGGATGACAAAACCCAACGCGGTTCTAACTTTGACGTCACGGCAAGCAGCCTTCCAAGGAAATTAAACAAGTTGACATGGAAATTTCTCATCTAAGAAGGGCTCTTCAAAATTATTATTAATTAATGATAGCGGGAATAGCTGGCAGCCCAACTTGGTCAGGGTGACGTGCCGCAATATTAGGTTCTGATATTGTTTTATAAAATAATAGATATTATAAGTATATTATATTAAATATTATTAAATTATAGATTTTAATTTTGAATATAAAAAATGATAAATATATTTTTTTACGGTGATGAGGATCTATTCAAAGAAGACTATCCACAAAATATATCTTAAAATAATAATAAGACTTAAATTCTCATATTCTTAAAATAAAAAATAGCATTCTCTCACTCTTAATAAAAGGTGATGTGCAATAATAAATAATATTAATAAATGTAATGATTACATTTATAATAGTAAAATGTTGAAAGGATTTGGCTAACTAATTAGTTGAATATAATTATTCATCAATAACAACCATGAGGTTGATTGTAAAGATGGTTATTTAAAGAATATTCAAAGATTATTATTGACAGGTAATCTTACTCAATCAGGCAACCAAACTCAAGTTAGAAAATATTATTAAAAATTAAAATGATATCAATGATTAATATAATCAAATTTATTATTGACTGTTATAACTATCCATAAATAATACTGATAAATAATACTATTTTTATATTTATATTATTGAGTATGAAACATATAATTATAATGACAATAAAATTTTAAAAATATTTTAAAACATAATATTAGAAAGATAAAAGGATTTAAGATATTATTAAAAAGTTAAATAATTGCAATTGTGGGGAACAATTTCGACATTTTGACAACAACTTTAATGTTTTAAAATCGATTAAACGACGCAAAAATAATCAAGTAGAGTTTTTGGTATTAAAATGCACTTTTGACTAGGGGTGGGCAATACCATATTCGGATCGCTTTCGATCAGATCCGATCCGAACATGGTAACTTCGCGGATCGTCATTTTTGGATCCGAACATGATCCATCAAGGAGAAGGAACCGATCTAATCCGAACACCTAGTTTGCGGATCGGACCGGATCGAAACACCTACTTTCAATTTCAATTTATAACAAGAAGATAAATATAGATATCTTGTTGGTGTACCTTCGTAAATTGTAATACATATCTTCCAAAATTTATAAACATTTATACAAATTAATCAACATCAAACACGTACAACATCTTTTACCGGCTACTAACATCAAACACCACCGACAACTACTCACCTAGAATAATAATAAAAATAAATAGGAGAATTGGGCACTCAGTTTTCAAGGTCATTTTCAACAACAAGTCTTCTGAATTTTAATACGCCCATCTTTATATTAATGGAAATCATAGTTCAAATTCCACTAGCAACACTAACAAACTGTCACAAATCCCAACAATCTAACTTAAGCCTATAACTACTTTTATTCTTCATCTTTTTTTTTTTTTTTTTTTTTGTTACCCAAAAATTTTGACTTTTTCCAATCGAATTGATATCATCAATATCAAATTCAGACTCCTCACCACTCTTTATACTTTTTCTCATCTATTCACAGCAATAATAACATATATATATATATATATATATAATCAGCAAATGAAATATATAACTCAACAACAGAACACAACAAACAAGCATGGAAATCACTAAAACACTAACACCCAATCATATAAATATCAAGTTAAAGCTGCAAATAGACTCACCAAGCTGCTGAGATGAGAGTGAAAAAGAGTGAGAGATAGATGTTAGGGTTAGCTTAAGTGGACTTTATATAGAGACATATGAAATTACGTATGTATCATTGTTCACGGGTTCACGGATCGGATCGGTTTTGAATACCCCGATCCGATCCAATCCGTGAAACATGGCATTTTCACAAGTGAGGATCCGAACACCTTACTTTTGAACATGTGATCCGATCCGAACACCCACGGATCGGACCGGATCAGGGTGTTCGGATTGGTTCCATATTTTTTTACCCACCCCTACTTTTGATCAGTAAATAAGTTGTACCAAACGTATACTTAATCAATGTTTAAGTTGTTTTTAGGCACTTGTTGAATGTCAAGTAAACAACTTTAATTACTAAACATTGGAAACAACTTAAATGTTCAAACCAAAGTTAAAGTTGTATAAAGAAAAGAATTCAATGTTGGGAACAACTTCAAAGTGGTGGTAGAGATGTCAATAGCTTAAATAGGGACTTACATTGATCCCCTTTTGTGGGAAATGGGGATAAGGTGATTTACTTGTAGGTATCCCAACCCTCACATTGTTTCCCTCATTTCATCTGATTCTTCTCGTTTTGCTCCTCTCTCTAATTCTCGTTCAACCTAAAATGTAAAAATAATTGCATATAAATTAAAGAATAAATTACCCCAAACCCTCCTGACGTTTGATTTTTACAACTGGAAACAACCTTTGGTCTTTCTTGCAGCGACTTCCCTTGTATGAAAGCATGACCAACTTTGATCATAACAAATTAAGTTTGACTATCAAAAACCAATAAAAAGACGTAAACACCCTAGGTTCATCTCAACTATTTAATAAAGAAAATTTAAAAATAAATATAAAAAACTTGGAAAATCTCAATCGTCCATCTTGTAAATGGATCAGTGGATATAAAAAAAAAAAAAATTGTTCCTTTTTTATTTTAAAATTGAAAATTTGAAGAAAAAACGGATGAAAATCCAATCTCCATATTGGATCTCCACACTTCATTTGAGATTAATGTCACTGTGATGAACATCTAGAGATTAATATCATTGTGATAAAGATCTAGAGATGTTCATATCCTGAATGGATAGAAATCCAATTTGAGTTTTCACTATCGTCTTTAAATTTGTTTTTAATTTTTCATTTTTTTCAAAATTGATATTTATTGTCCATTTTTGAGAGGGATAACTTAGATTCATTTGTAAATATATGTATTTATTTAAATTTATCTTTTAATTATTTTTAAATTTCAAAATTATTTAATTTTTACATCATTTTTAAGTTTGAATGTTATTTTATAATTTTTAAAATTTTAAATTGTTTTAAATGGATCTCCACCATCCATTTAGAAAGTGAAGATCCAAATAGCCCATTAAATAATATAATTCTTACAAGGAAAATAAAAATAAGAAAAAATGACCATATTAGCCCTCTAGAGTTAACAATAACAGTCAAAGAAAATTAAACCATTAATTGAGCGGAGGTCGTTACAACAAAAACTAAAGGTTGTTTCCACGTATTAAAATTCAAACGTCAGGAGAGTTATAAGTAATTTGCTCTAAACAAAAACAATCCTCACTTAATGATATAATAAAACTTCATTATTCTCAAATCAATCCCATCAAATTTGAATAATGAGTAAATTACTTTAACCTACCTAGAAGTTTCATATTGATAGATGCGTACAACAGTTGGATTTATTTACAGCATTCTTCCCGTGACTAACAGTTTGACTGGCTTTGACCGTCAATGGGTCACTTTGATTGTATAAAAGGTGTTGAAAGATTAAAAATGCTCTTATATAACTATCACTGGGTTGTGTTAGTTTGGCAGCTACATGAAATTACCATTATGCCCTAATGATTGGAAAGTAAATACAAAAATATTAAAAATGCCCTCAATCTAAAAGATGTAAAAAATCTCCACCATTCATTTAAAAAACGAGTAGTTGAGATCCATTAAAAAAATAAAAATTAATTTTAAATTATAAAATATTTAAATTGAAAAATTTTCAAACAAAATTAAAAAAAAAAAGTGAGATCTCCACTATTCATCATGTTGATGGATGGTGGAGATTATGTTTAAAAAACCAAAACTTAAGAAAAAAAAAAATAATCCCCTAAATTCATCTTCAACTGAAAAAAAAAAAAAAAAAAATCTCCTTCAACTTAATCAATCACTAAATTCTTTTATATTTTTATCTTCTAGAATTGAAAACAAATTATCTTCAACCTCAAAAAAAATCATATGAAACTCATATGAAAAAATCATCATCAACCTCAAAAATATATATATAAAAAAAATTCATTTGAAACCAATCTAAAATCATAATCAACCTAACCAAAAATCCTCATACCACAAGATCTTCTACATGACTTGAAGAAGAAAAATCAAACTCAAAATCATCTTCAACCTCAATTTATTTGTAACCATCTTCAACCCATCTGAAAAACCAATCATATTCTCTTTGGCGAAGCCATTTATTACAGCCTCCACCTCCTGCATACTGAACCTACTACACTGCATGGTCCTCGAACTCGACACCATTGACAACTTTATGGAATCTTGACTTGACTCAAAAGACAATCAATGATTGTGATGATGGTGATGAGTGGACAACATGGCTTGCCACAAAAGAACATTCATCTCTACTAGTATGAGCTTGGAAGAAGAAGAAGAAGAGAGGAGAATTGACGGCTTCTGGTGGTGGCGGAGGAAGATGAAAAGGTAAAGAAAAGAAGGAGAGAAAGGAGAGTGTGTAAGAGAGGATGAGGATCCATGAACAGAGGCCAAAGATGGAAGAAAGGATGAGGAAGCAAAGGCTAAAGATCCATAATCAGATGGAGAAAGGAGAGGAGACGAAGGGATAAAGATTGATTTGTCGTGGAGGATGAATATTAGTTTTTAAATTTTTATTTAATTTTTAAATTTTTTTCTTAAATTAATCTTCACCTTTCATTTGGTGAAGATCTAATTAAATTTATTTTTAATTTATTTTAAAGTTTTTAAAAGTTTATTTCAAAAGAATAATAAAAAGTAAATTTATTCAGGGATAATTTTATCTTTCAATATATTTTATATGGTCAAACATACCCGTTGATAATTAAAATAAACAAGCTATTAGTTTAGGAGAGGATGTAAAAAAATAATAAATAAATAAATAAATAAAACGAAATTGTTGAACGTGCCTTTCAATATGAAACTTTTAGGTAGGTCTTGTGTAATTTACTCTTAAATAATCCCATAACTCATTAAATGATCTCATCAACGTACTGATTCCACAAAAAATATTTAAATAAAAAATTTATCTCATTATTCATAGCAATATTCTCTTACACTACAAAAGTTCAAACAAAATACAAATCGTATGAATTAGAAAAGGTTAAAATTTTGAGTTTTGACTATCAAAATAAAATAATTAATTTCAAAAATAAAATAATCAAAATATTAAATAATATTCATTTACATTTTTCAAATGAATTAAGCTAATTTTTTATTTTCCCTTCACATACAATAATGTGTTGATAATGTTGTCGCAAAAATTGCTTTTGATAGTGTTATATGTATTTTTCGGACTCAATAAATGGGCTGGTAGAAGCCTAATTTAGACCCATTTAAGACCCAATAAGAAGGCTCGATAAGGTCAACCTAGTCAAAACCCATCAGACGAGGCCCAGTATCGATTCCAAGCCAGCGAACTCTTCAGCTCGCTCAGGTAAATCCTTCAGCTGATATCAGCAGACCTGTAAACACAGCCAGACCGCAGCTCGCCTCGTGCACAGCTCGTCTCTTAGCGAGCTCGAGCTCGAGACCGCCATAATAAGTAGCCCGCTCAGAAGTGTAATAAATGCAGTATCTTCCAGAAACAAGCAGTTACCTAATTCAACCATGATTCTCTCTCCAAATATGACAGTTACTCAGTCAAACCGTGATTCCTTTATCAGATATGGAAGTTTATTCAAATTCAAATTCAAGTCAACCTTATCTCGAGATAATTACAGTAATTTTCTGATATTATTCCAACCAAATTAGGAAGTATAATCAGTTTACAATTCTTTTCCTTATTTCTCCTGATTATTTGGGAAGTGTAATTAATTCAGGATTCTTTTCCTGATTTGCTGTAACCAAAATTATAACGCCCCTTTCCCTATAAATAAGGATTAAAATCATTGTAACATCATGAGAGAATAATCAATAATACATTGTCACTCTGCAGAATTTAAGAGATAGACAGTCGTGGACGTAGGCTTATTATTGCTGAACCACGTAAAAGCTTTGTGTTCCTCGTTTGATTCTCGGTTTTTGTCTGTGTTCTTTCTTGGTATTTGTGCTTTTTCACATTGATTGCAGGTATTGGACATTGATTATCCGTCGACTGAAATTCAACGTCGACATTTTGACGCTAGAAGAAGGGCCCAAAACTGTAATCTTTTTCATTCCAATTCGTCGATTTTCGATATGATAAAGACTAAATCAAATAGGTATCATGTTGATGATGACCAGGCGGAGAGTCACATGAACCAATCTCAGCAGAACTTGCAGCCTGTACAGGATGCACCCATGCATGCAGCAGGCACGTCCCATGGACAGACACTCGGTGCCGCGATAGGCATACCTTCTTTGCCTCCCCGTCAAACAGTTCCAATTGCCCCATTAATCGAAGGACAGAATGTACTAATCCAGAGGCAAGAAGCGCTGGAAGATACGGTCAGACAACTCACAGAGGCCGTCAATATGTTGGTACAGGCTCAAGTACAGAACCTGCCCAGGGTTGAGGTTCAGGCACCAAGGTATGTGCCCCAACAGCATGAAGCGATGCAGGTACCTGACAGGCTGGCAAGGGAAGTCCCACGACCTGCAGGTTCAGCTCGCTCCTCCACTGCACGCTCTAGGGCTGGGGGACATCCTGTTCAGGAAGAAAGGGAGGTCGCGCGCCCAGATAGCCTGGTGGTAAGGCTGAGCCAGGATGGAAACCGGCGGGTAGAGGTTGGCCACGATAGAGCCAGAGTTGCAGCCCAGCGGTTTAATGATGAACAGAGACAATGAATATCCCATCAACCTGAGGGTCTATTCGAAGAGGACGAAAGGTATGACCCAGAGCATCCTGCCCCTAATCATGATCACAGGAGGAGATACGAGCTCCGAGATCCACAAGTAGAGGGGCTCCTTCAGAGGGTTCAGGAGTTGGAAGCACTACCTGGAGCCCCGGAGCAGCGTGGATACTACGGTGAAAGGACTCCCTTTATAAGGGAGATTGAGACGCAGCATCTCCCTCCGAAATTTAAGATGCCGAACATCCAACAGTATAATGGGGACAGTGACCCATATGACCATCTAGACGCTTTCAACGTTCAAATGGATCTACAGATAGGAAATCCAATGGTGAAGTGCCGCGTATTCCCAACTATATTGGGGGATATTCCGAGGACGTGGTTCAAAAATCTCCCAGCTCGCAGCGTAGGTAGTTGGGAGCAATGTTAGCAAAAGTTCGTTGGCCAGTACAGAGCGTTGAGAAGGCAGCTCGCTCCATCCTGCCACCTAGCTACGATCTTTCAGCGTCAGGGTGAATCATTGAAGGAATATATCACCAGATTCAGATGCGAGGTCGCCATTGTTGAGCATCCGTCAGATGAAAGTATACTGACAGCGATCTCAGCTGGGTTGCGCAAGGATGGGAAGTTATATGAGAGCATTTACAAATCCCCAGTGAAGGATCTGGGAGAATTTTATGAGCGAGCTGCGAAGGAGATTAGATGGGAAGAGACCTTCGGCCCGAAGAAACAGAATTAGAAGAATGAAGCAAACAGTTCCAGCTAGCCAAAAAGGAGAAACAATGGCAGGAACGAAGAAGGAAGAAATAGTGGCTCAAATAACCAGATTGCTAAGAAGGCGAGAAGAGAGCCAAGATACGAGCGACCTCGACGTCAAGGTCGTTATGAAGGATACAGCACTCTGACGGCTTCACCGGACAGGATTTACGCTGCAGAAAGAAACAGGGAAGATTTTGGGAGGCCCAATCCTATAAGGGCTCCCGTTCAACAAAGGGATCAGAGCAAGTTTTGTGCCTATCATAATGAGGTAGGACACAGTACTTCAGATTGCTGATCGTTGAAGAACGCCATTCAGAAGTCAATCAGGAGAGGTTGTTTGAGAGAATATGTGGCAAGACCTGCTGACTCGCGACCTCACCAACAACAGCCAACACATCAGCAACAGCCCCAATGGGCTTCCGAGCAAGATCATAAACCTGCGGTAAGAACCATTTTTACCATTCATGGTGGCCCCCATATCGCAGGTGATTCCAACAGATCGCATGAGAGGTACGTCCGAGAGGCGAATCACACTTTTCAGCTCGATGGGTCAGGTGGACTGACAAAAAGGGCGAAAACGACCTCGGACGAGATTGTGTTTACCGATGAAGATGCTAGGGGTGTGATTTGGCCCCATAATGATGCACTGGTTATCCGAGCCAAAATCAGCAATGTGGAAGTTAGGCGCATCATGATTGATACTGGAAGCTCGGTGAACGTGATGTATAGAAACTGCTTTGACCAGATGGGGCTGCGAGCAGAACAAATGAGACCATCCCCGGAACCTTTATTTGGATTCACTGGAGATGCTGTAGTACCAGTGGGCCAGATTAAGCTACCATTGACTCTTGGGGAGGCAGGTCGTCAGGCAACAACCCTGACAGACTTCTTGATAATTGACTGTCCATCAGCATATAATGTGGTCCTCGGGAGACCTGCCATGAACGAGTTGGACATGGTTACTTCGACCAGAACTCTTACCGTCAAGTTCCCGACTCCTAATGACATTGGATGTGTTCGAGGAGAGTAGCATTTAGCAAGACGCTGCTACGAAGATGCCGTGAAGATGGGCGTGAGAGGAAAGAAAGTAAACGTGGTCTCAAGGGGTGAGCCACGGGCTATGACTGAGAAAGGAGTCAGTCACGACCTGGATCCTCGCGAGGTAGATGCAGACCGAGCTACGAGGCCAGTTGAAGAATTGGAGGATGTCCAAGTCAGCGAGGCGGATCTAGAAAGATGCTTGAAGCTAGGGAAAGGTTTAACTCCAGAGCTGAGAACCCAGCTTGCTGAATTCCTGAAGGCGAACTTGGATGTGTTTGCATGGAATCATGAGGATATGGTGGGGATAGATCCAAAGGTGATGTCTCACAGATTGAATATTAACCCTCACCACAAGCCAGTTCGCCAGAAGAGAAGGGCAATGACAGGGGAACGATACCTAGCATTAAAAGAAGAGGTAGACAAGCTACTGGCCAACAAGTTCATTCGAGTAGCTTACTACCCGACTTGGGTCGCCAACCCAGTACTAATGAAGAAGAAGAATGAGAAGTGGAGAACTTGCATCGACTTCACTGACCTGAACAAGGCGTGCCCTAAAGACAGTTTTCCCATGCCAAGGATAGACCAGCTCGTGGACGTTACTGCTGGCCACGAGCTCCTGAGCTTCATGGACGCATATTCGGGATACAACCAGATCCCAATGAAACCCGAGGACGAAGAGCACACCTCATTCATGACTGATCGTGGCTTATACTGTTACAAGGTGATGCCCTTCGGATTGAAAAATGCTGGAGCAACCTATCAACGCTTGGTGAACATGATGTTCGGAAAGCAAATTGGAAAGACCATGGAGGTCTATGTTGACAATATGCTGGTAAAATCCAAGCAGATAGGTGACCATGTACACGACCTGGGAGAGATGTTTCAGATTCTGAGGAGCTACCAGATGAAGTTAAATCCACTCAAATGTGCATTTGGAGTAGCTTCTGGGAAGTTTCTAGGCTTTATGGTCAACAGTAGGGGTATTGAAGCTAATCCTGAGAAAATCAGAATACTGATTGACATGAGGTCGCTTACTAGGGTGAAAGATGTACAGAGCCTCAACGGCCAGGTCGTAGCACTGAGCAGGTTCATCTCGAAAGCCACAGATAAGTGCATCCCTTTCTTTGACATTCTGAAGAAAGCAAAGAGTTTTAAGTGGACTGAACAGTGTGAAATAGCCTTCCAGCAGCTAAAAGAATACATGGGGATAGCTCCACTTCTTTCTAAGCCCAAAGAAGGTGAAAAACTGACTCTATATTTGAGGGTGTCTCAGCAAGCTTTAAGTGCTGCATTGGTGAGGGAAGAAGAAAAAACGCAGCTTCCAGTGTACTATGTAAGTAAAAGGCTGCAAGATGCTGAAACTAGGTACTCACAGATGGAGAAGCTGGCTTATTGCCCGGTGATCGCATCAAGGAAGCTGCGACCTTACTTTCAAGCTCATACTATCGAAGTCCTCACCCAATATCCGTTGAAGCAAGTCTTGCAGAAAGCAGACACCTCAGGTCGTTTGTTGAAATGGGCAGTGGAGCTCGCACAGTTTGATATTCAGTTCAAGCCAAGGACGGCTATCAAAGCTCAAGCTCTAGCAGATTTCATTGCAGAGTTTACCGGACCTGTGGATGATGAAGTTGAATCTTCTGAAGGTCCAGCCTGGGAGCTTTATGTTGATGGATCATCCAGCGAGCAAAGAGCTGGAGCTGGGATTCTGCTGATCAGTCCTGAAGGCCATAAAATCCTTTGTGCTCTAAGGTTTGACTTTCAGGCAACAAACAATGAGACTGAGTATGAAGCTCTGCTCGCGGGTTTGCGTTTGGCTAAAGAGATGCGAGCTGAACGATTAAAAGTCTTCAGCGATTCACAGCTCGTTGTATGCCACGTATTGGGGGAATATCAAGCCAAGGGACCAAAAATGGTCCTCTACCTCTAGAAAGTTCACGAGCTGCTAAGCGCATTTCAGAGGTACGAAGTGAAGCAAATTCCTCAAGCTCAGAACGCGCATGCAGATGCCTTAGCTCGCTTGGCAACGACCCGAGACGCAGACTTTCTTGGGGCGATCCCAGTTGAATTCCTACCAGCCCCAAGTACGGAAGAAAAGAGTGTGATGATGGCAATATCTGTGCAGCCCGACTCCTAGATGAGCCCAATTCTCACTTATTTGCAGGATGGAAAAATGCCAGATGACAAGCTGGAAGCCTGGCGTCTGCGAGCTAGAGCAGCCAGGTATTGTATCTATGAGATGCGCTGTACAAGAAGGGGTTCTCAGCTCCACTGTTAAGATGCATTGATGGCCCTGAATGTGAAAAAGTATTAAGGCATATACACGAAGGTCATTGCGGGAACCACACTAGGGGGCTATCTCTAGCTCAGAAGGCACTTTGTCAAGGCTTCTATTGGCCCACCATAAGGCAGGATGCCATTAACTTAGTGAAGAAATGCGACAAGTGTCAGAGGTTCGCCCAAGTTTCACGAGCTCCACCAGCTTATCTTCAATAAATGGTGAGCCCGTGGCCCTTTGCCATTTGGGGGATAGATTTGATTGGACCTCTACCAATGGCTTGTGGAAGATGCAAACATGCAGTGGTCGTAGTAGATTACTTCACCAAGTGGGCAGAAGTGAAGGAGTTGGTAGAAATCTCCATCACAAAGATTGAAAAGTTTGTGTGGAGTAATATCATTTGCAGATTTGGGGTTCCACAGCAGATCGTAACAGATAATGGGACTCAATTCAGCAGTGAGCAGTTTCTCAGGTTCTGCAACGACCTCAAGATCGTTAAAAGCTTCTCAGCAGTGGACCATCCACAGGCCAATGGCCAAGTTGAAGCTGTGAACAAGATTATCAAGCAGACCCTGAAGATGAAGCTGGAAGCAAAGAAAGGAGCATGGGTAGATGAGCTTCAAAAGGTATTGTGGTCTTACAGAACCACAGCTCGCAGCTCCACTGGCGAGACCCCGTTCTCAATGGTGTATGGGTCTGAGGCTATGATCCCAGCTGAGTTTGAAGTCACCTCGCAAAGGAGAGCAACCTTCAATCCAAATGACAACGATCAACTACTTGCAACAAACTTGGACCTGCTTGAAGAGCACAGGGAAACAGCCAGGTTAAGGGTAGCTGTCTATCAGTAGAGAATAGCGAGGTACTACAACAAGTATGCTCGGATTCGCAAATTCAATGTTGGAGACTTAGTTTTGCGTCTCATCTTGTCTGGAGCCCGAAAGCCAAGTGATGGATCCTTAGGCCCGAACTGGGAGGGACCTTATGTTGTCAAAGCAAGCTTAGGGAATGGAGCCTATCACTTGGATAGTGAGGATAGAGCTGAAGTCCCTTGAGCTTAGAATGCCGAGCATTTACGTCCTTATTATCAATAAGTTCTTTTATTATATGTAATTTAAACTTATTTTAGTTAGTGAAAGCTCCATTTCCCCTCTGCTTATGATTCAACTCATTCCACTAGGTTAACGGGCTCCGATCTCCGAGCTTCGAGCTTAAGCTCGCTGGATAGAAAGAGCCTAAAAAGCAGATGACTAAGTGTCTCTGCATAGCTCGCCAAAAGAGCCTAAAAAGCAAGTGACTAAGTGTCCCTACATAGCTCGCTACAAATAAAAAGAGCCTAAAAAGCAGATGACTAAGTGTCTATGCATAGCTCGCCAAATGAGCCTAAAAAGCAGGCGAGGTGACGACCCCTGCATAGCTCGTTACAAATAAAAAGAGCCTAAAAAACAGATGACTAAGTGTCTCTGCATAGCTCGCTACAAATAAAAAGAGCCTAAAAAGCAGATGACGAAGTGTCTCTGCATAGCTCACCAAAAAAGCTTAAAAGGCAGGAGTGGTTAAGTACCCCTGCACAGCTTGTCAACATTCAAACTGACCAATTGCTCATACTTACAAGATTTTATTAATTGTTGAATTAAGTGGTTGCTTCAATTCAGATTTTGAGCTCATTGACTATTAGTTCGCAAGAAATTTGTTAACTCTAAAGTTAAAAATCATAAAATATGTTATAGCATATGCAATAGCTTAAATACATTCAACACAGAAGAAACGAATGAATGAGTTTTATTGAAATTAAAGTTCATTACAAATCGAACAAAAATACAAGTATAAAAATAAAACTGCTAATTCTGAGTTGAATGATCAGGGCTTAGAGGAGGATCTCCGTGAGGGAGAGACGAGCCATGAAGCTCGAGATCACTAGTGGGCTCAGATTGAGAGGTCGCGCCAGGTGCTTGCTCTGATGAAAGAATTGGATCAACTGAAGCCGAGGCAGCCTTAGCTTTGAACTCCTCTACAAATTCAAGTCCTACGTCCCCAAAGATGGAAAAATCCATATCTGGATGGGATATCCATAGTGTATAGAGAAAGTCACGACATGTTCTTTCCTCAACCTCGTCCCTTGCATCCGCAACCTGCATTTCCAACTCTTGAGCAGCCTGCGCTTTGAAAACCGTTAGCTCTTTGAAGGCATTATCAGCATGACGGTTAACGACCTCAGCTTCTTTCTTCATGGCTTCAACTCGCTACTCTGCAGCCTCAGCCCGCTGAATGGCCTCCCCCACCTGTTGCCTAAGCACCTCAGCTCGATGCTCAGCCTCCTCGGCACGTTTAGCCGTGGTTTCAACCTCTTCAGCTCGTTTGGTTGCAGCCTCCTCAGCGCGTTTAGCTGCAGCTTCCATTTCATCAGCTCGCTTTTTAGCTTCCTTGGCCTATTTCTCAGCAACTTCAACTCGTGCCAAAGCAGCATCAACTTGGCGATGAAGCACTTCAATCTTATCCTCCGCGGTTCAAGCCCGCTGCTCCGCCAGCTCGGCCCGCTGCTCAGACTGCCTCAGTTCTTTTTTCGCCTTGTGAAACTCATCTTTTAGCATGGCATGCTCATTTTCCATTTTCTTTAGAGCTTCTTCGAAGGTCTGTCTCGCAATATTCGCCTCAGCGATGTGAGCTTCCTGACCTTGTATTCTGTCCTCGGTCAAGCGAGCTATATCATCAGTGGCCGCCTCCAGCTCGAATTCCAGTTTCCTTATTTCATCCTTGGTAGCCCTTGTCTCCCTTCTCCGCTTCATTGCAGCAAGGGCACCATGGAAATGATAAACAGGGTAAAATTTAGTTAAGTAAAGAAGTCAGCAAATGAGGAAAAATAACTTACCAGCATACAATGATGAGCCGCGAACTCGTCCAGATCCTTGCCCTTAAGACACCTATTCTCCAGGACATTCGTATGATTAAGCATAATTGTTGCCCAGTTGTCAAGGAAGGAAGTTAAGTATCTTCCCCCAGGACCCAGCTCGATGATTGGTCTGGTTGGCGAAGGGGTTCTCTCACACTCCGGGATATCACGCTCATCATCCCGAGAAGCACCACGTCGCGAAGCAACGGTACGCCTAGTCACATGCCCGCTGGGGCCAGCTTGGGTTGCCTGGGAAGCAACCTTAGGAGGAACACCCCATTTTCCAGGCATCAAGCTGGAAGCTAGAGTCAGCTGAAGATTTGAAGGAGCAGTAGCCCCAGCGGGCACCTCGCTGGGAACAGCGGATGAGGGAGCAATGGCCTCGACAGACACCTCGCTGAGAGCAGCGGCCGCAGGAGCCTGGTCCTTAGCAGATGGCTTTGAGCGCTTTGAAGGAGCAGCATGAGTGACTAAAGCCTCAACAGGTCTTTTAGCTAGAGTGGTCAAGGAGGCCGGAGGTGGAACAGAACCTTCAGAAGGGAATTTTATAAGTGTAAGCTTCTTCCTATTGGTTGGAACTCGTCTAGAGGAAGGAACAATGGCTGGAGCGCGAGCCGGAGCGGACAGTGAAGCCTCTGAGGCAGACGTATGATGTGGGGAGGAAGATGAATCTATCTGCACAACAGGGGCTGCATGGGTTGGGTCTGATCCTGTCCGAACTAAAGCAGAAGCTGGAGGAGTCGTTGTTTGTGATGCGCCCTTTGAGGGAGCGCGAGATGAAGTTAATTTTGCCCGAGCTGGGGCAGGAGCCGGAGAAGTAGTTTTTCGAGATGCACCCTTTGATAGGGCGCGAGCTGAAGACGATTTCGCCTTAGGTGAGGCGCGAGCAGGAGCACCATGGGTAGAAGCCTTCTGAGTTGGAGAAGGTGGACGAGTTGTACCCGCTGCTTGTGTAGAGACTAGTTGCAGAGGTCGGGGAGTAGACATGTCCCCCATCAGAACTGGAACTTCGAAAACAGAAGGAAGTCCAGGGTTATCGTCGTTATCGCCGGTCTTGCCTATGTCCTCCTCAGATCGCAGAAGAAGGGATTCCTTAGGAGAAGCAAGGTCGTAAGCTCTAAGGACAACATCGTCAAATTTACTGCTGATGCTCGCGTCCTCTGAATTTGCAAGTTTGTCAAGAGCTCGTTTCTCCTCGTTGCTGAGAGGAGACTCGTCCATTTTTTGCACTGCAAAGCAAGACATTTTTAGAAAACAAAACAACAAGCTCGGTTCAGCTCGTAATATATCATCCTACATACCTGATTCCAGAGAATAGCTAAAATTTTGGAGACCTACAAGGGAGGGACACAAGACATAGAACCAGCTCGTCTTGTATGGTTCGACGTTGGACTTGCCCTTCGCTTCTCCTTTGGGCAAGAGATCTTTGTATTTCGACGGACGGGCTGTAAGGTAATAAATGCCCTCCGGTTTCTCTCCTTCTGCTACGCTCAGAGCCTTGAAGGAGTAGAACTGCTGTATAATTTTTGGAGTAGGGGGAATAAGGCCGTTCCTGAGGAAGGCCACAGCCAGCAAAGTCAGCTGTGCGTAGGAGTTTGGAGTTAACTGGAATGGCGCGAGCTTGACCTTGTTGAGAAATGCGATCAAGTACGGTTGAATGGGGAACCGTAGCCCCTGCTCGAAATGTTGAACACTGACGGCGATATATCCCCTTGGTGGATAACATGCATGATTCTTTGAATCAGGTAGTAATGCACGACAACCCAAAGGGATGTGGAATTGAGTGACAAGTCCTTCCACCTTAGGACGCTTTAACGATGAAGGATGATGAGCGAATGTATCTCGAGCTTCTCTTCCCTGTCTAGCATGTGCTCGGGCTTCATCTCGCTCATGAGCTTCACTGCTCAGAATAATTCCCTTGCGAGCTCCGCTTGAGGACATCTGAACAAAAAGAAACAGTCAGACTATGCAATAGAGGGTTCAGTCAACAAAAGCAATGACCTGCGAGCTAACAAGACTACAACAATCTTAAATCAATAGTCAAGCATGCATTACAAGTCACAAACAGTAGTCCAGTCGTGAACAAGTAAAAAACCAGATCAAACCAACAGAAGAAGAAAAGTCATGTTCAATAAATAGAAGACTCAGAATAATGAAGGTATAACAAAATGTCATTGCAGGTACAACGATGGTGGTGAAACAAAATGCAAACATGACATCGAAATAAATAAATAAATAAATCAGGTGTTACCTTGAATCGCTGATGGAAGATGTGAAGACGGTGACTAAAAGTTCTCTGAACTTAGTCTCTTGGTTTCTTGGTTGCCTGTTTGCTTTGAGAGAAAATGACAAGATAAAGAAGAAAGTGGAAGATGCTCTACCAGTTTAAATAGACAAGCGAGCTCGAACCCCAACCGTCAGATCTCTGAAAAGTGTAACCGTCATAAATCCAACGATGCAGTGTGAAGTACGGTTTTGTAATCATGGAGCCGTCAGTTGAAAGACGTGCGCATTAAATGCGCGTGTAAGGGACGTGTAGGCGTTGTTTCAGTTACCTCCTTCATGATTGCCACGTGTCGTAGCTGAAAAGGTTGAAGTTGAAAAGGTGCAGAGGCGGTTATTCAAGTTAGCGTGCCAAGGAAGCCAGCTTTTACCAGCAAGATTAAGTTACTAGCTCGCAGAGCGAACTGAGAGCTGGGGGGCTGATGTTATATGTATTTTTCAGACTCAATAAATGGGCTGGTAGAAGCCCAATTTAGGCTCATTTAAGACCCGATAAGAAGGCCCGATAAGGTCAACCTAGTCAAAGCCTATCAGACGAGGCCCAGTATCGATTCCAAGACCAGCGAGCTCTTCAGCTCGCTCAGGTAAATCCTTCAGCTGACATCAGCAGACCTGTAAACACAGCCAGGCCGCAGCTCGCCTCGTGCACAGCTTGTCTCTTAGCGAGCTCGAGCTCGAGACCGCCATAGTAAGCAGCCCGCTCAGAAGCGTAATAAATGCAGTATCTTCCAGAAATAGGCAGTTACCTAATTCAACCATGATTCTCTCTCTAAATATGGCAGTTACTCAGTCAAATTGTGATTCCTTTATCAGATATGAAAGTTTATTCAAATTCAAATTCAAGTCAACCTTATCTCGAGATAATTACAGTAATTTCTTGATATTATTCCAATCAAATTAGGAAGTATAATTAGTTTACAATTCTTTTCCTTATTTCTCCTGATTATTTGGGAAGTGTAATTAATTCAGAATTCTTTTCCTGATTTGCTGCAACCAGAATTGTAACGCCTCTTTCCCTATAAATAAGGATTAAAATCATTGTAACATCATGAGAGAATAATCAATAATACACTACCACTCTACAGAATTTAAGAGATAGACAGTCGTGGACGTAGGCTTATTATTGCTGAACCACGTAAAAGCTTTGTGTTCCTCGTTTGATTCTCGGTTTTTGTCTGTGTTCTTTCTTGGTATTTGTGTTTTCTCACATTGATTGCAGGTATTGGGCATTGATTACCCGTTGACTGAAATTCAACGTCAACAAATAGGTATCACATCCAAATTATACCATAAAATCCCCGAAAAATCATATTAATAGACATGGATTTAATGGAAATTAAATGAATGTGTTAAAAGCATTTCCTCTCAATAGTTAAGTCAAAAGATATTGATTTCTTTTTCCACTTTCATGAAAAAATTGTCTTCCCCTTCTTTGGAGGCAATTAATTTTTATCCAAATATACTAACAACATAAGCTTATCAATAAACAATCACAAAACCCAAATAAATATAGTAATAAATATAAAAATGTGTATATATACTTGTAGCTGTCACAATCTGAGATTAGTTGAAGAGATAAGTTTGGGCCTGAAGGAAGAAGTCGGAGGCCAAGCTACCACCTATGGGGGCACAGGCAACTTTTCCTTGCCTTTACTTTCCACAACCCATTTTTTGGCCTCATCTTTCCTCATTGTCTGCAACTCGTTCTTATTCATGATCCTTAGGAGTGGCTCTGCATTTTTTGATAGAGAACATGATCTTTCTAATGAAAGGGAGCTCCTTTTCGGCTCATATGAATCTTTTCTAATATTCATGACTTCGACTATGGATGATGATTTTGTCAGGGTGTTTTCATTATGAATGCTACCCAGACATAGACTCAAGTCGAGGTCTGGTTCTTGGGGAGAATCAAAGTTCAAGTTCTAGGTGTCTTTTGAGTTATTCTTTTCAACCAAAAAGCTCTCCCTAAGGTTGGTTGGTTGCCCTTTGTGTTTATTAGGAAAGTGGGTTCCATCATTTTTGTTTTGGTTTGCTTTTTTGTCTCCTTCCATTGGTGAATATTCAAGGCTTGAACTTAAAAATTGCAATTTGAACGTTACATCAATCATGTCATTAACTCGAAGCTCTAACAGGTTAAAATTTCAACTGTGTTAAACACCAAAATCCCGTTTTCTTCAGAGCAAAGCAGAAAAGAAAATTCTAAGTTAAGGATTTGACTATTCACAAGTGGAAGGAGGCAAAAGAGCAAACTAAAACAAAAATCATTAGAATCCACCTCCCCAATAAACACAAAATAGCCGACCAACCTTTTGGAGTGGCTTTTAATTGAAAAGAACAACCCAAAAGATACCGAGAACCCTGATCCTGCCTAAGAACAGACTTCGACCTGAGTCTTTTGTGTCGGCAACATTCACAATGGAAACACCCTAACAAGATTATCATTGATAGCTAGAGTCATGAATTTTAAAAAAGATTCATATGAGCCGAAAAATAGCTTCTTTTCATTGGAAAGATTATTTCTCAGCCAACAGATGCAGAGCAACTTCAAAAAATGATTAGGAAAGATGAGGCCAAGAAATGGCTTGTGGAAGATAATGGCAAGAAAAAGTCTTTGGTGTCCCCAAAGGTGGCGACATGACCTCCTACTTCTTCCTCTAGGCCCAAACCTACTTCTTCAACCGGTTTTGTGTTTCGTGATGTTCGGAAGCATAGCAAGATGATGCAACACAATATGATTGGCTTTGGACGAGTTTTGAATGGTTTTAATGTGATTGCATTCATGCTACAATCAATGCTTGGAACCAAGTCACATCAGGCGGTGGCATTACACATTGTCCAAAAGATGATATGATCTATATGCTACAAACAGAGTCGCATCACATGGTTGCATTGGGCCATGAAACCATCCAATGCTACGAGTAAAGCAGCATCACTTCCTCGCATGGCATTCTCGAGGCTTGTTGCGTACTAAATTTTGAGGGCAAGAGTTTAAGCCCTATAACTACCTACTTTTAGATCGTCATTAGGAAAGCCACCAACTCTCTCAACTCACCGATCCTTAAAAAAAACCTACACAAACTTTCGTTAACCTTCAAGTTCTCATCAAGTAATTGAGGCAGCAACAACATTCAAAGGAGGAAATGATTTTCATGGCATCTATTGGTTTATTCTCTCCTAGTTTAATTGTTGTTTGTTCGTGATATTTGATGTGTAACTGAACTGTTGTTAGGGAACCATGTTATGAATGTTTTTCACTATCTTTTTAATGCAACTCAATTAGCATTCATTTGGTGCTTGAATTGTTATTTGCTATTATGATATGATGTTTTGAGTCTAATATTGATAGTGCAACTCAATTACCACCTAAGAAGTGCACTAATTGGTGCACGATAGTAAAGCTAGTATTGCACACCGCTCAGCCAGCACTTAGTGGGACACCACTATTCAGCTATCATTTAAGCTGTGGCTAAGCAATTGTGAACCGCTCTGACACAACTATTCCGTCCAATTTTTGTTTTCATGTTTTTTCCATCAGAACTTTCTGAAATTAATTCTTTGATTTTTTAAATGATTTTTGGGATAAATATGATGAAAACAAAGTAGTTTTTAACTTGTGTTAGGACTTCATAAATTATTTTCCTAATCAAACTTAGAAACATCTTTGGATTGAATTAGGAATCTAACTTAGGAAAGTATTCAAAATCATTTGCTTTTGTGTTTATAAATAGTTTTTTCTGTCGTATTATTATGTATAAAAGCTTGTTTGATTAAATTGCTTTCGTAAGAGCTTTTGAGAGACAATTATTTCTTATTAAATCTAGATTATTAGTGTAAGAACTGTTAGAAAAACAAAGATCAGAATAGTGACTTCAACAAATATATATATATATATATATATACAAATTGTTAGAAAAACAAAGATCAGAATAGTGACTTCAACAGATATATATATATTATACAACACCAAAGAAATTATATATATAAACCAAAATAATAATAATGACTAACTTGATTGATAGAGGCTTGTAGTAATTGCAATGTCCTTAGACATAAATTTCTCCTCTTCCCATTAATCTTCTGAATCAAAGCAGATGATGCAGAAGCCAGACAAATATTGAATACTTCTCTCCAATGGCAAATAGTATATTGATGTGCATCTTATTTGTTAAAAGAAAATTTCTATATATCTGCAACAGGAAAAGTTATTGTATTTATAGTGTAATACATGACTATTAGAACAGTCATGTCTGTTCTCAAACACTGTAATTATTTGAATTTAAATTTAATTTAATTTAAAATCAAATTTAAATTAAAACAATAAAATAATAATAAAACTTAGTTTTAAATCAAATAACTCAGGCACCCAAGCCCAATGCCCAATCTATGATAATTAATAAAGCCCAAGCCCAATCCATCTAGTCCACTTTACTCAATTAACAAGTGTGATGGTCCCTGTGGGATTCTTTGTTTCAAACATAATATATTTACTTTTCCAACAATACCCCACATTTGAAATAAGAATCTCTTTCTTCAAATAAATAATATTTTAATGATATGATATGCAAATGCATTAGAGAGTAATGGTAGTGTTGTATATTAGGAGAAGTGTCTTTTGAACTTGAACTTACCATAATGAGAGTATATCGGATCTACTTAGTGACGCAGTAAATATAATGATCTTGAACTGTTCACTTTCTTATAGTAAATCAAGGCAATAAGTCTCATACACAACACTAACTGTATTCAATAGTTCATACGGTTTTGTTCATTTTGGTCCTGAACAGATCCTGATTTTCATGATAGTTTTAGAGAATTTAGCCAATTTTCCCATTCTCATAAATGCGACCCCATACTTACCATCATATAGGTGACATTTTTAATGTCATTAAATGCAAAGCATATCCCAATCTTTCTTCTTTTATAGACACATCATCCATAATAGGAATGGGTTAATCTTTATGTGTCTTATTATTAAGTTGTCACCCGATTAGTTTGCCTATTGAACTTAGACCATGAGATCTCCAATTCACTAGGTTAGGTTTCTACCAGATTCAACTTATTAGATTGGCCTTATGCCCATTCCCCTCGATGTAAGATTAATTTGCTCTCTTGATAGGCCTTTTGTCAAAGGATCAGCAATATTTTCTTTTGACCTTACATATTGAATGGAAATCACTCCATTTGAGAGCAATTGCTTAATAGTGTTATGTCTGCACCTAATATGCCTTGACTTGCCATTATATACATTGTTTTTTGCTCTAGTTTGAGCTGCCAGGTTATCACAATGTATACATATTGCTGTTACAGGTTTAGGCCAGACTGGAATATCTTCAAGAAAATTTCTTAACCATTCTACTTCTTCAGTAACTTTATCTAGTGCTATAAATTCTTATTCCATTGTAGATCGTGCTATACATGTCTGCTTTGAAGATTTCCATGAAACTGCAGCTCCTCCTAATGTAAAAACATATCCACTAGTTGATTTGGATTCTGTGCTATCAGAGATCTAGTTTGCATCGCTATACCCTTCTAAAACTGGTGGATATTTTGTATAATGTAATCCATAATCTGAAGTATATTTTAAATAACTTAATACTCTGATCAATGCTTTCTAATGATCATATCCAGGACTACTTGTATATCTACTAAGTTTGCTTACTGAATAAGCAATGTCTGGTCTAGTATAATTCATCAGATACATTAGACTGCCAATTATCTATGAATATTCCAATTGAGAAATTGCTTTTTCGGTATTTTCTCTTAATTTGCAATTTGCATCAAAAGGTATCACAACAGATTTACAATCAAATTGATTAAACATTGTTAATATTTTTTTCCACATAATAGGTTTGAGTAAGAATGTATCTGTCATTATTTTTTTTTATCTGAATTCCTAAAATGATATTGACTTGACCCAAGTCTTTCATATCAAAATTTGAACTCAACATCTTTTTTGTTGAATTTATGATATCCTTCCTTACTAGTACCAATTATCAGCATGTCATCTACATACAATCATATCATTACGCAAGAATTTTTCATATTCTTGACATAAACACACTTATCACATTCATTTATTTTAAATCCATATGTTAGCATTGTATGATCAAATTTTTCATGCCATTATTTTGAAGCTTGTTTAAGTCCTTGTAAAGACTTAACAAGTCTACAGACTTTATTTTTTTGACCTTTAATCACAAAGTCTTCTGATTGTTCCATGCATATTTCTTCATCTAATTCTCCATTAAAAAAAAAACTGTCTTTATGTCCATTTAATGTATTTCCATATTGTGTAAGGCAGCAATAGAAATTAACATCCTAATTGATATTATTCTTGACACCAGAGAATAGGTATCGGAATAATCTATTCATTCTTTCTGCTGATATCCTTTAGCCACTAATCGTGCCTTATATTTATCAATTGTTCTATCAACTTTAAGCTTCTTTTAAAAATCTATTTATAACCTATCGGTTTATTTCCAGGTGGTAAGTCAACCAATTCCCATGTATGATTTTGTAAAATGGATTTAATTTCACTATTTATAGCTTCTTTCCAAAAAAGAGCTTTTGGTGATGACATGGTTTCTTTGTATGTTTGTTGTTCAGCTTCAGTTAAGAAACTCATAAAATCCGATCCAAAATCTTTTGGAATTTTTGTCCTCTTTCCTCTTCTAGGTTCCAAGATCTTCTCTTGAACTTTTGAAGTGGAAGATTCATCTTGATTTTCATCACATGGTCTTTTATTTGATGAACCAGACCTCGATTCTTTATAAGGAAAAATTCCTTCAAAGAACTCAATATTTACAGATTCTATAATTGTGTTTATATGCATATCAGGAATTTCAGATTTAATAATTAAAAATCTATATGCAGCACTATTTTTAGCAAAACCAATAAAAACAAAGTCAATTGTTTTAAGTCTTAATTTCGTTCTTTTAGGCAAATGAATCTGAACCTTAGTTAGGCAACCCCACACTTTTAGGGTCTTGTAAATTGACAAACGTCCTTTCCAAACTTGATAAGGTGATATATTAGTCTTCTTAAATGAAATTCTATTTAATATGTAATTTGCAGTAAGTAATGCCTCTCCCTAAAAACTATGTGGCAATCCTAAATTAATCAACATGGAATTAATCATATTTTTAAAAATTCTATTCTTTCTTTCTGCTACTCCATTTTATTGTGGAGTATATGGTGCAGTTGTTTGATGAATAATTCCATTTATTGCACAGAATTCAACAAAGGCGATGGAATTCATATTCTCCACCCTTATCGGTTCTTATTATTTTTATCCTTTTGTTTACTTAATTTTCAACTTCTGCCTTATATGTCTTAAACATATTCAAGGCTTCATCTTTATTGTTAATCAAGTACACATAACAATATTTACTGCAATCATCAATAAAAGTGATGTAATAATTTTTCCCATCTCTTGTTGGTATGGACCTAAAATCACAAAGATCACTATGAATTAAGCTAAGTAATTCATTTGACATTTCTTGAATTGTTTTAAAACTTTGCCTGACAAATTTTGCTTCAAAACATATTTCACATTTATGTTTTAAGTCAATATCAAATTTTGATAATAAACCTAAGTTTACTATTCTATAAATAGAACTATTATTAATATGTTCTAATCTAATATGTCATATATTAAACATACAAACAGTATAAACAGAAACATTATTTATTTTATTAATAGCATTAGTAACTATTACATTAAGTTTGAACATTCCATTAGCCAAGTTCCTTTTCCCAACATACATTTCTGACTTGGTTAATACAAATTTATCGAATTCGAATACAAGTTTGAACCCTTTCTTGCTAAGCATAGGACCAAACACTAAATTCCTCCTAATATCAGGAACATATAAAACATCCAAAAGGGTAACTATTTTTCCAAATGTGAATTTCAACATGGCAGTCCTCTTGCCTTGAACCATTAAAGTAGATGAGTTGCTCATGTAAAACTTTTCTTCACCAGTAATTTCCTTGAAATCTGAAAACAAATTTCAATCAGCACAAATATGTCTTGTGGCTCCTGTATCAATCCACCATCCTTTGACATTTGTGATCATATTCACTTCAGAAATTACAGCAACCAAATCCACATCCATTTCAGCAACATTGGCTTGATTGTTGGCTGTTTTGTTGGCTACATTCAGACTAGAATTTTGGTCTTTGCGAAATCTGCAAACTTGTGCCTTATGACCAACCTTGCCACATACCCAACAATTGTCCTTAATCTTTTTAAAATTATGTGTTTTGGGGCCATGAAGATTTGCTTTCTTAGCAACATTTTTGTTTTTCTTCTTCTGAAATTTTGGCTTAAAAGAGGTTCCTTCAACAATATTAATTTTAGCATCAATCTCTGGCATTTCAACAGCTTTGTCTCTTTTTCGATGGTCTTCTTCAACTTGAAGCTTTAATATCAAGTCCTCCATTGTCATTTCTCGATGCTTGTGCTTCAAATATATCTTAAAATCATTCCAAGAGGGAGACAATTTTTCTATGATTGCTCCAACTTGAAAGTTTTCATTGATAGCACAACCTTCTGCCAGTAATTCATGGATCAGAACTTGAATTTTTTCAACTTGTTTGATGACAGTTTTGGAGTTGACCATGTTATACTTAAGAAATTTACCGATAACAAACTATTTTACCCCAGCATCTTCGGTTTTGTACTTCTTTTTAAGTGAATCTCATACATCCTTGACTGTTTTGAAAGAAGAATATATGTAATACAAGGAGTCATCAAGCATGTTAAGAATATAATTTCTGCACAAAAAGTCAGATTGTTTTCAGGCTTCTATGGTTAACATAGTTTCCTTTGACACTGGATCTTCATCCGTTTTCGGAATTTCCTCATTCACAATGTGTACTAGATTCATGGTTGTTAAATAGAAAAGCATCTACTGTTGCCATCGTTTAAAGTCTAATCCTTCAAACTTTTCTGGCATACAATCTCTGGAGACATTATTCATTGTTTGTGATGCCATATGTTCACAACAAAAGCAAAAATACTTTCTGCTTCAAAAAATTAGAACACTAATAAGCAATTTCCTTCAAAGTAATATATTACTAACAACGAATTTAAAATAAAAACAATCAATATCAGATTGCAGTAACAAGTTATATATATATATATATATATATATATATATTCAAACTTGAATTCAATACAGTCTCAAACACTATGTATATATATAAAAACCCAATGAGCAGCAAACAATATATATATATATATATAAACAAAACTCAATTATTGCAATACACCCGAATGCAACAACACTGATATATACTCAAATTACTACACTAATAAATATATATAGCCGAATGCAACAATACTAATACATATACTGCACTGATAAATATATATATACCCAAATGCAACAATCTTCAATATTGAGCACTAATATATATTAACACTAATATATATATATATATATATATATTTTAAATCAAACGCCACACCACTGATATTAAACATTAAACAACCACAACGTCAACTATAAAGAATTATATACTAAAAAAAATGATTTCTGTCTAAGATTGTTAGAAAAACAAAGATCAGAATAGTGACTTCAACAAGTATATATATATACAAATTGTTAGAAAAAAAAATATCAGAATAGTGATTTCAACAAATATATATTATACAACACCAACGAAATTATATATATATATATAAACCAAAATAAAAATAAAAATAATAATAATGACTAACTTGATTGATAAAGGCTTGCAGTAATTGCAATGTCCTTAGACAGAAATTTCTCCCATTCCCACTGCTTGAAGGTCCAACGGAGTCTGCCCCAGGATACAACTATCGATCTTCTGAATCAAAGCAGATGATGCAGAAGCCAAGCGAATACTGAATATTTCTCTCCAATGCCAAATAGTATATTGATGTGCGTTTTATTTGTAAAAAGAAAATTTCTATATATTTGCAACAGAAAAAGTTATTGTATTTATAGTGTAATACGTGACTATTAGAACAGTCATGTCTGTTCTCAAACATTGTCATTATTTGAATTTAAATTTAATTTAATTTAAAATCAAATTTAAATTAAAACAATAAAATAATAATAAAACTTAGTTTTAAATCAAAGAACTCAGGCACCCAGGCCCAAGGCCCAATCTATGATAATTAATAAAGCCCAAGCCCAATCCATCTAGCCCACTTTACTCAATTAACAAGTGTGATGGGTCATTGTGGGATTCTTTGTTTCAAACATAATATATTTATTTTTCCAACAAGAACTTGTATTGCATCTGGACTTATGTAGTGTGTTTTGATCAAGCATATTACTTGTGATTGCATACATAATTGTGTTTGTGTGCATAAATCTTGATTTGTTAATCATCTTGCACCTTAGGGTGTCAAGGAGATCAAGAAGAGTTCGGGTTGTTTACGTGTGAGTTAATGAGATAAATTTAAAGTTGTGGTGAATCAAGAAGCTAGAGAGAGTTATCAACTTAATTAGTTCGTGAAGGTCTAAATTAGACAACATATGGTTAAGTAGGGGTTAGATCGCCAAGTAAATGAGTTGTTGCAAATGCTATCTGTAACTCGTCTTTTACTATTTGAGTTTTGTTCAAAAGTAATTGGGAAGAGATTTAGTCCCATTGTTTTTTTTTTTTCCTTTTTTTCTTTTTGACTTTCTTTAATCTTTTGTGATTGATTTTCTGCTATGCATTAATTTTGATTAAAAAAAAAAAAGTAGTGCTGTAACTCTCCCCCCATTTCTAGGTTATTTTAGTTTTCATTTTAGGACTCTCGCAGGATATTGTATTCTTTTATCTTTTTGAGAATAAATAGCTTCATTAAACACCACAACAACTAACAGAGGTAGAACCACCTGCCAGAACACAAACATCAGAGGCTGCGAGCTTAAGCAGCCAATCTGGAAAAGAATTTTCCAAATAGTAACACTATTAAAACCAAGAGCCCACCTTGCTATACCGTGGGTCACTTGATTGCCCTCCCTATGCACAAACTTAATGGGACCAGTATTATTAACAGTCATAAGATGTTTGATATCATGAATGACACTCCCAATGTCAAGTCTGGATAGCTCTTTCCCATTGCATAACTTGACCACCCTTAAAGCATAAGTGTATTCTTTTATCATTGTATTCTTTTATGTTTGTTGGGCAAAATTGATTACATATTTATTCCATGATCTTACAATACCAGCTCACACCTTTGCTAAGTGTACATATTTTTCAGTTGTTGATACGACGTGAGCAGAGGAGTGCCTATTTGGCACACCAGATAAGCGATCCAGACTAGTTTACTAATCCCAATCCTTTTTTTGGCACTCCAGATGACTGCTTAAGCAAATCCTGATCTTACGTGGGGCAACATGCGGGCCCACACATATTCCTGGCGATTGACGAGTGAAGACTAGTCATTGGTTCCTTTCAAAAAAATAAAAAAAAGACTAGTCATTGGTGGGTTTGCATAGTCCTGGTGAGCGAAGACAGGACTGTGAATTCTTTCTTTTAAATTTCTTATAATATAAAATTAATATTTTATTAATTTAACATTAATAAAAAAACATAAATGTTATTATATTTATGATATTTTTATACTATTAATGATTTATATATAAATTATTAAATATATTTAAAAATTAATTTAATATATTTTATTAAAAAATTTTAAATTTTATTATCAACTACAAATAAATAATTATAAACAATAAATCAGGTATTTTTTTATGCATAAATAAACTTAATATAATATTATATTAATTAAACTTATAGTCTTCAAAAAAAAAAATCTCACAGCATCAACCATTGAATATAATTATTTTTTGTCCAATCTTGAATTACACCAAATAAGAGAGTATTATTTTGATCTAACCTCAACCATATCAAATACATTACAATATTAATTTAGTCCAGTTTAATTCATTCAATTCTATAGAAATAATCCAACTCAATCTTATGCACAAAATGCATCCCAAGTGTCCTTTTGTAAATTATATTGTGAAATTACGTTATTATCAATGATAACTGAGTTTTAAACCCTTTCTTTACAAAAAAAAATAATAATTCAAAAGTTCAAAATAACAATAAGTGAGCTCTTCAAATTTCTAATACATTGAATAAGCAAACATATACGAAAGAGTTGGAAATGGTAGAGAAAGAAATTAGAGAGCAAGGGATGAATTTTCATTTAATAAGAAACGAGGTACAAGAAGCTAATCAATTTGTTAATAAGTAAATGTTACTATTGTCTTCTTTTTTTTTTTTTTTTTACATAAATTTCACCAGAAATGCAATGACTCAAACTTGAAACATTTTCATATTAACTGTTATTGTTGGATCGAAAGGCAACCCAAGAGGAAATGAATTGGATTTCAAAAAATTTAAAGCAATTTCCGAACAAATTCATAACCACAAATCGCAACTCTAGCATGTTGTACAATTTTATATAAATATACACAATAAATATGAATTGCACATGAAAAAGTAAATACGATAATATATATGTGATTTGGTCAACTATTTACATTCACGTCTCCAAAACACCTAGATTAAGAATTCCCCTCCATTTTCGATTGGATTTTAAGGTACCAATGAAACCTTTACAACAATGTGGATCTCTACCCACAAACTAAATCTCTATCAAATGATTTCTCACATTTGAATTTTTGTCAATGCATGATTGTCATACACTGGCTCATACACTCGCTCAACAAATATCATAGTATAGGTACAAAGAAATTCTCTCTTAATAAGCAATATTAAAATTCAAACTTTAAAATATGTGTAATATGATTTAATGATTTAAAATTTCAAATTAGCATAAATATTACTAGGAAACTTTATGGAGATGATATCGAAGCTCTTAGAGCTACCAAAATTCTTTTGAAAACTATAATTATAGTCAAAATAAATAATTTGTTGTTTTGTTACCGTTTGGGTGGCAATTTATATGTAGTCCCTATAATTTTCAAAACTTTGCATTAGGACCCTTTAACAATTATGAGTTGGTCCCTATAAAGTCAGATAATTTTATTTCTACGCCCCCATGAGTTTTGTTGCCGTTGTACTGATCAATTACATTTTAGTCACTAAATCCCTTAAATCAGTGCATTTAGGTCCTCCTAACAATTACTATAAAGTCACTATAAGTTCAAAAGCTTTCAATTATATCCCTAATGGACTATTATGTATTTTATTTTGATTTTTCATATTTAAATGAAAATTTAGGATCAACTAATTTAGATAGGTTAAGAACATTTAGGAGGATAAGGTAAACATGATAATGTATCCTATGGTCCAATTTAGGGTCATTTGAGCCAATTTATTAAAATCACACACAAACATAAGCTAGTTTCCAAAATATAAAACTAATAAAGCCTTTTTTTTTTTAATTGATTATTGGAATTAACTTAGAGTGCAATTAGGACCAGCAACGACAAAATGATGGGTACGGCCCCAGGATTGGCTCTTATATAAGAGGGGACAACTCACATGTAATGAAGGAAAAATGCCCACAATTATTGTGGGATTTAAGTATAAAACCCTCTATCTTTGGAGCCAATGGATGACAAAGTGGTATTACCACGTAACCACTTGCCCATGTCTTAATAAAGCCCTATTTGGTCTTGCTTTGAAAAATTAAAATCTCATTATTTAATAATTTTGACACATTATCATGTTTGATAAAACTTTCAAAAGTAATTATTTAATAATTGAATATATTAAACAGTAACTTTAAGAAGCGAGTGGAGGTTATTTTTATAAAGTGCTTATCAAATAATTTGTTGTGTGAGATTTAATAAATCTTTTAATTGATTAAATTATCCTCCTAAAATTTGATATAGACGTTTATATCCAAATTTTAATTCTATAGAAATATATTTATACCAAATATAAATTAAATTATTAATAAATCCATGAAGTTTTATTAACTTTACAGCAAATTTTTTCTTTTTCAGCATGACTAACAATAACTATTTTAAAAGGTACACTGATATCAAACTGGCCTTAAGCATAAAACTAATATATTTGCTTCGAACTTCGATATAATCTTCTTTAATGACAAAAAGCTTGATGTGTTGCCTCTCCATGTATGTAAAGTAGTGTCTTCAAATGTTTAGATAATTACATGATGTCTTTTGTAGTATACTTAAAACTTTACTAAACTACATTGAAATCAAATTTTGTTAAAACTCCATCAATGTTTGCTATCATCAACATCACACATCCTCATTTGGCACACAAGATTACATAGAATTATTTTGATGAAAATAGATTGGATTAAATATATTAATCATGCGATGTATTTGGTGCTATATAAGATTGAATTAAAAATAATGTTGTTATGGATAAAAAATAATTGTATATCATATTGTTTTGATGCTATAAAACTTAAAATGTTTTAATATTGGTTTTAAAAGTAAATCTGATAATTTAAATTTAATTTTTAAGATAATATTTATTTTATAATTATTATTGAAATATATGCTTTTATAATATTTTAATAATGTGTATAAAATATATTAAAAATAAATTTAATATTTTACATAATTATTACAATTAGAACGAAAATGTTAAACAATCAAACTATCCACATATTGTGTTATTACGACATGAGGGGAATTTGAATTATTGACATTTTATGATCGAGGAGAGTGTTCAATGGTATGCTCTTTCGAATTTTAAATCAATTATATATTAAATTCTTAATTCAATGAATCGTAACGGTTACTAAGCAAACCGTAGGTGGAAAAAATAATAAATAAAAGGTGCGTGAAAGCCCAACGAGAAATGAAATTTAAAATTTGTTGGGCGGGAATTAATATGTGTGAGAGACAGTCTCACTCTTGGCGTTTCAAAATTGTTAGCCGTTTCTCTCTCTAAATCTGACTAAATTTCTCTCTCTAGATCTCTCTCTCTCTTCAGTTAGGGTTTCTTAGATTGAGGCTTGATTTTTGCAGTTGAATATCAAAGGATGGGTGTAGAGAACTACCACGTAATCGAGCTTGTCGGTGAAGGCTCTTTCGGGAAGGTGTACAAGGGCCGGCGTAAATTCAGTGGCCAGGTACATGTTTTGATATGTGATGATACACTTACTCTTCAACTGATTGCTTGAATCGGAAAAGCTTAGATACTTGTTTGTTTGTTTCAGACAGTTGCAATGAAATTTATCATGAAGCATGGCAAAAGCGAGAAAGACATTCAAAATTTAAGGCAGGAAATCGAGATTCTACGAAAGCTAAAGCACGAAAACATTATCGAAATGTTGGATTCCTTTGAGAACCCTCAGGAGTTTTGTGTCGTGACAGAATTCGCACAGGTAGTTTAATCTCCACACATTTGATATAAATATAAATATAAATATCTTTGTTGTGTAGTGCCTTGAAATCGATAAAGATTGTTTGTTTGTTGTGGAATAAATGTACAGGGTGAACTATTCGAGATTCTGGAGGACGATAAATGCCTCCCGGAAGAACAAGTTCAAGCGATTGCAAAGCAGCTGGTGAGAGCGTTGCATTACTTGCATTCAAATCGCATCATCCATCGTGACATGAAGCCACAAAACATTCTTATTGGCGCTGGCTCTGTAGTCAAGGTCGAACAGTTCAATTGAAGACATTTATTTATTTATTTATTTTGTTGGTTTGTTTAAGCTGCTTCTAACTTTGACATTGTTTTTCTCATCATAGCTTTGCGATTTTGGGTTTGCACGAGCGATGTCTACAAATACAGTTGTTTTACGATCCATTAAAGGTTTGGACGATCTCAATATATTATTAATAGTTTACGTGTCCTGATTGTTTGTGTTAACAAATCTTATCACTGATTTCCCCTATTTAGAAGAACTTTTATTAATGTATTGCAGGAACTCCTCTATACATGGCTCCGGAGCTAGTACGCGAGCAACCTTACAACCACACTGCTGATTTATGGTCACTGGGTGTTATATTGTAAGTCGATTATATTTGTTTATGCTGTAAGTAACACATTTAAGGACTCAAAAATTTAATTTCAAATTGATCTTATTCTTTCTTCTGCCTTCTTTTTAATTATTCATTTCGAATTGATTTTATTTTACTATGAATCTGCTAGGTATGAGTTATTTGTTGGCCAACCTCCATTTTATACAAATTCAGTCTATGCACTCGTTAGGCACATTGTTAAGGTAAAATGATAAGATCTTTTACGGCTTTTATCATTTGAACTCACAAATTTGTGTGAATCTACTTGCTAATAATCTTACTAGCAATATTCCAGGACCCAGTCAAGTATCCAGATGATATGAGTCCAAATTTTAAAAGCTTTCTGAAGGGACTGCTTAATAAGGTGGTTTATAGTTAAAATTTACGTCTCAGATAGATGACTGCTTTTGACTTCTATATTCTACCAAGAATGTCTTATTCGGAGCCTGATATTATGTGAAACAGGTGCCACAAAACCGGTTGACTTGGCCTGCTCTTCTTGAACATCCATTTGTTAGAGAAACGTCAGATGAAGTAGAGGCTAGGGTAATGTTATATTATTTTTATAGTATGATTATGTGTTTACTAAGGGAACTGTGCATCTCTATATTTATGTGTAAGGACACATTAACATCACATTTTTTCAAAATTTTTATCATACTGTGAAAGTCTTTAACAATTGGTGAATTATTCACAGGAGTTACTTGCGACAGCTGCTGCTGCAAGGGGATGTGAGGCAGCATGGAGGGGTGAAGGAAACAATGTTCAAATGCCAAATGGTTTGTTTGTTTCCAGTCCTGAGAGTAACTTAGGATATACTGATATAGTTAAGCTTCTTGTCCTTTTAACGACTCCAAAAATATCATGTCATAGGTAAAAGCAATTCTCCGGCTGCCTGTGAGAAAAATATTCCTTCAAGCCTCCACAGTGATGCTCAAATGAATTGTTCTGACAGAGCACAAGACAATTCTTCAGCACATGAGGAGTTTCCAGGATTTGCAAGTCCTAATGATGTTAAACCATCAGGTAGATGAACTTCCTATTAAATGAAGCCATTTGCTTTCAATTTTTTGTCTGATGTATTAGGATAGGATATCATTCTAGTTTAAAGTAATGGAGATGAGTTTCTTTGCAATATTTTTGTGCTATAGAATTTATGAGTGACTAGATGCATCATGAATTTGCTAATAAACAGAAGGTTTGATTTTGGTTTTGGGCTCTTTTTTTGTACCATAATGTTGTAACCGACTTCATTGGACCAAATATTGACTTGTAATTTTCTGACCACACAAAAGAACTGAATGGGTTTTTTTTTTTTTTTTTTGGTTCTCTCCACTGCTTCATCTTTTCTGGTTTCTCGCTCCCACACATATTTCTCTTTTATCTTTTTCCCTGATCAATCTAATTTATCATTTCTTATATCTGAGTTACATTCTTGAGGGAGAAGCACTCTGAAAGATGGGTGTTGGTCCTTTGGAACCATGGATAGAGCAGCACAGTAAATGATCTATTCGCTACGCGGGGAAATGTCCTCATTGCCGCCCCTCCGTCGTCACTTAATGAAAGTACCACAATTCATGTATCATGAAGAAAGTCCGTTTATGTTTAGCTCTGTGCATTAATACTTATAAATTAGTTACATCATTCACTTCAAAAAAAAAAAAAAAATAGTTACATCATTGTTTTTCACTTCTACACATTTATTATTGTATGAAACATGTACGCTTATTCTCATTTCTCTATCATATGAAACATATATCTTTATTCTTACTTTTCAGGTAGCCAGGTATTAAACAGATTGGAAAATAACTCTCGCACTGTTAAAGGTGCACAAGCTATTGCTCAAGACAATGAAGCATTAACATTAATTTTGCTTCCACTGAGAAAATGGTCTAAAGGAGTCCAAATTAATTCCAGGTGAAGTTACAATGCATGCTGCACTATCATATGCTTGTTACAACTTACATCTTGAACTTATACGGTGATAGGGAATTTGTAATCAAATGTTATTTTTCAGGCATTAACATATATAATTATTTTTACTTGAATAAATACATGCTTGTGGTAGACAAATTTAAGAGAGTTTCGATTTATTTGTATATAATCTTAAGTGTGTATTATTTTAGTCAAATATAGTGGTTTCGTTCTACGGATTAATCATATGCAGTGTGGTTCTTCTTATGGTCCTATAATGTTGGTTTGGAAGCTGGATGTAACTTATGCTCTGTGCACTGTATGTACTCAACTAGGCCAGCCCAAAAAGCAGGTTTTGTAAGTTTTTAGGCAAACAGGAATCAGATGAAGAAAGCAATGTGAGTCTAAGCCGTTGGAGGAGATGATACTTTTGATAACCTCAAGAATTAGAGTTAGAATCATTTGTAATTTGCTTGGCTGTCTAAATTTAAAACACCAAGTGAGACTGAGTAGCTATTAATAAAATGTAAGTTTTGGAATTTGTTTTAAAACTTAGGTGTGCCAAATTCTGCAGAGTATCTATATGTGAATTCTGTGGCATAAATTCTGTGGAATGAAGAAATGATATAGTTTTGTAATTACAAATTATAAGATTAGACGAGTACTTGTTCTCACTTTCTTGTAAAAGGCCATTTGAAGACCTAGTGAGCAAAAGTTCACACTTGCAAGTCCAAACTAGACCAAAGGGCATGGATTATCTTGGTGTCTTCCACAAATTAAAGAAATAAAACAAAAAAGTTTGGACTTGCTGGGTAGAGCTGCTCCGGAAAAACATGGATTATTAGAGCAGTTCTATTCTCTGGATGTCACCATACAGAGCTGCTCCATTGATATAGTATTTTAGGAGCTCACTGAATTATTTTTAAAAACATTAGTGATTGCTTGTTACATGGTTTATATATTCTCAATTGTAGAATAATATATGTCTACTAATGTTTTATTTACAAGATTATAGCACAATTTAATATTCTTTTTAAACACATACAGGGGTGAAGATTTTCTTAATTCGAACCAGTCACTGAGAATTCTTTCAAACTTAGTTGTGGCTGGTGCTACCATTTCAAGTGGGCTGCTTGATGATGTAGTATCTGAACTCCTTGATTTCATTGCCACGGTTCTTAGCTTGAAGTCATCTGAACTTAATGACTTAATTTCAAAGGTATACACAAATACGTTTATTCTTAAATTAATAAATTACAGGCTGTGTTCATTCTACTCAATTTTAAGGCTTATCATAACTTGTTCACCAGCAAATTAATGAATAAGAAAACTGTGAAAACTGGAAGTTATTGTGGATTTTATAATGCCAGGAAAATAGATGCTATCATGCTCCTCTTTTTCACTTTGTTGATTCCTTTACCTAATTGGATTTTGTAAAATGTCTACCTAATATCAAATATTTATTGTGCATGTTTATATTATCTTCTGAAAATTTTGAATTATGGAAGAGCTGAATAGATTGACCAATTGCTTTATATATTTCTAGTATTGGTTCCCTGTTTGATGATTAAAATTGGATGAAAAATTCTGGTTTCTAACTTTTGCAGAGTTTCTCAGTTATTAAAATGCTGATAGATGACAAAGGAAGTGGCATTGCAAGTTCATATTTCACGCATTGGGTTGCCGTGGTTGAAATTTTTTCTCAGGTCATATATTTTTACACTATATGTCGATCTATGTTAACTTGTGGACCATTTCCCAGCTCTCTTATCCTGCTGTATTACTATTACAATACAGGTTGTTTCTTGCAATGAGGATGCCTTTGGAAGAATTCTGTATGAGTCTGCCTCTTGCATTACAATTATGCTGTCCAGAGTTGCCCAGGATTATAAAGCATCTTCCTCAAATCCGGGTTCTGAGCCAGTTTCTGCCCCTGTGGTGAATGAAACACTGAATCAGATTCTGGACCATGCCAAAACATCAGGTTTAATGGACCAATTGTGTCTCTGCTTAGCAACTTCAGGTTCAAGTCTAAATTCAGGTTCTTCAAATATGTTGCGTGCTGCATGCGAAACATGTAGGGCTATATGGGCATTGATAGATGCTCTGGAAATTGACTTCATGAAAGGGAAACCCTATTTTTTTCCACTAAATGCCTTGCGGAATCATTCTTTACTTCGTGTCGACATGAGGGACCAGGAGAGAGGGTCATTGGTTGGGATAGAATCAGCCAGAGTTGTTGATACAGTCACAAGAGCTTTCCTGCGATCAAAAGCTGTGCAGCATGCTATTAACCATTGCCTTCATCAACATGTAGAGACAACACTATCTGCTGTCATTCAGGTGCTTGTTCCTAAGTTGCTGAATTTTTTTGTTATGTTTTGGAGTAACTGGAACTAGTTCATTTAAATTATTCAATTATTGTTTCTTCTGTCTGCATGATGTTTAATTAGTAAATTTTTAGTTTACATGTTTGTCAATGTTTCAGCTCTTGTTAAGGTGCTGCCTCCGTAGTGGAATTGTTCCTAGTGTTCTTTGTGGCCTGCCCAGTTCCCTTCCTGTTACTACAGTTGTCAGTGGTGGAGCAGATGGAACTATTGTTTCAGAGATATTCTCTATATTATCTTGGTGTGCTCAGTCCTTAAATAAAGATACACAAACTGGTGAAATAAGTAACTCAAAGTGCAATGCCCTAGTTCTGCACTCTTGCCTTCTCCTTGCAACAGTTGCTCAGTGTTTAAAGTCAACTCTAAGAAACTCAGCATTGTTTATGCTTACAACGTCTCCAAAAAAGCAGCAGTCTCGACTTTCTGTCCTTGCACATCATTTTTCTTTTGATGATGGGATTAAAGCTTCTTTTCAACCTCATATTGCTTCAGCCATGCTGGCTCTTGCATCCATTCTATCACTTGAAAGTGGAGCTTCTGTTGAGTCTTCCATCTCTGAAATTGCAATGCGTCTGATTCCTCGAACTGCCACACTTTGTGATCATCTTAAGATCACTCCAGGCAATGCGGATGAAGCAGAACCCTGTAACCAAAATGGCATCCTCTCCTATTGGCATGGTCTTAGGGATGGATGTGTTGGTTTGTTAGAATCCAGACTGAGGTGGGGAGGACCTTTAGCTGTGCAACAGATGATTGCAAGCGGTATTCCTCAGCTTCTAATTGATCTGCTAGCCAATGGCCATTGTAAAGAAAACAATGGTACAAGAGATCGAGTTGGATTATCTCCTACTGGTGTTGTATCAACAATTTCATCAATATGTCACTGCCTTCCAGGTGGAGCTTTGACATTTCGTCATATTTTGGTCAAGAATGAGCACATGATGGTCTTCTCTAATTTGATATCTGACATTCATCTCAAGCTTGTGAAGTGCTGGGGTGGACCAGGTGGAGGGAAGGATGGAGTTAGAGATAATATAAGTGCAGTAATAGATCTGTTAGCATTTCCTTTTGTTGCTGCACAGAACGCTCCAGGTTTGCCCTCAGCCTCTGCTTCTGTAAACAGTGGGTTTATTCTCAACATGGGTTCCCCTGGTGGGAGAGTTTGCATGGAAGACAAGGACATGGCGAAAGCAATTGAGGAAGACATGGGAAAATACATAAAGATCCTTTTGGAGGTCAGATCTCCTTTCTCTTTTCTTTTAATAGTTTTGGCATTGGATCGGTGAGGGCTATTTTATTGTGTAGGTTTTTGCCATGTTATTTAGAATATTAGTATTTTTGCAAAAATATCAATATATAATGTTTTTCCTGAGCAGTGCCTGGTAGAGATTAGACAGTAAATAAGTTGCATTTCTGGCTGGTGCTCATGAATTTTATGCATTGTTTGGGGAAGCCATTAACTAACACGTAGTAGAACAAGATTTTCTTTTTGTGAGCATATAAGGAAGAAAATATTTCGTTTGTCAGCATGTTAGACATTTGTGCTAGATGTATGAAACCATCCTGGTACTCAGAAACCTGTACTTTTCTCAGTCAAGTTGCTTCTGAAATGTTCAGGTAGGAGTGCCTGGTGTTATTCTTCGCTGCCTGGAACAGATGGAGTTAAAAGATCTAGGTAGGCCAGTTGCCTTTGTGGCCAAGATGGTAGGACATCGACCTCTAGCAGTTCAGCTTGTTGGAAAAGGATTGTTGGAGGCCAACAGAGTTAGAAGGTTGCTTGATTTGTCAAGTCCAAGAGAGGTCACATTGGATGTTTTGATGATAGTTTCTGATCTAGCTCGTATGGATAAGGTCAGGTTCTCTTTCTATGGCATAGTAAATATTGAGTCTTTTTCCCTGTTAAGTTTAGCTCCAACTCTATGCAGGCAACTGCATCATATGAGAGTGCTATTAATATTTCATATTGAGAATGGAGCTGTTCCTCTTCTTTATAAGCCATTCGCAGCACAACTTTTGCTGTTTGTCTGATTATTATGTTCTAATTTCCTTATTATCTCTAAATTCATTACAATTTGTCTTAGATAGAGAACTTCCTCTCCCATAGTGCTTTCTCCTGTCTATATACTTCTTGTTTGCTTAATTCTGGCAGGTTTTTAGGAGTCGAATTGTGAATTCTTCTTTATGCTAATGTTATAATATGCTGCAGAGGATTGATCATTGGGCTTACAGTTTGATATTTTAAAATAATGTTTCTTTTGTGATTTCTCATCACGTGATAAGTTTGGTCAAGCTTATTCTCATCTTACATTCCTGTCTGCAAAAGGAATGTAATAAGGAAGGCACTACTTCACCCCTCTCTTGCTTGCTCAAGTGATCATTTCTCCTTTGGTACTATGTAAAGTCTCTTCCCCTACATATTGAGTTGAAAGAGATGATTAAGCACTGTTTTTTAGACCTGAATAATAAAATGCCTTGGAAGTGCTGGCCAGAACCACCGGCCAGTCTCAATTTGATGGTTGAGCAGCCCAATCTTATGCCATAAATACAAAAGACCAAAAGAAGTTTGAATGCAATTAACTCTCGACTTATATTTAAAAATTTCATATTATACTTGTATTGTTAATAGAGAATTTGCTATTAATGTTATTTGCTGAGCTTTGCAATCCTGCTAGGATAGCAGTGAGTCGGAGACAGCTAATAGTTAAGGTTGATCTTTTTCCTGAAGTCATATAGTTGTTATCACAATAATGATTTTTATTGAAGTCACAGAACATCAATCTTTTTATAAGTGTAGAGGACATAAGTTTCTCTATCCTAGACCAGAATCTAAAAAGAAAATGCCTACTATCTCTTAGGTGATGAAACTTTTCCTAACAAGTGCTAAACTGTGAGTCTTCAACTCCTTTTAACACCATGACTAGTGATTTCAATTTGATCGCAGTAAATCTTAATACAGTTTAAGTACCTATATCCTCACAATTATATCATATGTTCATTTTATATACATAACTCGTCCTTAAGATGTGTCTAATTAGATTTGAACTTTATGGGCATGCAGGGTTTCTATGAATATATTAATGGAGCTCCTTCCATGTTAGAGAAATTTAAAGACTTTCTCACCCATGAAGATCCTAATTTACGTGCAAAGGCTTGCAGTGCTTTAGGCAACATGTGTCGCCACAACTCCTACTTCTATAATTTACTGGTACATTTTTTGCAGCATGCTTCCTTGATTCTGAAGTTCTGCTTAGTGTTTGATATATGTTTATTGTATATCAAAACCACACCAGGTTTGAGATTTTGATGGATGTTTGTTATTTTCACGTTCACACACAAATGGATAAGTGCTGAAACTGTCTAGCTGGTAAATTAATTGTTCATTTTCCTACAATTAAATGTGATGATGTAGGCAAAGCATCATATCATTGACCTCCTCATCGATCGGTGTGCTGATCCTGACAGAAGAACTCGGAAATTTGCATGTTTTGCGGTATAATCTGTTCTTAATCTAACTTTCCAAAGTGTTTAACTCTTTTTTGAGATTCAAGTGCCTTTTTCATCATCCTCATAACAATTCAATTATGTTTAATGCAATGATTTCATCAACCATGAGATGAACATATTGCCTTTGTGACTTCATTATTGCTGACTTCAAATTTCTCTCTCCCTTGCTTGCTCTCTCCAGATTGGCAATGCTGCCTACCACAACGATCTTTTATATGAACAACTCAGAAGGTCTATACCACAGTTAGCCAAAGTATTGCTTTCAGCAGAGGAAGACAAAACTAAGGCGAATGCTGCAGGTGCACTAAGTAATCTTGTTCGCAACTCCAACAAGCTTTGTGAAGACATTGTGTCTAAAGGAGCCATGCAGGTTTGTACACATGCTTTGTTTCTATTAGAGTGCATAAACTTAACCATTGGTCACCACTTATAATACTATCCTTGTCCCCACCATATTGTGAACTATTTCTTGATTTTTTATACGGCAGGCTTTGATAAAATTGGTGGCCGATTGTTCAGTCCTGGCCTTAAACCCTGGTAGAAGAGACAATGTAAATGAGTCTCCTCTAAAGATAGCTTTGTTTTCATTGGCAAAGATGTGTGCTCACACACCCTGCCGACAGTTTTTATGTTCATCAGAGTTGTTCCCAGTGATTGGACGCCTCCGACAATCACCAGAGTCTACCATTGCAAATTATGCCTCTGTTATCATTAGCAAAGTCGCAGATGCTTGAACCTTGAAAGGTATTGATTATGACTGCAGTTATCATTGACATGATTATGACTGCAGATATTATCATTAGCAAAGCAGAGTTTTGGGTTCTCATCGCTAAAATGTGATGTAGCTGGCCGTGTTAGTCGTCCTATGTTGTATTGTATAGTGTTTGTTTCCACGCATTGTGTATATGGACCAACTGTTCAATATGGCAAGATAAAAGAGTTCAAATTTCTTTATCATGCCTGCCTAGCTATATAGGCAGATTTATATACTTAATCCATTTCCTGCTATTGGTAACTTAGCGAACCTAAAATAGAAATTACAAGATTAAAGTACTATACATGCCAATTACCAGGATTGTATCGTTATTATAAGCATTGTAATTATTAATTTCATATTAGTATTATTAGGGATGGGCTTAGGGATCAAAGCTTTGGTTTGCAATTATGAAACTGTGGGCTCAGTTTCTGGACAAATGTACTTGGGATGTTGTATCAATAAATTTCCTATTGACCGTTGTGGAGTTCGTTAGTATTCCAAAAGGATGGCAATTTGGGTTTGTGGGTTGGGTTTTGATTCAAATGTGATACAATACAATAAATTTTTACTCGCCGTAATATGATATAATTAATTAATTGGATTAAAAGTACTAAATGAGTGATACGATATGTTTTATCTATTGAAATTTTATTTTGTTAATTAATTAGTTAAATCTATCTATTGTGTTAATTATATGAAATTTAAATTCATTAAAACTAAGTTTGTGGAAGCTAAACTCTAACTAAATCGAATATCGCAACCTCAAACTTAGGTAATAAATTTACTTTATATCCTAATACTTAGATTAATAGTATGTCCTTAGTTGAAAAATTATAAATATATTCCTAATAATCATGTTAACCGGATAACTTGTAAAGTGAATTTGATGTAACTTGTTTAACGAACGAGATAAATGGTGACTTCATTAAATGAATCTAAACCTGATTGTCTACTCATTTGGATTGGGTTGTCATGTCATGTCGTAAATGGTTCCATATAGAGTCTCGTCAAGAAAGCAAAGCTTAGTTTGACCCTTGTATTTTAAAAAAAACTTCTGCTTTTAAATATAAATCTGTTTATAATATTTATGATCCTTTATCTTTAAAAAACTCATTAAATTATTCTATCTGATATGATCTTTGATAATTAACGTAAGCAAAAAATGATAAAAGACTGTTTTACCTTTAACTTTAGATGCACTTTTAATTTTTGTTTTATTTGATTTTTTTTTTTTTTTTGCCTTTTAATGTGTCATTGTGTTATTAATTAGCGGTAAAAGTCAACTACTCCCATATGTATAACAATTGACCGTTTATTATTAACTAATGGTAGAGATTAATTTGATGAGTTTTTGAAAGATAAGAGACCATGAAACTATAAACGAATTATATTTAAAAATAAGAAGTTTTCTAAAAATATAAGAATCAAAATAAAGTTCTCTTTTAAAAGGGAAAAATAATTTTTATCAAGCATATCCGTATCTATCAAATTATTTGAAATGAAATTTAGAATTCAGGTTTAATAATAGCATTACTCGGCCAAAAACTGTTCATAACAGGTGTATGCATAATTGCATACTTAGGAAGTTAATATAATTGGATGAGCTTTTATAATCTAATAATTATTTAATAAGATATTGACACAATTTTACTGAAAGGTGGTTTTTTTTTTTTTGAAATTACTGAAAGGTAAATTTAAATATCTTTGTAGTTTGTATGCATCTACATCACTTAATTATATTTACTATGTGTTTAGGCAAAATTGAAAGTATATTCAACTTTGCGAAAACTATATTGTTTCCAATAACTGGGGGTAGTGAACTGGATTTTTAAAACTTTAACACAAATTAATGAGAAATATGAATAGTTAGAACAATAGGAAAATATGAAGTAAATGTAAGAATAAATGGTTCTTCAGCGTCTTTAAGAGTCTCTAGTGAATATTAAAGATTTGTTCTTTGTTATCTTCTGATAATTCTTTACTATTTTTTTATTTTGTTGATAAAGTGATTCTTCTATCGATATTTAGTAACTTTGACTTTATATTCTCTATGCTTCAAATATCCCAGATTATGATAAGTCTTGTCGTCTTCATCTACTTATTCCATAATATTGTCTTGAGTCAAAAAATAATAATCCCCTTCGACTTGTTCTTCGAGCTTTATATATATATATATATATCAGTGTCATTGCTGATGACAATCCAAGCATAGGATACTGCATCTGCATCCTAGGTTCACTTATCTGGCCCTTAATAACTATAGACGTGGGAGGGGTCTGTCCTACTAGCTAAGGTCTATTCATATTTACACAATGCCAATATTTATGTGCACTATATCTTTTGAAGAAATTTAGCACAGAAATCGGCCTTGGACTCGGCTGGGGGAGGTCTTTCATTTATGAACTCAACTGGGTTTTCATGTGGGACTGTTACTATGTAACCAAATTTCACAAAGTTCTAATTTCTTACAATGGTGACTCACCTAACCAACAACACCAAAAGAACTTCTTTCTTTTATTTGCGCTTTTATCTTCACTAACAAAATTACTTTCTGTTTTGCGCTTTGGGGGATCAGTGGGGTGGTAAATGATGCATCCCCCTCCCAATCGTGAGTTGAAAGATAGTGCACATCACCTCTATTTTAATAAAAGTTGAGATTTTTTTTTTTTTTTTTTTTTTTCCACGTATGTAAATTATCTCTTATCCAAGTGTGAGTGACTTTCAATCATATGAGAATCGTTTATTCGGATCGTGCCATCAGTGTGCTATCAGTTTGATCCGGTTATCTTCTAGATTGATTCCAGTAACTAAAAAAAAATCACTTTTTTTTTCATTTACGATTTGATAATAATGATTTTGCAAATGAAAAATTCTCTCAATAGTAGATATGAAAGTTCAAAAGCCAAAAACTAAAGAGACAGACGAAAATGAATTCCAAGGCTTAGAAAACGAACGAACTTCAACAGAACTAATGAGCAGAAAAAACCATTGAATATGGATTTTTTGAGTTGGTAACGTCTAAAAAGGAACTGTATTTACAGAGAGAAATCATAAATTACCCATTTCTAGCCGTTGGAGGCACATTTCTTGTAATTTGGCACTACCTTGTTAAGAACTTCATTTTATTTGTAGATATATAAAGATCAACAGAATGATACAAACAACTCATTTTTTTACAATAATATTTACAGTCAAGCACTTGCCTTCATTTTTTCAAAATTCAATTGTTATAATTAGAACGGAACTTTAGATGGTATTTTTCTCAATTTCCAGTTAAAAGCTTTTCTTTTGAAAAACACTAAACAGAAACATTAAGAAAATGCTTGCTAAATTTAATTTTATGTACTAAATCTTTAAAATTATATGTAAATTAAGTGAAAAATCAAATTACCTCTTAAATGTTACAGAGGAACAACCCATATTTATATAGCATTGTAGAGTTCCAATGGAAGTGAATTTGAACAAAAGTTAATACATTTTTTCCCAAAGCAACAAGAGCCCTAGAAGGAACCAACTAACTTGTAAGTTCTTTTTCTTTTTTTGAAATAAAGCAAGTTTTAATTTTACAAACAAATCCAAGAGACCTTAAATAATCCACAAACATGCTTGTTCATTGGACATAACTTTGTGTTGTAGGGTGGGGGTTTTTTTGGGGGGGGGGGGGGGGGGAGGGGAGGGGAGGGGGGTGTGGTGGATGTGTGCTGCTGGTGCGGGGCGGTGGGGGGTGTGTGGTGTGGTAGGTTTGTAGGTGTTGGGGGTTCCGCTTATTTTTAGCTAAGTCCCAACCAAATAACCTCAACACAAAAGTACAGAGAAATACCTTCCTCAACAAGTATCTCATGTTATCTGGGCATACTTGAGACATCTTAACATAACACACTGTTATTACACTGGGAAAACCTGAGTGCTTACTACGAGGCACGGTTCCACATGCCATATCCCCGACCTCGAGGAGCATAGCCATAGCCCCTTCCATGGTTCTCATAGCCATAGCCCCTTCCATGGTCCTCATAGCCATGGCCCCTCCCGTAATGAAAACCACGTGATCTGCCACCTCGAAAGGGTCCACGGCCACCTCGCCCACCATGGTGCCTTGGAAAATCACCAAATGTCTACAAAAATGATCATTGAGAGAATTTCAATTATGAGAACTAAACCCTCCTATCGAGAAACAAACAGCAACATGTTACAAAGTGGTGTACTTAGCATTCAAAATCGTGCACTTCAATGGCTTGAAAAATATTGCAACTTGCAAGATAAACTAAACAGGCAGAATCAGCAGCTTCAATTGTGACAAACTTTTGCACAAGCTTGTTGATTCAGGTTTTTACACTAAGGATTAAATGATATGTCTTTCTTCCTTTTTTTTTTTTTTAAAAAAATTAAAAAACATTATCCTATTCAATCTTTTACTTTTATTTGTCCTCTCTCAATCATATATATTAAAAAATCTTCTATCTGCTCTTCTCTTTCTTCAATCATTCTTTTTCTGCTCTCTCTCCTCCCTGTGTTATGCTAAGATTTCTTATCTCAATTTGCCTAAAGGGATCTCTTAGTCATTTCGTGTTTTTTAAGTTGAGTTTTTGCATGAATTTGGTAATTTAAATCAAAATTAAAATAAATAGTTTTTTTTTTTTTTTTTCTTTTTCTGGGTTCGATCAAATGGAAAAGCCTATCAACAGGGTATAGGTGTGTTGATATTTAAGAAGAAACATATAAAAAATACAAGTATGAAAAGGAGAGAAAATTGTTTGAGGAAGATGGAAAGAGAAGAGAAATTAATGAAAGATTGAGTAAAGAGAGAAAATAATTAGAGGTGGGGGAGAGAATAAATTAATAGGTGAGCGGAAACAAAAACAAAATGAAGAAGATACATATGGTTTAATACAAATCGTTCAAGCCTCATTGATGGGCAACAACAAACTTGTGTCAAAAGTTGGGGCAACTAATCCTACACCGACTAGAGATTATATCAATATAAATAACTTATATGCAGGAAAATTTCCTAAAAAGACATTCTCAAATGATGGTACATTACTTGTCAAGATGGAATAAGTAAAATGAATAAAATAGTAAAACAGAATACCTCAGTGTCTCTTCTAACTTGTTCTGAAAACTTAGTCCTTCCATTACGTGATCCACTGTCAAGCGCATCACAGGACAGAGAATCAAAAAAGTCATCTTTAACATAAATGGGCTGCAAAAACGTACAAGGAGTAGTGACCAAGTGCCCCACATAAAACAACTGACAACATTTGATTTTTGATTGGCAAATCCAGTAAGAAAAAGATGAAGCAAAATTTACCTTGCTGTCATGTTTTGAAGATCCAATATTGTCTTCTTCTAGTAAGTCATCCCCATCTTCTTGACCTCTGTTACCTTTACCGAGATGACCCCATACTTCATCCTTGTTAAATTTCTCATTCATTGCCATAAAGTCAAAATCCTCTGTGAATCTAGTTGTGGAGCGTGAGATCTGCAATACCAAATGTTAATGTAAAATTCAAACCAACAACAACAAAGTTCTTCAAAAGCAACACATGCACAATAATTGACAAAGGTTGATCGATTTATTACAGAACGTATTCCTTCTTACTTTCTAATTAAATTTTGAATAGTAGCTGACAAATAAATAAAGTTTATTGACTGCAAAAACAATCTACAATGGAACAAAAATCCCAAGCAGTTTCCTGTACATTGATTAATTATTATGGATCCGATATTCACCACCATTAATGACAAGGGCTGAAGCATAACATGCCTTGAAAATTATAAAGATATTCAAAATTTAGTCTAAACATTGGACATTACGTCACTTAAACTGAGTGTCTCAAATCCTTTAGTCACAAAACTCAATCTACTCCAAACATTAAATCTCACTTATCATGGCCATAAACTCTTTCAATTAGCTAAGTAAAATAATAAATATTAGCTAGCATTTTGCTTCTTCAATCAACAAGCGTTAACTCTATACACACACACACACACCCACACACACACTCTTAAGCACACACCACATCCAACCTTATCTCAGTATGAGTACAAATTAAAATAAATCTCATTCCAATTTTGGTGTCCGGTGTCCGAGGAACTGATCCCTAGATATCTTGCTTTCTGTGCAAGCGCTGTAATCACTTACTTGTTCCAACCCCTAGTGATATCCAAGTTTATATATACCTTTTGCTGATATTAATACATGTTCAGCAGAACTAATCTGCTTGAAAAATGGCACAGCAGAAAGGTAAACTCTTCAATTTGCATTATGTGGGAATTATTATTGTCTACGATATGGCATGTGTAAGGTATGTAACTAATATAGTAAGTCCTACAGTTGGTTTGTACACAAAATATGGTTTCTAACTCACACCCCAGAAATTCAGATTTTTCCAGTAAGAAGATTCTCAATAAGAAGGTTGTTGAGACTAGATAACATTAAAAAACCAATCCCTTAAAACAGCACAGTTGCATTATTTAAAAGTCAACAGTAGAAGTACCAAAGAAAAGCATATTTAGAGTAAACTTCCCATTCTGTATGTTCTTATAATGGTAAAACCCAATCAGCCAATGCTATGTTCAGAATATCAGAATGGATACCATTTGGCAAAACAAAGAAAAACAACAGATACCTCATTTGCTCTTCCTCTACCACGTCCTCCTCTACCACCATGCTGAGCGTACATAGGAGGTCTGTGTAACTATACAACATAAAACACTGCGTGTTAGAATAGATGTTATTATTTTAATCTACTCCAACTCCAGCCAAAGCGAAAGTGTGCAACCAAAATATAGGAAAGAATAAGAAATCAACTAATGTCTAAATCTTGTCACAGTATCACAGGTGGGAAGTGGCAAAAGTAAGCTCCAATTTGATTAACAAAACATGGTAACTAAATCAAATGCTCCAAGTCAAACCACATGTCGGATACCTCCATTTTCCGTTCCAGCAAGAATATTGTGAATTTCAATAATACATGTCAGAATTTGGATGCTTCTCCTATTAATAATTTGGCGCATTGAAGAAGTGAGGATATGACTAATAAGTATCAATCCTAACTTCCTAAGGCCAGTTAAATGAGAATGCACCTTCAGTTGTGTAAATTACGTGCACCTTATTACTGGTATAAAAGCTTTGAATACTTTCAGCCTTGATATAATTTTTCTTTTTTAAAAAAAGTTTAGGATTCTCCTACCAGCAAAAATGCATATTATGACAATTTATCATATATTTAGAAATGTGCATGCACAAACAAGTTGGATCCTCATGTTTAAACAAAGACTTTCCACACTGAAGACAATATCTGTGTATACAAAATCACGTCCATATCCACACATTATCACATATCCTTTATTTTGTTTTTGGCTCTTTTATTAGAAATCATATACATCAGTCACCTGGGCACTAGAAAACTTCATTTACACAGTTTAAGGACTCAACACTCCTTTAGGTTCAGTTTGGCATGCAGAATAAATATTAGATTACATTATTGAAATTGGATAGGATCGGATGGGCTTGAATATAATATTTTCTATTGTTTGGCATAACATGAATTCAAACTAGAAATAATGAAATATTATGTTACAAATTTGTATTGAACTATAATTGAATTCATTTTTTTTTTTTAATTATTTTATATTACCCTTCAAACAAAAATCACTTTACATTCATTTAAATTAATTAATAATTTATATAATTTTTAATAAAAGAATTTGTTTTAGTTAAAAGATGATAGAGAAGCTGACACAAGTCACATGATGGCTGAAAAGAGATGAGACAGATAAATTTCGTTAAGGGATAAATTAACCATTGGTGCTCACTGGTTTATTATTTTATCCAAGTAGAAGCAGATAATTCAGCATTGGGATCAATAGCCCCATGCTATCTGCAAGCACCAAATGCTGGATATAGGAAAAACTTGTCCAATCCCAAGACTAATCCCAATCACCAAAGATGTAGCTAATGATAACAGTTGGTCAGTACCAAGTTGGTGCATGATTCAGGTGGGATTCAAGAAAAACAGAGGAACATCTATCAATGCCAGCCAAAATAAAGGTAAATGGAATTTGCTAAAATTCACATAAATAATAACTTATGGAAATTTTGCTGCAAAAAATTTGAAATTTGCTACCTCTACATGATTTTTAGAAAGATCTACGTACATGATGGCAAGTGAATGCAGGGCATGTTCGATTTGAGGATTGCCGATACACAATAAGGGCATTTCTTACGAAAATATGCACTTTTTCAAAAGCGTAAATTGAAGAAACAAATATGGATGGCTCTGACAAAGAAATTTGATTCCATATTTCACGGGATACAGGAACCAATTGACCCACAAATCAAGGCAATTTAAAGTAGGTGAAACTCTAACTATAGATAGCATGTTTAAAAGAACTGTAAGAAGTTGTTTCTCCAACTTCTATCTTAACTTAATCACAAATCAACATATGAATCAACGTTTTCTGCCTCTTAAGGGGAGCATATTTGGAGTATTTGCTAGCTCACACACCACCCCGAGAATGCTACATTTTATAAGTATCTGTAGCAATTTCCAACAACGAAGAAGATAACCTAACTTTCAGCAAATCTCAACATATGAATCTGCTTTCTACATGTCAAGGGTTAAATACTTGGAATGACTTCCAAATAACAGTGAAAACTCTCAAAGTACCATTAGGCATTAGCAATTTCCAAAGAAGATTATGAGAACTATAAAAAATGATTTTCATCAGCAAAGAACCTTGCCCAGCCCTCTTTCCTGAAGATCAGGCACCAGAATTAAACATTTGTTTAAAAAATAGTTAGAACTACAAAATTTGCACTAACAATTATTAGATATTAGTGCAAAGTGCAAACTTGTTCTCCCTGACAGACTAGAGGCCAACGTGAAATGAGAAACAATAAATGAGAAAATCAAAAGAACAAAAAAGTCATTAAATATTCCATAGCGTTTTCCAGTATGAGACTTAAATCAATAGGAAGTACCTTTCTTATATTATGCAATTATAAAACATTCTACAATTAAACTCAGCTATTGAAGCAATACCTTACGTTCAGGTTCGGAAGGTAGAGGCAATATTGGCTCCTGCACTTCTGTTACTGCTGCTGGTTCTGTTGGTGGTGGTGGTGATTCTATTGATGATAGGTGCACAGTCTGCACTACCTCAACATCCTTCTGAGCAGTTTGTGCTGCAGCTAATGGGGGCAGTCCAGGCTGCAAAAGCTGGCCTGGAGTAACTAAAGAAGGCATTGTTCCATCCTTCAAAATTGAGCTTGATGTCTCAACACTGGAAGTGGCGGATTCAGACATGCTTTGAAATGGTATCATGGGGCCAGGGATTGTTTTAGGCTCAGAAACCAGTGGCGCAATAGCAATCTTTTCTAAACCAGTAGATAATGGAGGTACTAATGGTAAGCTATTACTTGGAGCGGTGGTAGAGAGAGTTTGAGTACAAGCCTTATCAGGACCAAGATTTGCTGAAGAGTCTGAAACTGTTGCCGAAGATTGTAAAGGAAACATGGGGGATAACAAATTCGAGGTGCCTGTACCCTGGGGAGGCAACAAAAGAGAGTGGTGTTCTGACAATTGAGAAGACGGTAAACTGGAAGCCCCTGAAGGAACTGATACATTCATGGGATGATATTGCAAGGATGGTTGCATAGAGGGTAGCATGGGCATTCCGGGAGGGCGTTGAAGCAAAGATTGCTGCTGGGGCTGGAGCCCATTCGACGACCCATAGAATCCTTGCCAATACATTGGCATTGCAAGCCCATTACTCGTGGTTGGAAGAACCGACAAACCCGACACACCTAAATTTCCGCTCGGATGATATAAGGGAGGATTGCCTTGAAATGGTGGTCTAGCAAGTCCCATCTGAGAACCATGGGAGTCCGGTACAGATCCAGTACCAGAAGGCAACGTTGTTGATGCTGCTTGAGGATAATGAGACTGCAAAAGGAATTGAAACTAATGTCATCAAGGCTGACTAACTAACTCCTCATACGTTCATACTCTAGCATGAAAGATGATCAATCATTTCAAACAAAATATTATAGGGCAAACAAATTTGACAAGTTACAACAGTGAAATTTAAAGCACAACCATGCTCAAACCAATCAGGCTGTGTTCATGTATAACTGCTTTTCTTTTCTTTAACCAAGCATGATTGAACCCAATCTCACCTTCCCCACACAACTTCAAGGGGGCCATTTGTCTAAAATACCATTTATTTCATGTCTTCCATAGTTGACAATAATTAAACATATTTTCAAAGTATATACAAATACCAGTCTACAATCCCATAGATTCGAGACAATTTAAATATCAAAAGTCTAGTGAATAAAGCTTTTATAGTCAGTGCATCCTAACTTTTAAATCGTGAGGACCACTAATCTCAATGATTCATTGCATTTTCTCTCCACTGACAATGGAAGCTCTGGTCTAGTGAACATCCTAAACAAATTCAGAATAAATCCATTATCAACTAATCAATCCATTCACAAACATACAATGTACTTGCTTTACCTGTATAATAGCAGGATCATAGTGTATACATGTAGTATTTTGAACAGGTGGAGAAGATTTGACCTGCAAATCCTGTAACCAAAAAGCAAATACATCCACAAGGCAGTGTGATTAATATAATAAAATGCAAAAAGGGGTCAGTTACTAAGTCTCATACTAACACACCTTAATGTCAGTTCCTCGGAAGAGTATATACTCATAAACTTTATCAATTGGTGGGACGTGGGGACCCTCCTTTCTTCGCCCTTCTGTTCCAAACGATCTCACTGCAAAAAAGTTGACAACCAAACCAACAAACATTTTCCACCATCTTTATAATATCATAACACAAGTAATAAAATAAAAATTGTTTTCCAAAAGGGTAGGTACCGTTTCTCAAACCGATGCTGGATTCTTCAGTGTTGATGTTGAAGAGAACGCCCTCGTAACGAATCTCGGACTTGGAAGTCAAGCTGATTAGACTGCCGATGTACGAATTAGCAGACCCACTTGAAGAAGAAGAAGAAGAAGATCCGCCTGCTGTTTCACTCGCTGCCATTTTCTTTTGCTTTAGTTGTTTATCAGTTTGTGTCTTGTGTTGTGTGTTTGGTACATGGATGCTGCTGCTGCTTCCTTGGGTCAAACACTCTCCAGTCTCCACACCCGCTTTAATATTTTCCACGGTTTTTCTTATTATTATGCTTTAATTCTAGTTATTATTATTATTTAATTTTCGGATTATTTGATTTTGTTGTTATAAAATGAGTTTGCAATTTATACGTAATTGTGACGTTATAATTGAATTATGATGTTTTTAAGGAATTAATGTAAGAAATCTTGTGACAAACAAAATTGCTTGACAAAGCATAAATATATTCTAAAACCAAACCAATATCGAATAAAGGTGAGAGAGAAGCATTGATGTAATTCACAACTATCTTTAAATTCGATTCCTATCTTTAAAGCTAATTCATAGCCTTTTTCGATTGAGTTCTTGCATTTACTGACCCAAAATTAATGAGCCTTATTGAATATAATCTAGCTCAATAATTGTTGGGTTATTGGGTGTTGTGTCGGATCCATCCAAATTGATCTAAACCTATGACTTAATCCGATTCAAAGATTGGATGGATTAAACAATTGCTTGTGTAGTTGTGAGCAGTTAATTAAATATAACTACTTAGGTTGTTAAAATATGTACATTTGAAAAGGGAGTTGGTAGGATGTGTTTGTGTTAATCTGAACTATCAATCAATTTTAAAAGTACGTACAATAAACATAAAAACCAAAGAATTGAAAAAACAAGTTGGGCAAAAAGCACTTTACGCTGTGCTCAAGGAATTTGGTTCTAAGCCATTGAGGATCAATTTTGACTGGTTGAACAATTACATAAGTTTGTAGGGGTTTCTTATGAGTGAACGTTTTGTTTCTTTATGAAAAAGAAGAAGGAAGAATAAGAGAAAAAAAGAAGAAGAGGAAAGAGAGAGAAGAAAATATCATGTTGACGAAGAAGATCAATGCTAGGGAAAGAAAAAAAGGAAAAAGAGAAGGCAAAAGAAAAAAGAGAGAAGAAAAAAGAAAAAAAGAAAAAGAAGAAAGAGAAGGTAGAATAAAAAAGAGAGAAAAAAAAAGAGCTGGAGGAGGAGTAGGAGGAAGAAGAAGAATAAAGAAAAAAAAATAGAGAAAGAAATAGGAAAGTGAGATGATGAAGACGAAGTTTTAGAGAAGGTGGAGCATCATCCAATGGGAAACTTCGTCCGACAAAATATTTTTAATTTGTTCTTTTATTTTGAAGTATTTTTTTTTTAAAAAAATGGCATGTTAGTAAATTTTTAAATTAATAATTATAATAACATAAAACAACATTGATTTTGAGTTAGATTTAGTAAAATTATTGAAAACAAAATCATTCATGTACTTTGTATTAAAAACACAACACTCCGTACTATGGAGCCTTCTACACAACTGGAACAAACCTTGTGGAGTAAGGAATTTTTCTAAGCAATTGGCTTTGTGACTTTTAAATATAAAATAGCACATTATGAAATTTCAACATCTTCAAACAGTCTAAACTAATGAATTAAGATGTGGCGCTTAAACCAAATTCTCCATAAGATCATAAAAAATTCCTTAAACATCGATGGAGAAAACATTTCAAATAACAATTTCATTCCATTTACTAACATTGGTCTTAAGGCTACTAACTAAAGCAAACTCTTTTAAAATATGTTTTACTATAAGAAATTAGACCTACGACAACATGCAAAATATGTTGCCATAGTTTTTTGCAACGTGCCAGAGCAGGTTGCTGATGAGCATGTTACTGTAGTGTTAGACGGTTTGGCAACGCGCGATGTACGTTGTCTTAAGGCTTATGGCAACGCGCGATGTACGTTGTCTTAAGGCTTATGGCAACGCACATTGCATGTTGCGGTAAGGTACAACAACATGCAATTAAGGTTGTCATAGACGTCTATGACAACATTAACTACTCTTGATCTTAGATGTGGAAGGTAATAAGTTGCTATTGATTTTAAGGCAATGTTGCTTGCACGTTGCCATAGATCACTAACATGTTATTCGACAAAGTGGGTTCTCTGTAGCCCACTATGTGATTACTTAAATTTTAGCCCAACTCATATGTTATTGGGTAAAGTGAGTTCTTTGTAACTCTCTCATCTCATCATTGAAAATATAAATAAATTCAATTAAAAAAAAAAAAAGGGCTAAAGTCTATTGAAAGTTTCAAAACATGACTAGGAAAACAAGTCAGATTTTTCATTGAAAGAAGTTTTAGGATAAAGAAGCCTTAAAAGAAGGAAAAAGTAAAAAAATGTTGGAACAAATGTTTCAATTGGGAAAGCAAATTAAAATTATTGAATACTTTTAAAGCCCATTTTGGGCTACAAGCGTGTCTTAATTGTATTGCAGATAGTAGATTTGATTATGTAGGCCAATACCCTTATACGAAAAATTTATGTAAACTATTTGTTGTATATTCGACATCAAGTTTACAAAAACTTGTTTTTCATTTTTGTAATACCCTCCAACCAATTCCCATTCAGATGGAAACCTGAGTTGAACGATGTTACTTTAATCTGTTTATTTGTTATTATTTTACATATATGCACTAATTTTTTTTTTTTTCGAAAATCTGATAGAGTTTCCTCTGTTTTTTTGAGAAACTCAAAATCATAAAAACCTGCAAATTTAAAAAGAAACACTTCTAAAATATATTCATTTTCTCAACTTCCATTTTGGACCCTTGTCCGACTCTAAAATCATTTCGCCACACAAACATTTATAAATACAACATTTGATAAAAATCACATTAATTGAAATTAAACAGTAATTAAAAGATAAGTAAGAATTCCTTTACAAAATCACTTTACACACTAAAAACTTTTTTCTACAATTTATATACATTATCATTGATAAAATCTCATGAATCCATATACACATGTATTTCCAAATACTTTAACACCACTACACAATACTAAAAGTAGAACTACCAAATATGGAGAGATTGTGATTCGCAGAAAGCACGACAACTATCTTCTTATCTGTCTCTATTTACAGTGCTTAATTCTCAACCTACGCATGGAAAATCCAACGCGCTAAGTATTTCTACTTAGTGGGTGTACACAAATTTTTAAATTCACCATTTCCCATAAGTACAAGATTGTAAAGAAAGATTCCACAGTTCTCAAATTTTTATAATAATTCATAAAGAGGTCGAGTTACTAGTCAATACACATATAAATTGCATAAATGTCACTTTTCAAATATAATTTTACTAACCCAAATTTCACTATTTCATAAAAAATATCATTTTATATAACAAGATTCCACAATTTTTAAGCTTTTATCAAATATTTATCAAGTAATCCGTTTACTAATAAATACACAAACAAAATACATAAAACTCATTTTTCTTCTTAACATAACAACACGATTTCATTTAATATTTTTCAACGCTCTTTGTAAACACTGACATGATACTATGGACTAGAAAACGGGTTTCTCCAGTATTGGACACTCGGTAATTACCCGTCGGATCACATTTTACATAATACACAAATTTTAGGATCGAACACTCGATGCCTCGCAAGGTCCATGAATTTAGTATCAACGTCTATAGGCATATTGATGCAGTACTGGTATAATCATCCTATTGGCATGTCAAGTTTTCCGGTATCGAACACTCGATGGCTACCCGCCGAATTATATTTCACATAATACATAAATTTTGGAACCGGGCACTCGGTGCCTTTTAAGGTCAAAAATTCATAATCTTTGTATCAACAATGTGGCACAGTACAATTAATATTTATCTATTAACATATCAATTTCCAATCCCCACATATCAATGTTCAGATTTATTAGAGTCTTTATAAATTTTATTTATTACCAACAATTTAACAACTTATTGCTTTCCATTTTCGAATAAAAATTTCATTAGGAAAACAACGGAATAAATTTCAATAACATTTTTTTTTTCCCGTCTAATCAAAGCATTAAACGTAATATCGCAAAGTATCATTTTACACTCAATTATTCATCAAAATTAGTCAAAGACCACATTACCCTTCACCTTACTAATACACGGTTAAGGCACTAACATGGTCCAATTCTTTTTATTTCCAATCTAAATCATAAAATCGCAATCAATTGACATTTTATAACAATTCAACAAAATAAATTCATTAATCCTTTTCACAACATGTTCGGTCAACATCCATTTTTTCACAAACTTTCCAAATTTCCGATCATCAAATACCACAAACTCATCCACAATATTATTCACACAAACTCATGGGATTTATTTAATTAAAATTAAACAAAATCATATACTAAAATAAACATATCACAAAACACCATTTTTCACTTATTTAATTTATCAAATTTTATCAAAAACCTTCGTGCCTTTCTCTCCTATATACATTCAGTCTATGCACTAAACTCGTCAATTTCTTTCCGATTCCTTTTTGTTTCAATTCGAAAGTTATGAAAATCACACGCAAACAACATTAATTCACAAATTATCAAAATAATTTCACAAAACCCCTTATTTACATATTCGACCTCATTTACAAGTGGTTCAAAATTTATCAAACTTTCACCATTTCATACATCAAAATAATTCACAAATTATTACAAAATGGAAATCAAACTCATTCAACCAAAAACATAAAGAATCAAAATTTTAAACACTCTAAAACCTTACTAACAAAAATGAAATTTTCAAGCAAGTGTACACTAACAACATCATAATAACACCAAACTTTATCTACACCTTAATTATAATTCGAATTAAATTTTTTCAACAACATTCTATAAACCCTAGTATCCTAACACCATGAACTTATCACACCATACTATATTTTTTCTTCATTCACTTAATTTATTTTAACTCAAATTCATATAAAAATAATACATCCATTTTCAAGAATTAATTCACTACACATACACTTCTATACTAGCAAAATTTCATTTTCATAAATTTCAACCCAATCTTTTCCTATTTTCTCTCCACATTTAATCTTAAATTCATTCTCAAACCTCATATAACTCATTCAAATATTAAAAATCAATACCAACACATGGGTAACATAATTGGTCCATATACTAGTATAATTACTCATCATTTCATTCACTTGCATTTTCCTTCCAAAAATCATCTCAAATTAATACAATACTAAATATAAACTCATTCAAACATTAAAATCCATCAAATTACATAAATTTTTCCAAGTTAGGCACCTACTAGTATATAACACAACTAAGCTATTCACTTCATTTCAAGCTCAAAAATCATGTTCAAATGCATCAATTAATAATCAATTACATCACTAAAGCCTTAAACTAAAAATCCATTAATTTATATTAAAATCATAACACAAATCCTAACCATTACCTTACTAAATTCTTGATCCACCACTTCCTTTAGATTTTCTTCCAAATCCAAGCTCACATAAAGAATAATCAACCTCTATTTATACCAAGAAATTCATATACACATCATTCTAACAACTCACTATAAAAACCCATCAAAAATATCATGAAAAACTACACTTTCTTACCTATTCTCTTCACTTTCTTGTTTGATTTTTACCCTAGTCTCTTACTTGATAAAAAGTGATGGATTTTGTTGTCATGAAATATGAGGTCAAATCTTGCTTTTTCCTCTTCTCTTTGCTGTTGACTAGACCAGCTCTGCATCCCAAATTTCTTTTCCCTTTTTGTCGTCCAACCTCTCTAATTCATCACCAACACTCCACTTTATATAGTCTTAATTTATCTTGACCAAAATGCCCCTCTCCCAACCTTTAAATGACCATCAAATCCTCTCATTTTTTTTTACTAAAATGCCCTTAAGTAAATCTCCTAACAACTTATCACTTTAAGGGTAATTTAGTCACTTACTAAATTTTGCATTAAATTCCATTAATGATTGCCAACTAATATCAATCAATTCATTTTAATTTTGTCACTCTACTATTGGCTAATCTTGCATTATATAGATTGTGTTTCTTAATTAATTTATTTCCATGTAATACTCACACCAAATTCATAGATATTTGAAGTGGAATTTACCAATTGCCCTTTAATGCATTTAATTGTCATTCACACCTACATAAATTCTAAAAAAAATTTCATGGCCATCTAATCATCAAATTGACCATGTAATATTCTAATTAGGTGTCTTATTTTTCAATCTTATGATTGAAAAAAATTTTAGTTGGTTTTAAACTCACTAAATTTTACAATGTTTCCAACAAGTGTATTTTTGTCGATTTATCTTCGGAACCCTTAAAATCCACTTAAACAGACTCATTTTCGCTCCGTTTCAGTTTCATGAGGCTCTATTACTCATTCTAAATATTTTCAATTTTTCCGAGGTCGAACTTGAAAAGTCATTATTCACGCATTACTATTTATCCGGAAAACACTATTTTTCCTAGAAAAAAAAATGAAATTCTGGGTTTTACATAGGGGTGGCAATTCAGGTTGACGGGTTGAGTTGGATATGACCCGATTATTTTTGACACGACCTGAATATGACACGATAAGGAAACGGGTCGAATCCCCTCAACCCGAACACGACACGATTACTAATAGATCGACACGAAAACGACCTAGTTAACCTGTTTCTTTATGGGTTGTTGAACAACTCGTTAGTGACCCTTTTAACCGACACGTTAGTGACCCGTTTAACCGACACAAATAATAACCTGTTTAATTGATCCATTTATAACACATTTAATGATAGTTAATACATTTAAATTTTAATATAAATCTAATAAAAAACAAAATTAAAATAAAGATACATAAGACCTAAAAAATACAATTATCCATAAATACAATCCAAACCATAAAAATATGAATGTTTACAAAGATGATTATAAAAATATCTTTGTAAATATAATCCTTCATATTAAAAAAAAAACAACATAAAAAATATATCCGCAAATGTAGTATTTTAGAATAGAAAAACAACATCAATCGTTGATTGCATCCGCCAAACTAAACCTGCCAAAAGATAATAATTAAAAGTTAACTAATTAGAAAATTATACATTTGTACATGAAAAAATATTTTATCAAAACCAATAAAATTTTACCACTACATGGCAATTTGTGATGAGATGGATTCGATAGTGTGATTACTAGCACTAACAGTTTCACTATCATCATTCATGTTCATAACATTTTCGATAAGTTCATCCAATCCAAGATTTGGATTCTCTACAATAATGACAAATAAAAAAAAAAAAAAAAGATTATTCCATTAGAAAAGAAAAATAAAACTCATAATCATATAACATATATAAATTGCAATTAACATTTTTTAGTAAAATATTACCTTTACCTCCATATATCCAGTCTCAAGTATAAATTATAGTCTTCACCACATATGGTTTAAGTGAACTTCGATATTGATCAAGGACTCAACCACCAACACTAAACGCTGATTCAGATGCCATTGTAGATATTGGGATGCTCAAAACATCAAGAGCCATCATTGTGAGTTCAAAAAATCGAATTGCATTGGCTTTCCAAAAATTCAAAATATCAAAGTCCATTATATCTTGAAGCTTTGGTTCATCCAAGTACATTTGCAATTGAGTTTTTCTTGTCAATTCGCTATCAAATGTATCTTTATCAAACAATTCCCACTCCTATAAATATTTATTAATAAAAAACAATGTTAATATTATGCAAATAATACATATATATATATATATATATAACAAACCAAATTAAATATATGAACAAACTAGTAAATAGTAATTACCTTCATAAGACTAAAAGATGGCGGAACAATGGTAGCTTGTGACGAAGAATTAATGAGCAGGCTATGACCACTACCACCAGGATTAGATGTCGAAGTAGTTGAAGCATTTCTCACATACTCATCAAACAACAAATGCAACTTACTTCGAATATTTTCAAACTCAAATGAATCCTCCCCATAAACTTTTCTATAAGCAAAATCAACAAATTTCATCTTGTACCGAGGATCCAAAATCAATGTTATGACCATGATGGTACAAAAATCACCCTAATATTTGTTAAATTTAGTGTACATTTGAGTGGCCATATTTTTCAAAAACAAATCATCATTTTCCAAGTTTTACTGTAATAGCACATAAATTTCTAACACCTTTGGCAAATATAAATTTGAAATTGGATACTTTGTTTCTGAAAAAATGCAAGTGACACCATAAAATACTTTAAAAAATAAAGCAATTTTCTTAACTTTTTCCCACTTACTTGGAGAAGGACAATACTTGAAATTATTATCACTAAACTCTAATGTACACAAAACACAACGATAATTAATAACACTTTTAAGCAGAAGATAAGTCGAATTTCATCTAGTTGAAACATTTTGCTTTAGACCTATCTTACAATTAAGAGAAACTTGCTTCACACATTCTAAAAACTTTTGTTTCCTCACTTGCAACCCCTTCACATGTTTCACACACACTCATGAATTTTATGGACCTCATTTATTTTTTTCAAACCATCTTGAACAATCAAATTTAAAATATGAGCACAACAACGAATATGTAAAAAATCACCATAACATACAAGTGCCCCCTTTATATTCAATTGATTTTTCAAAATGTCAATAAAGGATTTATTCGATGAAGCATTGTCCAAAGTAATTGAAAAAATTATATTTTGAATTCTCCACTTACATAACAATGTATTAATCTTATGAGCTACAGAAACTTCATCATGTCGTGGTGCCACAAAAGAAAAATTCAACACTTTCTTTTGTAAAACCCAATCTTTATCAAGAAAATGTGATGTGAGATATAAATAACCATCAGTAGCTATAGATATCCACAAATCACATGTCAAACTAATTCTACCAGGAGATTGTTCTAGCATATTCCTAATCTTTTGTTTTTCTTTGGCATGCATCTTCAACACATCCGCATTTGCAGTATTCCTAGAAACTAAAGTGAAATCCTTGTCCAAATATTCAATTATTTTCCTAATCCACGTCCACTCCACAAATTGAAAAGGTAAATCATGACATACAATGACCGCAGATATCATATCTCGAAATACTTCAGGATCTTTGGGCTTCGTAAGTGTCACACCATCTGCACCAATTTTATCAATGAACATTTGACTTATATATTTATTTTTCCTCATCGGACAAGTTAATTCCATGTGGCGTTTCATGTTACCGATACCATAATTGCTTTCACAAATATAAATCTTGTTGCAAAGCTTACACTTACTCCTTAGCTTTCCATCTTTACTTCGTGGTAGCTTCGTAAACACACTCCACACTTTTGATCTAAGCTTTCTTTTGGGGGCGGGTTTGGTCACTATGACATTCTTCCCCTTTCCTGTATCCTTGGTCTCTACTTCGATATATTCATCTCCTTCCTTATCGAAATCCTCTTCCATATTATTGGTTTCCCAATCGTCGATATTGACATCATTGGAATCCATAGATTTAAGCTGCACATGAAAAATTGAAAAGTAATCTCATAATCAACTCACTCAATTTGAATCATTAAGTATATCTAATCCATAAAATGATTCCAACTAAACATATGCAATTAAAAATATAATGAAATATCAAACACTCATTCTTGGTTCACAATGAGTAGACATCACAATTCACAGCCAATTTTGGTTAATCAATTAGCCTGCTAAGTATTGAATCTTGTATATTCCAAGCTGTACATGAATCTTGCATAAATACATATATATAATGAAACATCAAACTGCATATTGTCATGTTTTTCCTTAGTTTGAGGGAGATATGCGAAATATGTACCAATGTAGACATCACAATTCACAGCCAATTTATAGAATCTATTTTGGTTAATCAATTAGCCTGCCAAGCATTGAATCTTGTATATTCCAAGCTGTACATGAATCTTGTATAAATATATATATATATATAATGAAACATCAACTGCATATTATTTTGTATCCACGTCATTCTAATATTAAAATGAGAAAGTTGACGAAGTTAACAATGGACTCTACATAAGAAAAGAGAAGAAGTTCAGACCAAGTTGAAAAATAATATATTATTTTAGGTATTTTCCCAAACAAAAAATGCATAGCTGCAGTCAATTCTAATTTTAATTACAATTTAACGTCACATAAGAAATTCACTATCTAATTCAATTGGATGATGGTGACGATGTTTACAATAATGCATTTAAGAAGTCAAAGGAATGGTTGGTTTTGTAAAGTTATATTGTAATAAGGTTGGCTACCTATTATTGGAGGAAGCTAATATGCTTTGAAAAAATTGGAGAGAAAACCAACATGAAGTTGTCAAACACAAACCCGAGCCTATATAAATATTCCCTCGATCAATTTAGCCAAATCAAAACCCATTTCACTGGATTGTTTGGGTTTTATAAAATTAAACAAATTTATTGGATTGTCTACAAACATCATATTTAGACTGATTTGTAAGTTTTCTTTTATCCAATCAACTAAGGTAATACTCCTTTTAAGATAAGATATGCGAAATATATACCTCGTTAATGAGATCTGCAACCGTTGTGGAGAAGACGGACAATGCTTGAGATGTTGTAACCGCCGACCAGACAACGGAGATAAACCAGATTCACGACCAGTGTTACTTAAGACGAACTAGACCCGCGAACCAGACCGCGACCCGTGTTGCTTGAGACGAACCAGACCCGCGAACCAGACTACGACCCGTGTTGCTTGAGACGCATCAGATCCGTGAACCAAACCGCGACCTGTGTTGCTTGAAATGATCGCGATCGGTGTTGCTTGAGACAAACCAGACCCACGAACCAGATCGCGACCCATGTTGCTTGAGACACACCAGATCCGCGAACCAGATTAGCTACCCGTGTTGCTTGAGATGTCGCAACCGCCGACCAGACAATGGAGACGAAGATCTGTAACTGTGTGCCGTGGAGATGGAGTCGAGAGTGGACTGTGAAGGAGTTTTTGTAGGTGCGGCGGTTGGAGGTGAAGTGTAGGGATAAAGTTTGGACTTTGGAGACTTGTGTTTATATTAGAGTTTAAATTTTGAAGAGTATATATACCTACCACTAAAATTACATAACTACCCCTCTAAAATAAAACTACTTTTGTACCCTTATTTAACGGGTCAACCTATAACCCGTTAAATAGAATATGAACCCGACACGATAATTAAACGGGTTGACCTGTTTATTTACCCAACCTGTTAATGCTTAACCCTAACCCGCAATAATAGTGTCGGTTTCGTGTCGACCCATCATATCGGGTTTCAAATTGCCAGCCCTAGTTTTACATGTCAAACATCCAATTATTCGTTCTTTCTTATTTCTTTTGATTTGACTTTTTCGGGACTCCCGAATTTAGTTTTTTCGGAACCTTTTTGAAATTCTTTCGAAATTTACTTGGGCCAATATTCGGATTTCCTACATACTTCTAGTAGCCTTGGTAACTCTTAAAAATTATTCCATAACCCTTTTTGGCTCTCCGTAAATTCACTAAATCGTCTCCGGTAATTTCCTGATTGATTCCATTTTAATCTGAATCTCCTTTGGAAGTGTCGTTTGAGGTTTTAAAATACTTCTTGAGCATTTTAATATTCATTTTGACACTTCTCTAAATTTTCAAATTTTTTCGAAACTCCTTCTGAATTTTCTGTCGAATCCGTAAACTGTTCCATTTTACCTCAAATTAACTCATTTTTTATACGTTTAAGTTTCCGTTAATTCTAATATAATTTTTAAAACTTTTAACATACAAGATCTATTTTTCAAAAATTACTATTTACACGGACACTTTCCGTTCAAAAATACTATTCATCGAGAAATTTTGATCTCACAAAACTTAAGGAAATGTCCACTTTCCAAAATTCACTATCCACTCAAAAATACTATTCATCTAAATATATATTTTTATTTCTCTTAAATTGAGAAAATTTGGGGTGCTACAAATTTCATGCTTCAATTATATAAATGCATAAAGATTTGCTTTTTGGTTATACAAAAGATAAAAAGAAAAAATAAAGTAATAATTTATTAGTATCCAAGTAGCTTTTATCTAATTTTAAGTTACTTTCAAGCATTCAATCCCAACCATACTATAACCAGACAAGTCTTGTTCTCAATAACTATCAATTAATAATTGAATCTAATAGTACTACATACTGGGCAAATTAAATCTCGTAGATAACAAAACTCAAGTAAGGAAATAAGCATAAAAATCTCATTATGCCTAAAAACAAACCCCAAAAGAAGAAAAGTATAAACAAGTTGTCACCCACCTAAGTAGAAAAGTTGGATGACAATATAATATCCACATTCACCTTTCAATTGACAGCTTAAATAAAGTTTAAAATACATCATGTAGCTTGTGAGCAATTAAATATTACTAACTAAACAAAACGACAGTTATATAACTGATCTACATATTTCCATGTAACCATATTTATGAAAAAAGTGTGCAAAATCATCTGAACCATTACGGAAAAGAACCAAATGGATCGTGCAACAGATCATGCTATAACAACCAATTTCATGATTCTAATGTTTACATAATAGTAGGATCAAACCAAAAACTACTAAAATAACATTAAAATGCTATATTCTTGACATGAAAAAATGCTAATCATAATTACAAACACAACAAACATTGTTGTAGATTTCTATTGTTACTTCCTAAAAGCCTCCAAAATAAGGCCAAAACTGATGAGAATGCAAAGAATAACAAAAAATCGAAGTCTTTTCTCTTCTTTTGCTTAGCATCTCAACTCAAACACATAAAAAAAAAAAAAAAAAACATTCAACTTTGACATAGTTACAACTATAATCCTAATAATAACTATAAATATAGCCAATGACGGATCCAGAAATATATTTGAGAGGAGGCATTTTTATATAATAATTATAACATTAAGAAACTAAGTTATACAAATTTTTTTTGAACGTTTACTTCAATTGCTAGAAGGACATTATATGAAATAAAAATAATTAAAACACATAACGAGTAGGAGATATGTAATTTTACCACTTACAAGATAATAATCTAAATTTCTTAAAAATAACATTCTGAATACAAGTATAAAAATAAAAGCATACCATTTATGAGTTGATCGAGCACTAGCTCTCTTCTTCTTAGTAAGCAAGTTTGAATTTCATATTACTAAAAACAAGAAAAAACTTAATTTAGAGATAAGTGTTTTTTATGATGAGAGTTGCTATTTAGATTACAAATAAATATATGTAGTCAAACTAGATACATTTATTATGAAAGTTATTAATCAAACTACATTTGTAGTCTTTTATCTAGTAAATATATATGGATTTATAACAAAGTAAAATAAAATAAAAATTAAAGATAAAAACAATTATAGTTTATACAAGTTTTTTCATTTGTGAATTTATCATTAAAATAGTTTATGTAAAAAAATAATAATAATTCACACACTAATAATCATGAGTAAACTTCTTAAAAAAAAAATCATAAGTAAACCAAAACCTATTGTCGAGTAGTAAACGATACTATATATTTTCTTCTCAATAGTTGTGTGTGTATTATATAGTTTGCGATAAAAAAATAAAAAATAGTTGAAAATGAGTATAATAATTAATAAAGTTAAAATATTTATAATTTAAAGATCAGTTTGTAATAAGTGAAAAAAAAAAAAGAGAGAGAGAAAAAAAATGATATGTTTTTTATAGGGGAAGAGAAGGGGAAAAAAAAAGTAAATGGGAAGGGCTAGAAAAACAAATGAAAAAAAGTAAGCACAGAGTGCAAGGAAATGAATTGAACTCGAGTCCTGGGCAAAGAAGAAGGCAAGACTTAATCCATCGGTACACTGCCATGTTTGTGATAGTATAAAGGTGTTTCATTATATATTTACATATTTAAAGACGGAAAGAAATGAGCAAAGGCAACATGTTTTGATGGGGATTTGAACCCAGAATGTGGTGGGTAAAAGCCAAAAAACGCAAGATTCTATCCATTGTTGCCATTCAACAAAACAAAAATCATTTGGCATTTTATTTATATATTTAAATATTTAATTACTAACATTATTAATCATTTTTCAAAAAATTTCAGGGGGAGAACGTGCCCCACCTGGCCTTAAGGTAAGTCCACCCTTAAATATAGCAAACCTAGTTATTAATTTCTAATGTTACTTACTCCAAAATCAAACACCTAAACCTAACAATATCCAGTTATTAAATTCTAATGTTATATCCAAAAGAAAGCGGTGAAGAACTTGAAGAGCTTGAAGCCAATGCTTGTGAAGAATCAGATAAGGTCTCAATAACAACTGTAACATATGAAACTCATACGATCAAATCATAAGTTGTTCCCATATTTCTCCATCTCGTTGACAACAAAAATACTTGCATATTAAAAACCTAAAACTCTAAAACTAAAAAATCATCCTTAAATGCACCAAAACTGCTTATTATTAAAGTAAACTCCTATCGTTTCAAACAAACAAAAACAAAAAAGATTAAACTTGCAACAAGATATCCTCATATTGCACAAATAGAGGGCCTAACAAAATTGAGATTTCTTACGTTTTTTGAGCGAGCACCAGTGAGGAGAAGCACCAGTAAGCACCACAACTAGCTAATAACTAGTGAGGAGAAGCATTACGAGGGAGAGTGAAAGGGAGAGAGTGTGTTCGTCGACAGCCAGAGAGTTTCACTGCCAAAGAGTGAATTCGATGACTTAAGGTTTTTTTGAGAGAGAGGGAGAAGAGAGTGATCTTGAGAGAGAGAAAGAGAGGGTTTGACATACAATCACTACAAGAAAACTAATTATTCATGATAAAGATTTTACGATATTAGACAAAAAAAACCCGTTAAAATACAATTATTCAATAAAATAAAATTTTTTATTTTCATAAAAACATAAACACGGCATATGTTTATGATATCCCTTAAAAGCAATGGACAAAAATGGAAAATCGCTAGATAATATTATAAATTCCTGTCAAAATCAAGTAATATATAAAATGGCTTGTATACATAAATACACATTTTGGCTTCCCACTAATAGTTTTCTTTTCTTTCCTGATTTTTCCACCTTTATTGCTTGTGCACGTCCCACTAAAATTAATAAATTTTTTATTTATTTTAACAAAACCTAGTATTAGGTTGACAGATTCCATTAAAACAAAATAAAAAAGCTTTTCTCCACTCTCTAGAGACAAACTTGGGCAGATTCTAGTCATTCTATCCAAATTCAGTGGCCTCGTAAGAATAAGACCTAAAGCATATTTGTTGCTGCCTTTTTCTTCGTCGGCAGTTGGAGTGAATATGGTAATAGAGATGATCTGGGCATTCAAAGAGTTTATGGAGAGCATGAATGTGCTTTTGAGCAGCTCGTCGCGGTTGCTTTTCAAGTCTCTCAAGTGCTCCATTCCTCTGTTGCAAAGCTTGCCTTTCTGTCTTGACTCTTGGTCTCCTTTCACCAAGGTCCTCTATTACTCTCTTTTTGGCCGATCTTCAGGTCATTTTTTGAATTTTGTTTGATAGGTTTGATTACTTTATCGAAAGTTCTAAACTTTCAATAACATGGTTTTGATTACTTCATTTAAGGTTTTTTTTTTTTTTTTTTTTTTTTCAGTAGAGATATGGCCCTCGGACAAAGGTCCCTCTACAATTTTCTGATGGCATATTCTGTGTATGATAGAGAAGTGAGTTATGTTCAAGTTTCACTGACTCTCAAACATTTAATGACTTGTATTTGCATTGTTTAAGATAGCAAATTAGTTATTTATGTTAGAATTGTTAGACATGCGGAGAATGAGATTTCTAGTTGGTCTTTTGCTTCTTTACGTGAGTGAAGAGGACACATTTTTGTTAATAGTTGCATTACTAAAAAGACTTGTCCATGCTCCAATGGAAGGATTATGTCAAGTGATTCTTTAGTTTTAAGAGCTCTATATATTCTTTTGTTTCTTATTGTAAAAAAGAAAGAAATTCTTGATATTTATATTGAGGAAGCTAGTAGCAAAGCTGGTAGCCTAAAAATATAAAGGTTGGTTAATAAATGACTTAGTTGTATTGTAATATTAGCTTGCTTTAGGGGTGTTTTTGGTCCAACATATTTGAAAAGGATTTTGTTGGACTACAAGTACAACATTAGTTCAAATGAATGGTGCACTAAAACTTACATAGTTAATTGTAGCTAGCTTGCTTAGGTGTGGTCTTGTTTAGAATCAAATTGAGAATTTATTAAATAATGTTAAAAGAAATGTGATCCATTAACTCCTTCAACCAGTTTTTAAAGTAGAACTATGTTATGTTGGCTTATTAGTGTTTAGCTTTGTTTAGCTGATATGATTAGACCAACTCTTTATGTTGTTAGACTTCACTTGTTGGTTAAGGAAGCTATGAACCATTTAAAGTTAATTTGAAAAGGAAATCTTGACATGATAGGTGATATATAAATCTGTAGTATCATATAAATATTACATTCTCGAGTATTCTAATACTTTTGATAAGGATATCATAATGTGATATATATGAAATTACTAATTGCTTTATAGACTCATAGTTGCTTTTATTGATTTACTTTTTCTTTTTTTTTTTTTCTTTTCCTCCATAAATCTATATTTGATTACTGTGCTTGGATGGCATAGGTAGATAATTGTCTAGTGTTGGATGGTGATTGCATTTTTATATTCTAAACTAGGATATTAGAAGGAAAAAAGAAAATAATAAACTGGAAATATCAACAGCTTTCTTTAGAGAAGAGCAAAAGTTCTTTAATGTAAAGCTTATGATCATTCGTTTGGTCTTCATGCTTCTCCGTATAGCTCTGTTTGCTAACATTGATTCCATCATATGATCAACTTCTGGTTGTCAATGATTTTGTTTCAATGTGGACAAAGAATTTATTTAGTATGTCTTGCTTACTTAATCTTGAGTCTCATAAGGCTGTCTTAAAGTGAATTTTGTTGTTTAATAGTTTTTTATCACCTTTGTTCATGACAAGGTAATCGAATACTATCAAAGTGCTCATCAAATAAGGATATCTTTCTGTTTTTCTTATGGAGTGTTTAGTGTCCATTTCTTTTTGGGAGGTTTGGTAGATTGTATTACATTGGAATACTGGATGAAGATAGCATGAAAATGAATTTGATGCGTCATAATGTTTGCTAGTATCTTATACAATGGATTAAGATATAATCCATTGCTCAATGAAGAAAGATGTGTTTTAATCATATGGTACAAACATATTATTTAAACAAAATATATAATCATAAACTAATTAAAAAACAATGAAGGAGGTCAACATCCTCTTGCCCTCCCTCCTTCCAATAGAGTTTGGCAGTCTCTCTTAGGAAAGAGGCAAGACTTGATCTTTTATTTTTTATATTTTAAGTTTTTTTTTTCAATTTTCAGTGTCACTTTTTTTTTTTTTTAATAAAGAAAAAGTAGTTATTAATTTTTAAATTAAAAATTTGTCAAAAAATAGTTTAGTTAAATATTTTAAAATTATAATTTAATGAGAATATTCTAAAATATTATAAGTAGGTTTTGAATAAGTAGGTTTTGAACTCTTTGTTTGACTTTATGAAAAACATCATACATTTCTAAATTTAGTTAGCCACCATATCATACAATAGAAATCATATCCAATACAATTCAATCTATTTAGTACAGTACAATGTGCCAAATTTGCCCTTGGATTTAAGTACAAGTAATAACGATTCCATCAATGCTAGTTGTTTGTAAATGCTCATGTAGCACATAGAAACTTGTGCATGTTAATAAAGTAGGAAAAATACCATTTTGCTTAATTGATAATGTCAATACATGTTAAATTTATAATGCAAAAATAAATACATTTTAGTTACTCTTTTTTTCTTATTTTTGTCTCCATAGCACACAATCCTAAGCGTGTTTTATCTCTATTTAGCGAAGTATTTTAATTAGTATTTGAAGCTTTTTGTTTTTTTATTTTATTCCTTATCTATCATTCCTCTAAAGTTAACATATTTAAATATACAACTCTAATTTAATAACACCCACTAACTATCAACTACTAACAATTATAGCCGTATACCTATCTAACACCTAACTTTGACATTATTCTACCACTAACAATTATTTAAACAAATATAGCCGCACACTCACCTAATTTTAACATTATTCTAACAAATATATTAGAAAAAAAAAAGAAAAAAAACTTTCTACATAAGTACTTTATCTAACAGCTAGAAACACATATCTCAACACCCCTCCTCAAGCTGGGTCACAGATGTTAATCATGCCCAGTTTGGAATTCATGTTTTCGAAACTTGTCTTTGGTAAAACTTTTGTGGCAATATCTGCTGTTGGATCACTGGTTGGAATATAAATGTCTATCATTCCTAACTTAGAAACCAGATTATCACAAGTTGTTTTAAACAAGGCTTGAATTGGAATATCCGCTGTTTGAAAATTGGTAGAAGTATACAACATCTTGATCGATCCTTCTTCAAGTTTTTCCTTAATGAAATGCCTATCAATCTCCACATGTTTTGTTCCATCATGATGAATAGGATTCTTAGTAATGCTAATTGCTGCTTGATTATCACCAAACATCTTTGTAGATTTCTCAATACTTATTTTCAATTCTACCATCAACCTTTCTAACCACATTCCTTTATATATAACTTGTGTCATTGCCCAGAACTCAACTTCAACACTGCTCCTTGATACAACTGATTGCTTCTTACTTTCCAAGTCACTGAATTGCCCTAAACATAAGTGCAATAGCTCGTTATGGATCTTTTATCAGTCAAGGATCTTGCCTAATCTGCATATGAGAATAATTCAATGGTTCTATTAGTGTTCTTCTTGAAGTAGAGTCCTCTTCTTGGGTTCATTTTTACATATCTTAAAATTCTGAATACTACAATCATGTTTTCCTCAGTTGAGTTATTCATGAATTGACTTACAACACTCATTGAGAACCCAATGTCTAGCACCGGTAAATTAACTTTCCAACTAACAACTGATACCTTCCCTTATCCATTGGTGGATTGTCTTTAATAGTTGCAACTTTATAGGTGACATCCATAGGAGTTTCAGCTAGCTTGTAATCAATCATCCCTATCTCCTTGAGTAAATCAAGTATATAGTTCTTTTGTGATACAAAGATCCCTTCACAAGATCTTGAAACTTTCATTTCAAGAAAATACTTGAGATTGCATAGATCTTTAATCTCAAATTTCTTGCCTAATAATCTCTTAACTTTACCAATTCTTATTTCATCACTGTCTATCAAGATAATATAATCAACGTAAATGATGAGAATAAGTATACCTCCTTTGAATGGATGATGAACAAAGAGTGTATGATCTACCTGACACTGAGTGAATCTAAACTTCTTCATTGTCTTAGTAAACCTGTCAAACTAGGGCCTTGGTGATTGCTTAAGACCATAAAGAGACTTTTTCAATCTGCACACTTTATTTGAAGTAGTGTGTGATCCAAGTCCTTGCGGGACTTCCATAAAAACTTCTTCTTTCAAGTCCCCATTCAAGAATACGTTCTTTACATCTAGTTGATGTAGTTGCCACTCTAAATTTAACGCCGCAAAAAATAAAACTTAGATGGTATTCAAATTTGCTATTGGTGCAAAAGTCTTTTAGTAATCAATACTATAAGACCGAGTGAAACCTTTTGCCAACAACTTTGCTTAGAACCACTCAACACAACTATTTGCTCTATGCTTGACAGTAAATACCCACTTGCATCTAACCGATCTTTTCCCTCTAGGTAGATCTACAATTTCCCAAGTCTAATTTCTTTCAAGTGTACTGATTTCATCTTTGATGATGGCAAACCATTTAGGTATTTTCGAGGCTTCATGTCTATTGTTCGGAATCTACACTTGGGAAATCTTACTAATAATAAATGCATAAAAATTAGGAAAGAGACTAGAATAAGATATATAATTATGCATAAGATAGAGTGGTCGATTCCTATACTTCTTATGAACTTTCTGTACTACAATATATAGATTCAAATTGTCAGAACCAGTTTCATTATTGCCCTGCTCACTATTTTCATGTCTTGAATTTGCCTTAGACCTTTCTGTGACGTTAGTACTTGCTGTTCTTGATTGGAATTTTGTTGGTATTGGGATGTTTGAACTTCTCCCTCTTTCTGTGCAAAATGTCTCTTAGTATAGACAATGATGTTTTTTTATTTTTAAGTGATATAGATGCCCTAGGACTAGGCTGATTTGGAGACTATTTAAATGAGTTAGAAGGCTGATTTTGAGATTGACTTTTTAAAAAATTAGGCTTATGAAATTGAGGTGTTTGGTTCAGATATATAAGCTACTCAGAAGTGGTGTTTAATGAGTCATTAGCTATTCTAAACACATAATTTACTGGCTGTGATAATGAAGAAAGGTCGTTTTCTATAGGAATAATGTGTTGACTGTCCATCGTAGAATGCATTTGAGACTCTGGTTTCCTTATATCATTTAAATTAAGTCCCTCAGTTTCTAAAAAATTATCCAAAGTTGATATTCATTGGGATTCTCCTCTGAATATCAGTTTTGGAATAGAAAGGTTTATGTTCAAAGAATATGACATTGAAGAACACATAGAATTTGTTAGTAATAGGAGAATAACATTTGTACCCTTTTTGTGTTGGAGAGTATCCAATAAAGATGCATTTGATTGATCTTGGATCTAATTTACTATCACTTTTTGTTGATGTACAAACACTAAACACCCAAACACTTTTGTAGGAATATTTGATAGAATTCTAATACTTGGATAATTTTGAATTACACTTGACATGGGGTTTTAAATTTTAAGACTCTAAAGGGCATCTTATTAATCAAGTAAGTTGCTGTAAGTACAGCTTCTCCTGAACAATTTTTGGGAACATTGGTGGAAAGCATTAATGACCTAGCAACTTCCAATAAGTATCTATTTTTCCTTTTTGCAACCCCATTTTGTTGAGGAGTATTAACACATGAACTTTAATGTGTAATTCCCTCACTAGATAAATATTGTCCAAGTATTGAATTGAAAAATTCCCTGCCATTATTAGTTCTCAAAATCTGAATTTTTGTGTTAAATTGTGTTTGTATCATTCGATTAAAGTCTTTAAAAATTTTACTCACTTCAAATTTCTCTTTCATAAGAAAGACCCAAATACACCTAGTATGGTCATCTATAAATATGACAAATTATTTAGTCCTAGTTACATTATTAGTGTTTGATGGTCCCTACACATCACTATGAACAAGTGAAAAAGGGTGAGAAGATTTGTATGTCTAAGGTGGATATGGACAACAGGTGTGTTTAGACAACTAACAAATCTTGCATTGATAAAAACTAGCTTGTTTATTGATAAAAAGAGAAAGAAATTTTTTTTCCAAATACATGAAATTGGGATGTCCTAATCGATAGTGTCATAACATGATAGAACTATCATTGTTTTTAGCAACTGAAAAAGAATTACTTCTTTGATTGATAGTTGAATACACTCACTCTTGTCTACCAAGATTCCTTTGCACTTCAAGTAGTTAAAGTCTAAAGTTCACCTCAACACTCCCAATTATCCTCCCGGAATCCAAGTCCTGAAAAATATAGTGTTTAGCATTTAACAACACAAATATAATCTTGGATCAATTTTCTAATAGAGAGTAGATTACAATCTAAATTAATAACGAGAAGGACTAATCAAGTACTGGGTTCTCTGAAGTTTGTATAGTACCTATACCAGCCACCTTTGAAATGGAACCATCCACAATCCTAACTGTAAACTCCCTCTTACATTTACTATATTCATGGAAAACAATAGCATCACCTATCATATGATCTGATGCTCATGAATTCATAATTTAAGTATATAATCTCCTGTTACAGTTAGGGCACTTAGAAAATTACCTTTCTAAGCTACTGAACCAATTCCAATTACTGAGTTTTCTTGTGAAAATATTTTCTACAGAGTTTTCATCTGTTTCTTGAGTGCATCAAATTGTTCTCTATTGATTGACATTGTCGATTCTGTTCCTGAAGCTGTCTTTTAGCTGTTGGCAGTGTTTCTACAGCTTTCAGCTACTAAAGCCGGTAATGCACTAGTAAGATTGCCAACCAAACCAACAAGAAGGTTTTAGGCGTGGTTCAAGGGTGCTATGGGCCATAATTTGCAAATCATAGAATAACCCTTTAATAGCAGGTGAAGACAGCCCTCGAAAAATGCCTCAAAACAACGATCTGTTTGAAGTCTAGTTTTGATAGTGCCAATTGGGTACAAGGCAGCTTCAACAATAATACCAACAGTACCTCCAGTTGGAATACAATCAAACACAAGATGGAAGAAATCAAAAGGGTTATCTTGTGAGACAATGACAAATGCAAAAATCATTCCAGGTTGATGTCTACAACTCCATAAATTGTTTTTCATCACCAACCCATCATGTCGTATTTAGTCATCTAGGGAAGGAAAAGACTGAATACACTCTAATGCAATGAAGCTTTCTATTTTTTATTTTATTCCTTATTTGTCATTCCTCTAAAGCTAACGTATTTAAATATACAACTCTAATTTAATAACATCCACTAACTATCAACCATTAACAATTATAGCCACTTGCCCATCTAACATCTAACTTTGACATTATCCTACCACTAACAATTATTTAAACAAACGTAGCCACACACCCACCTAACTTTGACATTATCCTAACAAATACATTAGAAAAAAAAAAAAAATTTCTACGTAACTACTTTATCTAATAGCTAGAAAACACATATCTCAACAACATTATTTTGACTTTTTTTTTTTTAAATATGGAAAGGAACTAATGCTCGTGTTGTTAAAGCCTGTCAATTATTTCTTGGTCAAAAAATAATATATATTTATGTTCTAAAAATTGTTTTTTGTATGGTCATCAAATAGGTTACCATAAATGTATACATCATATATATTATATATGTTGATATAATTTGATTGAAAATTTATAACTTTATTGATTGAAGTTGCTGATTTGATCGAAAGTTCAAAACTTTATTAATGGAGTTGATAATTTGATTGAAGCATAAAACTTTATTGATAAGGTCGATAATTTTATCAAAAATCCAAAATCAATAAAAGTTCACTCATTATTTTACTTGCCTCTCTAACTTGTGCTTTATTCTTATCAAACTTTTACTGATTTTCAGTGATAGTGGCTGAGTTTTTCATAGTGTGATCAAAAGCCTGCTAGAGTTTTTTGTTTAGAAAAATGGGTATGGAGATTCATGCAGCTGTATTGAAATTAAGTCAGAATCTTGATGTTTATATGGCAAATGCTTTGATTTTTATGTATGTTAGATATGGTAGAATGACTCAAGCTACATGAGTGTATAATCAATTAGAGAACAAGGATAGTGTGTCATGGAATTCAATGATCACTGGTTTTGTACAGAATGGTCTTTATAATGAAGCTATTCATTCTTCCAAAGATTGCTCACTTGAAACAGTATGTCATGCCGATCCTGCCCTTATATATATTAACAAAATTTAGGATTTTGAAGAATTAGAGTATATTATAGATTATCTAATGTGGAATGGTCTATTATTGGGTTGCCTTTTTTTTTTTTTTTAAATGGTAACAAATATGGTATATTATTGATCTTGTTATGGCTAATTAGAACTTTCCATTTTATAAAACTTAGAGATACTTAGGACAAATAATCGGTGATCAGAGAAGAATAGAAAATGTTTAGAAGTCTTTTAAAGCATGGTGTATACAAATCTTTAATCTTGCAATCTTAGCTTTTACTATTGATTTGTGTTTGTCCAGTTGGCTAATGTATGGCCATATAGAGTGACTCTTTATGTTATGTTGGTGGAAGCATGCCCATTTGAAGACCAGGAAGACCCAAAGAATTTCAGGAAAACCATTAATGTAAGTTACCTTTTTATTAGGCTATTGCCATCCATTAAGTTCCTATTGTCATTTTTAATATCTTTATCATTGTCTTTTTGCATTGAATAATGGTTGTATAATACAAGATCCCTGATTATCTTCACATATATGAAGATAATTAAGCAAATCCCACTAAGGTATGTATGATGATAAGTTGCTAACATTGTATAATAAACTCTTATTATGGAAATACTGATAAGATCAAACTACTGTGTTGTGTTACTTTTCCCTATATCGTTTGAATTGTAAATTTTTTGTCTATTAACAAACTAAAAACTTTTTAGTTTATATTTTGATGCTAACAACCAGATAAGAAAGGGTCAAAGTAGTTATGTCTAGATATAATTGCTAGATTTAAATAGTCTTATTTGGTCAATAATGATTTTTGGTTTGATATTTCTTTGGCTTAATATACTGTTGATTTAAGTTGTTTGCAAGTTTTCTCATTTCTATACTTTAAGATGTTTGTTATTCTGACTATGTTGAGATTTTCTGGACATTCTATAGTTATGGCCAATAATTCTTATTTGAGACTATAGATTTGGATCGTTATGCAATTAATGAGTGAAAATTTTGTGGCTTCATTGTTTCAATATGGAGTCTTGTTCCAGGTTGAATGTAAAGTTCAAAAGTCAAAAATTTTGTTGAATTTAATATTATATATATATAAATCATGAACTCAGTTTTTCTAAATCCCGACTTAAATTTAATATCATCCCTTAGCACATTTAGAAGTCAAATTGAAATTTTAAATTTATAACTTCTACTTATTAGCCTATTGTCGTAGTAGTTTTATTAGATTAGATTCTCTATTTTGTGTTAGTTTAACTTCTATAGCTTTGATTCATTCATATGGTTGTATGCTTTGCTTTTTGTTAGTTTAATTAACTTGTGTTGAAATTGTCTTATAATTTAAAGTTCAACTTTCATAGACCCTATTTATTTTGTAAAATTTACTAATTCTTTTCATTTTGCGGGGAACTAGAGTAAATGGAAATATTACACCCAAGAAAGAAGTGTTTTTTGATCTTTTGTTTTGGACACTTTCTAAATATATATATATATATATATATGGTAACTCATATTTGTGTTATCTATTGGTAGTTTGTTAATGTAAATGTATATATACATATATATATACACATGTTAAATACTTAGTGACAACTACATATTATACATCTTATATATGATTTTGAGAAAATCTATGACATTTTGTTTGGCATGGAAACGAATTGTGCTTGATGTTTTTAGGACTGAAAGACAACTTTTTGTATGTATCAACTTTATATAATATAATTAGATGTTTATTATAAATACATATGTGTATGTGTCAATGCATTGAATTTATTACAATTAATAATTATAATGATTTAATATTATTGAATTATTTGTATTTAGTGAAGAATAGCAACTTGGCATTATTATAAATGATATTGTAATGACCAATAATAAATCCTTTTGAGCTGCCATAACAAAACTAAATTGGCCTACAAATTTTAATTGATGATTAATTATTCTTAAATGTAGTGGCAAATTTATTTTGACGTTGAAGCATAATTGTATTGTCATGATAAGCTATTTAACGATCATAAACTAGTGTCATAAAAATGGTCAAGTTTCCACAACATCCTAAATTACAGCATGCTGGACCAATCCCGTTGAAATCATATGATGGCATTTTTGCTCTGCCTTCATAGGCTCATTTTGTTGTAGTGAATTTGTTTTTGGGAGGTTTAAAGAAAGTGTATTTTAATATTTGACTTAGTGTTTTTTAAACATATTGACTAAAGTCCAATCAATTTTTTTAATTTTTTAAGCATTCCCTTTTTAACTTTAAAATTATTTTTTTTAAAAGAAAAGTGTAGACCAAATGGCAAGTCAACAACCCACTTAAAATAAAAACAACTTATTTAAATCCATCATACACTGGATCAAAATTAGACTTAGAAATTGATTTATTGATTATAGTATTAAATGTTTATAAATAAAAAAAATAAAAAAAAGTGTCCAACAAATACATGGTAACTACTATAGGTGTGACAAGCAAGTGTCTACAACAAATTTCAAAAATCAATGTAAATAATAGAATATATTAAAAATTGACTAATTAATCTTTAAAATTAATTTTTTAAATTTCTTTTACATGTATATTTTGCTCTTAATTATAATTTCATGTGGATACTTTACCTTGTTGAATGAAAAAAAGAAAAATTAAAAAAAATCTCAATCCAGATCTTCAAGTTGAAGTTAACAATTTGGAAATATTTAATTATCTTGAAAAAAAATTAAAAGGGGATTAATTAAAAAAATATCACAGAAAAAGAAAGAAATTTAAAAAAAAAAAAAACTTCAAAGAAGATTTGGATCACTGGAAGCCCAAAATTTTATTTCAATCTGTTATTGATAATCACTATATTTTATTTTGAATCAAATATTTATAGAATTTATGAACAAATTTTAACATAAACAAATTCCCTTTTTTTTTTTTTTTGTTTATTAAATTGTAAACAAATTTTTTCATTATTTTCCAAGTTGGGGTTTCCTGCAACCTAACAAAATCAACACTCAACAATTTATAAGTGTGCCACAATGTAATTTCACTAAACTTGACAATTCAACAATTTTCTTTAAATTCGACAATAATTACTGCAATAGTGTGGGTTTAAATGTAAATAAATTGGAAAGTTAGCTTTGTTTGTTTTAATTAGGTCATACTTCAAGTAGGTAATTTGTATTTAAGTCATATAATAATTATCTTTTTATGATTAGATGATATGTAATTATTTATTATGATAATAAATAAAATAATTTTCAAAATTAAAATTATTTATATTAATTTAAAAGATAGGTTTTCAATAACGTGCAGCCATGCATGTTGCTAAATGATGGGTTTTTAGCTAGTGTAGCTTTGCATGTTGTCAAAAGACGGGTTTTTAGCAATCTGCAGGTTGCCAAAAGGTGGGTTTTTGGCAACGTGCAACCTTACACGTTGCCAAAAGGTGGGGTTTTGGCAACTTACATCCATGCAAGTTGCCAAAGAGCGGTTTTTTAGTTGGCATATTGTCATATGTCCCTTAATTTAGACAACATGCATTTGCACATTGCCATATATCTCTTCCATAATGTGTAACATTTGCATGTTGTCGTAAGTGACCTATAACAACATGGATCTGATACAAGTTATCTTTTGAACGTTATCGTACCTTAAATTTCCTGTAGTTTAGTGCATAGGATTTGATGATGAGATTGGATTAAAAATATCTCATCTTGTGTTAACCTATGTTTGGATAGACCTAGTTGGGAATCAAAACCCAATCCTTTTGTTATGCGAATGCTCATTCTCAAATTCCATCATGGGATTTAATGGGATAGAATTAAAGGGCTCATTAATTACATTTCTTTCTTTCTCTTTAATCTCATTAATTGCACACTGATTTTTAATCTCATTAATTACACACGAATTTTCTTTCTCTTTCTTCTACCAACCTCATTGTTATTATTTAAATAAGAGTTATTCCAAAATTAATCTTTATTTACTCATACTTCAAAATAATATAATTCTTAAAAAAAAAATCAATATAACCTTTTAGAAAAATGATTTATAGGATTTATTTTATTTAAATCATTATTAACTTTATGTATAATGGAAGGTAGGTTATATAATAAAATATTTAAATTAATTTTATTCCAATCTACATTTTAGTAATTAAAATTAATCCTTGTATTTAAATTAATAAAATATTTTTTTCTTTTTTTTTCAAATTTTTATAAAATTAATTTTAAGTATATAATAAAATAATTAAAATAATTTTATTCCAATCCAATTCCAACCTACACCAAACATAATATGGTATAATTTTAATCTAATCCTAAGTTTTACCAAATATAGAACAATAATTTTCATTCAAATCCTATCTAATCCATTTCATTCCAATTTCGCGTGCTAAATATTGTTGTGAGACCCATCTATCTCTATAAAGCAACATAAAATTACCATCTCCAATACATCACTTGGACCCTCTCTCAATGATATCTCTACCATAGAAAGGATTACGCCAAAGATATGAAGTTGAAAACTTGCTTTTAACCTGCAAAAAACAAGAATTTAAGTAATAACATGCCTTAATGACCTTTGTTATAAACAAGAATTTAAAGATTTAAAATCAATAATATAAAATTGAAAGCTTTTGGTGTTACAAACTTTTGGCTATTATAAGACTTTAAAAGTCATAAAAATATTTACTAAAAAAAAAGTCATAAAACTATGTATTAATATATGGTTATTTAATTTTATATTATTACAAAAAGAGTTAATACGTGAGAATTTACTAATAAAAGATTTAAAACTAGTGATATAAAATTGAAAGTTTCTAGGTGTTACAAACTTTTGGGTGTTATAAAACTTTAAAAAGCAATAATAATATAAATTAATATATTGTTGTTTAAGATCATCAACAATAATATAATAAAATATATCATGAAAAAATGAAGGCTATTATCATGAATAATAAGACTTGAAAAACCATATTATTAATTCATCAATTTTATTGTTTTGATGATGATGATGATGATGATATCATAAGAGTAAATTGTTATATTGTTGTGACTTCTGAGACATTTCATGATAATGACCGCATTCGGTTATAACTTTTAAAGCTCTATTAGGTACAACTTTTTTTAAAAGATTTTTTTAAAAATAGATCTTTTACAAATAAAATTTTTAAAAAGAAGTTGTTAATCATTTGGTTGTCAATTAAAAAAACTCTTTTAAATTATAGATCGTTTAGTCGTATTATTTTAAAACTTCTTTTAAGTTATAAAATTATCAAAAAGAACAATTAAAGGAAAGTAAAATATTACAGAATAATATTTGAGAAAATACTAAATTTATAATTAAAAAAATTACAAGATATAATAAAATAATTGTACGAGCTTTGAAATAAAATATCAAAAACTCAAAGTGTAACAATAATAAAATTCTTCCAATTAAAACATTCACATTACATGTATATATAAACATTAACTTAAGAAATTGAAAACACAATCTATGTGTATATATATGTATATATATACACATATATATATGTGTATATATATACATATATATATGTACATTATTTTTTTTTTTAATTTTTGAAAATGAAAAACTATTATAAAAAGGGATATCATGAAAAATCCCCCTAAAAAGTATACTAATTATGATTAAGCCCTGATTTTTTATTACGTAAATCGGCCCCTATTGTCAACTTTTCATCTAAAAAGTTATAATTTTCCATCTAAAAACGTAAAATGATTAATATACCTTTATTAAGATTATGTAAAACTTTTATCATACCTTTTAAACTTATGTAATTACTGAAATATCCTTTAAATTATTAATTAATAATAAGATTAAAATTATATATATACATATATATGTACATTTTATTTTTTAATTTTTGAAAAATAATTTTTTTTAAAAATAGGGTAAAAATTAAATTCAAATTTATTTAAAATATTATTAAAATAAAAAATAAAAGAATTAAAAAAAACTAAAAATAAATAAAAAAAAAAGTTTAAAAAAAAATGAGACAGTGAAGATTCAATCACTAGATTAGAGCTCCGAGTAAAAAAAAAATCTTTGGTGGATGGTGGAGATCTAATCTCTAATATGAAGATTGGATCTCCATTGTCTGGTTCTTCATCTAAACCACACACACCTTCTCTATCGATAGTAACCCAGGAATTCAACACCAGTCCACCTTCTCACCAGTCACCTTCTCTATCGACAGTGAAGTCTCTCATTTCTGACCTTCACTTTACCCACCACCACCACCACCACAACCACAATTGTCATTGTCGTTGCCTCTTCATCAACAATTTAGAAAACATAAAACACAAAAACCACCAATGAAATCTAATCTCTTGCAACACCTAATCACCCACCATTATCAACTTCAAACCCCAAAAAACCGATCACTATTCATTACCCAATCACCCACCATTACCGTCTTTAAACATCATCTTCATTCAAACCCAGAAAACGAAACCCAGATCTTCAATCAAACACACACCACAGTTCAAACAAATATAGTTCCACTTCCACCAAAACCACAAACCCACAAACACTCACCCCTTGTCCCAACCAATTCACTAACATAACAACACATAGAGAGAGATAAAGGAAGGGGATGAGAAAATGAAAAGACTATAGCCGATGCTCGATCTCCCAAGTGAGAACGAATTGAAAAAATTATTAATCTTTTAATTTTAAATTTTGTAATGATTTTTTTAATTTTTAAATTATTTTGATCTCCACCATCCATATTTAAAATGAACGGTAAAGATTTTTTTTAATTTTGTGTGTTTTAATTATTATGCAAATTTTTTTATTTTAAAACTTTAATTATTTTATTAGATTACCATTTTACCTTTGAATTTTAATAGTAGTTGAATTTTTTAGATGGTAGGGAACAATTCATTTAATTAAAAAAGAATTAAAGGCTAATCATGATTAGTTTATTCACGGGGGAGCTGTTTGTAATATCCCTTTAAAAAATAATCCAAACGATACCATACTTTGTTTTGTATTGCCTTTTTTTTTTTTTTTAAGTAGATGCCGTACTTTACTTGGTCGGATTATTTGGGAGCGGATTCGGACCCATGATCACGTCGTCTTCAGGAAGGACACGTGGCGCGGTCTGAATGGAGCGTTGAACATAATCCCTAAATAAGAAAGAAAGGGGGATCCAAAATCCGTAATCACTCAATCAATCGTCTGATTAGTTTCCAGTCTCAGTAACTCTCGCCGCCTCTTTCATACTACCGGCTGCCCTCCGTCGGCGTCGCCGATATCAAGGTACTCACTACATTAGATTTATTGAATACATTATTATAATCTATATTACTCATGATTATGCTCAATTGGTTACACTAGCTTGAATTGCCTGTTTCTGCCTCAAAATCACCTAATTGAAACCACCCCAATTTCAACTCTTTCTTGCTTTCTTTGTTTCACTACTAAGATTTCTATGAAAATAAAAAAGTAGGTTTTGGCTATGATTGTTGTTTTGAAGATGGCATATTTGCAAGCAATTGTGTTGTATTTTACGCAGGATTAGTTATTTTTATTTTTATTTTTAAATACCACTTGGACTTGACCCTGGTGCATTATTAGACTGAATGAATGTTTATACCACCAAGTCGCATTTTAGAATTGGAAGGATTGTTTGGAACTTGTAATGCTTTTGCGATACTAAGGATAGATTATATGGAATACATATACGGTCTTTGTAATGATCTTTAGTGGGTGACTCTGTCTAGAAGTCATTGAGTGGTCATTGTTGGTATGTATCGTGCTCCTTTGGAGGGGTATTTGAGTGTAATGTGGTTTTAATTTTTTGTGTGTTTTTTTCATTTAATGGTATTGGGTGCTCTCATTAATTTTTGTTGTTAAAAGATTAAAGACAAATTTTGTTTAAAGAGGTTTTGTGATGGTTAAGCGAGAAACTGATTTATGTTGTTATTGTTGTTGTAATGTTTTGAGTGATGTTTTTGAGGATTCTTTTGAATTGGAATTTCTTTTCTGCTGAGAGAGGTTGGTATCTTGCAGGTAGTTTTGAGTGATTGGTTGTAGGATTTGTTTGTACGGAGTTAGCAATTTTGTTGAAGTATGGAAGCAGAGGATGTTATTCACCTTGCTGCTTCTAGCATTTCTGGCTTTGATGATGAAAACGAGGATAGTAAGGGTCCTGATCGTGGGCTGCCTTGTGAAGCTGATTCTCAAATAAATTGTTCTGATAATTTAGAAGATGATTCGAAGAGTGAGAGCATGGAGATCAGTGGATGTGATGTTGAAAATGAAGATGGTCACTCGGTAGAGCAGAAGGAACAAGATAAGGGTATCATCAGTGATTCATCTCTAAAGGTTGAGCTGACTGGAACTGTTGAATTAGCTGAAACTGTTATAGCGTCAGCTCAAATGAATAGCTCCAACTCTACAGTGCATGTTCAAAATGGTTTCCCAAATGTCCAAGATGGAAGTCCCCTCTGCAATCGCGTGTTTGATGTCAGTTGTATCCTATTTTAAGATTTAATTTCCTAACCATGTTTGTTACATATATTGCAAATTCGTTGAGGACCAAGAATCTTCGGAAAATGAAACTAGTGGACTTTTCCACATATTATTTTTATGATTAAATGCCCTAGATTTATAACTCTTTTATATGCCTGTGGAAGAAATTTGTTTCTAAACTGCAGTTTATCATGAGGTCCTGATGATATGTGTTCCATAATTCAACATGCCAGCTACATCCGGTGCTAAGAGAGCCCGGGTGACATTCGACGAACAATCTCCTTCTGTGCGTGTAATTTATAATTCCATATCAAGGTTAGATGGAAGTACTCAGAAAAACCTTAAAGCCGGAATTTCATGTTTGGGTTTCTTAAATCTCTTGTGACTATACCATAGAAGCTTCTCTTGGAGATAATTTTGATTTCTCTTTAGCTAAAACATTTTGTTTTTTGTTTTTCCAGAGCTAGCAGACAGAAACTTGGGGAATTATTACAGCAGTGGTCAGAATGGCATGCACAACATGGTTCATCATTAAGTGTGAGTTTTGGTGAAGTTTGTTATTTTAATGTTTTGTTTTCCCTTTTAGATTTTCTCTTCTCCATGCTCTTTTATTTAAAATTAGGTACATGAAGATGTTCGTCTATTTAATTTTTTATTTGAGCATGAAGTAGCCTGGGTTGAGACCACTTGTTTGTTTGTTTTCTTTTTTTCTTTTTCTTTTCTTCTTCTTCCTGTGAATAAAGTTTTGTTGTTTTCTTATTGCAAATATCAGGCAAGGAGGTTTTATATATTGTAGTAAACAAAGGTGATCAGGATTCACAGAGCCCGCCTTAGTTATATTTTGTCTGGAATTTTATAGAATCTCAGCAATTACGTTATAAGATACTGTCCTTGTCTTTTAAGTCCATTTGATGTTGGTTTGAGAGCTTTTACATAAACTAATTTATCACTTTAATTATTATTATTATTATTATTATCATCTGTACTTTCATTTGGCTACCTTTTTTTATTTATCTTTTGGAGTTCATCATGTTTTATGCAAGGGTATCATGATTGATTGAGGGCTCATGATCTTTTCTCTATTGTCTTGTGGGTTTTAGGCATGATATTAAATTTGAAGAGTGAGATGATTGGTGGCTGGGAGTTTTCATTTATTGTGGAGTTGACTTTCATTAGAAGATATTGGTGACTTTTTTAATGTGACTATTTTGAGATTTCAATTGAAGCACTTTCAACTCTCTTCTTATCTGAGCTCTTGTTTTAGATAATTAGAATAGTTTGGCGGCATGGTTGTCATATTATTACGTATAGGAAGTGTGAACCTACCTTTAGAATTCACTTTCTGGAGCAAGGTTTGTTCACCCAAAGCATGTAATTGCTTTGGAGACTTTTGTTGTCAAATATGGGACTAATTAGTGTTCTTATGGAAGTACAGAAGTATGACAAAAGTGAATGAAGTCTTTCTGATTTATTTATTTTTCAAGGTGGCAACCATGTTTCCTCTAGCTTTTTACTATGTAGCTGTTGATGAACCCTTGCTTGATCCCCTCTTAGTTATTCTTCTTCCAGTTTACAATTGCCCTTAATTAGTGGTAGATGCTGATTTTCAGATTTGTGTGAAACTTGGTACATTATTATTTTTGATAAACTATTAGATTAAATGATGATGATGGTCAATAATGCTGAAATGCTGCCTAAGTTTGTGAAAGAAATTCTAAAAAAGAAGGGGTATTGAGTATTCACAGACTGAAAATATATTTCAAAGGGCCCCGAACCTAAACTGTAGAAAAGGAGAAACAAATGGTAAGTCTTTCTTCTGGTTAGTTTCTCTGAGGGGCAGATGTAATTAAGGGTCTTGGTGCTAAGATGAATTAGAGTATCCAATGCACCTCTTTTGAGTATATTTTTAATTTAGGAAGGTGTGAAGTTTTATTATTCATTACATACTATCTCTTTTACCAAAAAACAGAGGATGCCTTAACTTAATTTGACTTTTATTCATCTTCATCCAAGTTCACGAAAGAAACTTTAGGAAAGAAGAGATACTGACAGGCTGAAAATGTAGTTTAAACTGTCAAGGACCCAGAACCTTAAGTATAGAAAAGGAGAAACAAATGGTAAGTCTTTCTTCTGGTTAGTTTCCCTGAATGGCATAGATAATCAAGGGTCTTGGCGCTAAGATAAAGTGGAGTATCAATTGCACTGCTTTTGAGCATGTCTGTAATTTGGGAAGGTGTGAAGTTATATTTTTCATTACATGCTATCTCATTTTCACATTCAATGCCTTACCTTCATCTGACTTCTATTCATCTTTGCTCTGTGGCTTTGTTTTGTAATATTAAGGCTTCTGAATTTACCCACTATTATATCTGCAATTTTTTTATTGTGATAGGTTCTTAAGTCTTGACTTGAGCTAATTTATTGTTGAAATCTTTATAGGATCCAAATGAAGTCGTTGAATCTGGTGAAGAGACATACTTTCCTGCTATACGTGTTGGGTTGGAGAAAGGTTCTTCAGTGGTAAGTTTGCAAATATATGTGTATGTTCCTGAGCACATTAGTTTCTATGCCAAGCATTACATTTGTTTCCATTTGAATACCGCAAATTATTGAAATTTAATTCCTTGATTTGTATCTTCAATTTTTGGAAACCTTTATAGACCTTTTGATGCTTATTAACATTAACGTAGCCATGGTTTTGTTTCAATAAATTTCCTAGTCTCTAAAATTGTTTTACAAACATGGCTTTATAAATAACTTAACGGAAAGAGAATTATTGAAAACAAATCCTAGCATTTTAAAATCCCATTTTGATTAACAGATCAATGACATCAATTTTGTACGACACCTAAAAATCTCAATGATACATTTTTTTGTCAAATAGTTAGAACTGACAATCTGATAAAGTGTTTGAATTATAAAAGAATTGAAGTTGATAAAATAACTTAGGTAAAATGAAATGTCAAGTTGATGTATACATTTGGACATTTTCATGGTAAAAGAAAAGTATTTTGTTAGTTTTTGTGGATATCATTTTATACCTGTATTTACTTTAAATTCCGTCCGTTTCTTATGAAAATTAAAACGAAAGGTTTAGTATAAAGATGTATACTGCCGGCCCTGCATCGAAAACTATGCTATTTAAGGACTGTGACGAATGTCAATGTTGCAGTCATACTTAATGATACCGGTAGATGATGCTATAATGTTTTCATTTCAATAATTTAATATGCAATAAATTGTATTTAATTATTTATCACATAATATATCACTTGTAATTTAAGAAAATTGGTTATTTGTCCTCCTAGAAATTGCAAGATGTGTTAACCGTGTTGATTCAAACTAAGCAATTTCGTTTTGGCAGAGAAAAACCTTTAAGGATCTTTATTTTTGGTAAATCTGAAGGGGGAAGGAGTTTATATGATTGATAATGTCTTGTAGTAACTAGTAACAGAACCAACAGTTTAACCATACTCTACCTGTGAACCTGCCTTTAAAGTTGGAGATACCTTCTGGGACAACAAACCTGTGGTCTTTAATTATATCATTTAGCATCATCTTTTTTAATTTCTTGTAGTGACAGAACCATTATTTTGATCTCTACTCTGCCAATCAACCTGCTTCTGAAAGTAGAGATACCTACTCGAACACAAACTTGAAATGCTTAGCTATAGCGTTTAGCATTCTCTCTTTCAATTTTCCTGATAACATTTTTTATTTCAAGCATGCCTGTGATGTTCTCTCAAAGTTATATTCTGTCACAGAAATATGATAAAGTGTTGTTTCTGAGTTTGTTGCTTTATATTTTATGTTGATTTATTCCTTTGAAGTGTTCTTTTATGTGTAGTCTTTTTGGATAGACAACCATACAAGGAATCAGCAGGACAAGGGATCACTTTCTTTTGATAGCAACATGGTGCCTCTTTATGATCGTGGTTATGCTATGGGCTTGACTTCAGGGGATGGTTTAAGTAATTTGGAAGGGTAAATGCTCTTTATATTTATATCTTTTGTAGATTTGTTTATGATTTTTGGGTTGAGGACTTCTAATTTGATGCACAGTTGTATTGAAATGTACATATATTATCATCAGGTGTAAGTTGTAAATTGAAAAATGTATTGTTGCATATGATGAGCAATACAGGATAGATATCACTCAGTTTTCACATTCTTGGCCAACCTATAATGATCACATTGCGTGGATGATGTTACACATTTGGTCATGAGATGGCTTGCTTTTAATTGAAGATTGATACAATGTTGCTTTTCTTCGTAAAATCCCCACACATTCTAAGGAAATGAATTAAGATGTCGTTTTCTATAAGTAATTTGTTGTGCTCCTCAGTATTTATTTGCTATTATTATTATATATTTAGCATTGTTCACATGTAGTTTTCTGTATAGTTAAGTGCAGTTATGTTTGTTTAGCCCATAATAAATGGATTATATTATTATATGATTTTGATGGAAACGATTCATTTGAGATCGAGGGACGACTTCAATGTGGGATAATGAACTGTGATACTTTGATTCAAGGTTTTTGGCTGCATGTAATACTGTGATTCATTTCTTTGCCCAGTGTCACTTGTATGTGATGGCCATTTTGTTCGTCAATTCCTCTTACTTTTTTATCCTTAACTTCTATGCGGGGATGATGAACTGTGATACTTTGATTCAAGAGTTTTGGCTGCGTGTGATTCATGTCTTTGCCCAGTGTCACTGGTATGCAATGGCCATTTTGTTTGTCAATGCCTCATACTTTTTTAACCTCAACTATTTTTCTTCTACTTAGCAGAGGATTGGAGATACTAGATGATGCTAGTCGTTGTTTCAATTGTGGTTCGTATAGTCATTCTCTAAAGGAATGCCCAAAACCTCGTGACAATGTTGCTGTCAGTACTGCTCGAAAATTGCACAAGTCAAAACGTAACCTGAGTTCTGCATCTCGCAATCCAACTCGGTATTACCAGAGCTCAGTTGGTGGAAAATATGATGGTTTAAGGCCTGGTGCTCTTTCAGCTGAAACGCGGCAACTCTTAGGTCTTGGGGTAATGTAGTTAATTTTCTATTATACTCTCTTAATGTTCATTGTGACATTGAAGTGTCTATGCGTTTTGTGATGCCTGTCCAAGTCTTTTACAGTGTGATTTAGTAAAAAATATGGTTGTAGCAAGCCAACCAAAACCTAACCTCACTGATTTTTTATTTTATTGATTGGTTGATTGAATCTCAATTTCTAGAGTGGCTGGGTTGTTATAATGCTTTAATGGGTTGATAAGGTATATAGGTTAAATCTTTTAGACGTGGGAGTTTAAATGCTTATGCGATAAGATGTTATATGTCAAATTTTCATTTCCTGCCACAGCTCCATTGTGAACTCTTGTAGAGATGATATGGTGGCTGTGATTGGGATGCTTTCAAGTTTATCATATATCGTATCTTATCGATTTAGATTGTAAGAATTGCAAAAAGTGAAAAGAAAAAGGAAAGAAATGAAGAAATAAAGAGAGGGAGTCAGTAATTATGGAATTATTTTTTATTTTGCTCAATGCGCAATATATTTGGACTGCTTGAGGATATTATAGAATGACATAGATGAGATGAGGTTTCAAAAATGAATTTTTGTAATTTACTACCTGAAATGTTACATCATGAATGATACACTGCCATTGGATATCTGAGTTGTGCATTGCCTGCCCTCTTGACACTTGTTGACTCTTTAGTTTACCCTATGACATGCATTGCATATGAAATTTTTGGTGTTTGCCCTATGGCACCTGTTGATTGTCATCAATTGGTTAGAACAAATTAATTAATGAATTTTCTGAGGCCAAAAATGGTTTTCATTTGATGTTGAAAAGAAAAAAAATGGTTTTCATTTGTGAGCCAGTCCCAAACCAAGTGGTAATACACAGACCAAAATATTATGATACTCGGTTCTTTTTTTTAATCATGTGTTTACTAATTAAATTGTTTTGACTTTATTTGTTCTCATCTTAATTATGATAGGATGGTAACGGAAGTCATTCAAGTTGTGCATAATTGATTTATTTGTTGGGGTAGGAATTGAAATCACTAGTTGAACTGACCGAATTGATAAAAGATGGTTTTGCTGCCAAAATGGTTTGGTTTGGTCTGGTTTTGATATTTCGCTCATTCAGCTTGTGCGTAATTTATTTTATTATTGGGAGTAGGAATTAAAATCGCTAGTCGAACTGATCGAACCAATAAAAGATGGTTGCCACCAAAATTGTTTGGTTTGGTTTCAATCTTTTTGTTAATCGAAATATTAATAGTTTGATTTAAATTAATTTGTCTTCCCATCAACAATTTACACATTGCATGTCTCACCCGTGGTCTTGATTTTAATTTTTTTTCTTCTATTGAGCTTGTATTATGCTTCAGCCTGCCATGCTCTACCATGTTCTGTGCTTTTGATGTTGGGTGTCAATTGGTTGCTTTAGGTTGAGATGGTAGTTGCATCTTTTAGCGGATTGAGATACATTGATCTGTCCTTCAAGTTTGTGAATTGTGATGATAAATGCTTTTTGCCTGCCACGTTCTGTGCTTGAATTTTTGTTCCTGGTGTTATTTGCATAGAGTTCTTTTCTGTGGTTCAATTATTGAGAATAACATCTATTAAAACACTTGAATCATAGCGAATTGTTGATTCTCCTTTGATTAGGTAGCTTGAGATGCTTTATTTCTTTATTGTACATTGAAGTTGTTTAATTGTTTATCCTCATATGGTGTTGTAGTATTACTGTCACTTGTCAATTTTTTAACTTTTAATGTAGTTATAAATCTGAAATCTGAGGCACCTTAACTGATTGAATTTGGCTGCTTTTATCATGTAATTTTATTAATCATATTCTTTTTGTACAGGAGCTTGATCCACCCCCCTGGCTTAATAGAATGAGAGAACTGGGATACCCACCAGGATATCTAGGTGAGTGAATGTATTGTGTTTACTGCTGTCATGTCTGCAATATTTATTTAAAGTTTCAACTGTTACGTAGTGCAGTCATATATGGCCTTGGCCTAGCTTTTGCTTTGGTTGGTGCATATACTGAATGTCCAACTTTCTGCTATTATTTTGTGTTGATCTAGCATCAGAAATAGGAGCTGGTGAATGGATATGGCGATTATGGTAGCAAGAAATGCCTTGCCCAAACAAAATTGTATAATTTGTTATTACTTAATTGTGCATTTTGGAATGGGATGCATATATACAAATTATACGTGGAGGATAAAAATAGTAACTGAAATATTTATTAAAAAAGATAATTATTTCTTATAGAGATTGCAATCCATTTGAGGCAATCCTAATAAATGATGCACTGCAATCTGTGAGTAATATGTTTGTCTGTTATGTTAGGAAGTGAGTGAATTTCCTAAGAGATTATTTTGCCTACTTATAATATTTTTGGGGTCATTACCAATGGTGGGCTGTTTTGACTTCACATGCTGCATTGGATCATTGTGGTGTGGAAATTTTCTTCTCTCACAATGGGAAAGGAACAGGGGAGAGGGACTGAACGATTTTGCCATCTTTAAGCAGTTTGAGGGGTTACTAGTGAAAATAACGTGGTTTATATGATCATGTTTTCATACTATAATTGTTTCGATTATCCCCATGTTAGTTTGTCTTGTTTTGCATGTTATTGAGTTTCATGCATGCTTATAATACTCATCTTCACATTTGCAGATGCTGATAGTGAGGATCAGCCATCGGGGATTACTATATATGCTGATGGGGAAGTCAAGGTAGAACAGGAAGATGGGGAAATTGTAGAAACGGAGCTACCTGAACCACAAAAGAAAAGGTCTGTTGAATTCCCAGGAATAAATGCACCAATCCCAGAAAATGCTGATGAAAAACTTTGGGCAGCTGGGCCTTCAAATTCAGATCCACATAGGGACAGATCTCACCACAGATCAAACCACTATTCAGAATCGATCAGTAGAGGTCATCTTCGTGAGCAAAGGTTGTCCAGGGATTATAGAGATGATGGTCCTCCTGGCTGTGACCCAGTAGTTAGCCCGTCAACCTCTAGTTATCCTCCAAGGTATGGTTTTAGTTACAGTCCACACAGCAGTAGCCCTGCCTTTGGTAGGTCTGAATCTGACAGATATAGACGAAGCCCATTGGTGTATGAAGATTATGGCACTCATGGATCTTATAGTTCAGCATACTCGAATAGAGATTATGTTACATCTAGATTTGAACATGAGGTTGATAGATACCGGGATGACTACAGCTTGGACCATTCATCCCGTAGTATGGATGAGTATGACAGGCATCGCCATCGTAGTTCTAGATGGTAAACAAAAGTATTGAATCTAGTTTTAACGTAACTTGTAAAGAAGCTTTTCTTGGCAGATTTTAGTTATGAGATTTCATTGTCCCCATCTAAGAAGGGGACTGTTGTACAATGTACAATAAATTAAGTAGAGGGATGTGACCAGCTTCTAGATGGTTTTGGAATGTATTTGTTTTATGTGATCTATAATGTTCCCTAACATCTTTAGGCCATGTGGGATAAGTGGGATTGGATTGGATTACTATGCTTGGGACATGATGGGATTGGATTAATTTAATACTATCGGTGTTTTTGTAGATCCACATGGAGATGAGATCCAAAGCCACTGGTCTGCGAATTTAGACCGAACTCACAAATATAATAAGCACGTTAGGAGACATGGAACCCACAAATATAAGCACGTTTACCTGTGCTGTTGCTGTTGATTAATTTATAGTTTTAAAACGACCATTTGGTGAGCTGTTTGTAGAGACTTGGAGGTTTAGAGACGAAATGAGGACGATCTAATTGTGGAATTTGGAGCGAGATCGGAGTGTTGAGGCACTTTTTGATAATTTTCTTCAACTTTGTGTTTGATAAAGTTGAGGAAGGTCTCAGACTCGGATTTGGGCCTCCATTATCATGATGTAGGCTCAAATCAGGATATACGGATTTGCGTCTCATCCGCATAGAGATTTTCTATTAAGTCTCGTTTGGTATGTGGAATATAATTTGATAGAATGAGATTATGGGATGAGATGAAATGAGATTGGATGAGATTGAATTAATACCTACTGTGTTTGGTGTAATTAGAATTGAATTGAATTGGATTTGACTAAATTAATTTAATATTTGTGTAACTTGATTTTTGAATAAAATTGAATAAATTAATCTTTAAATGTATTTAATAAAAATAAAAATTTATTTTTAATAAATTTTAAATTTATGAAGTTTTATAAATTTATTTTTAATTGATATTAAAATTATAAAGTTCATAAAACCATTGAATAAATTTATAATTATTGAATATATTTAATTTTATAATAAAGTAATTTTTTAATAATTAACATATATATATATATATATATAAGAAATCCCACGCGGCATTGATGGGATTTAGAAATTGGATTTTCACAATGGAGCCCACATGTTGTTAGGATAGGAAATCTCCCATGCGAAGTTGAATCACACAGGTTGGAAAAATTTTAATCTCAATCCCCTTCTATTATTCACCTTACAAATGCGCCCTTAAGGTCTCCATGTTTTGTTTTTGTTTTTTTGTTTTTTCTAAATCTCCATTGTCCATTTTGTTTTTAAATTTCCGTTGTAGACTATCGAATGGTGGAGATCTTTAACTCTTGTATTTTTTTTAATTTTAATTTTGTATTCGTTGGAGGAGTTCTAATTTTATTTTGTAGAAGATGTTAATGGTCAGCTTGAGCTGGATGCTCAATATTTATTCATTTTTTTTTTCAATTTCTTTTAGTTTCTAACTTTAATTTTAAAATAAAATATAAAAATAAGATGAATAGGCAAATATAGCCATGAAAATGTTAAGTTGACTAATATTGAATTACGACAGGGGGAGATCAATGTCATTAAAATGAAAAATTGTTTCCATATGTAAAAAGGCAAACAATTCAGGGATGTGGTGTTACTTACCCTTTATTTAAATTTAATTTTAATAATTTTATTTTTAATGATAAAATATTTAAATTAGTTTTAGGAAGGAATTAAACAACCTCTATTTGAGGTTTGCCTAATTACAAAAGGAAACAATATTTTCCCTTTCAAAAAAAAAAAAAAAAAAAAAAAAAGATGAGACAATATTTTTAACAAATTGACACATCACTCCATCATTAGTGATTGACTGTTAACTTTGATTGGTGTCAACTGTATAAAAGGACAAAAGAATCCCAAGCCTTCAATCAAATACCTTCATCATAATCTTGAAAAATGCAATAATTCCCTTAATTTTTTTAAGAAAAATTTAATTAAAACTAAAAAGAATAAAGCATGTTAAATTGAATTAAATTAAAAAGAGAAACAATTTAAAACATTGATTGATGGATCTTCATTGTCCATCTTAGAGATGGATGATTGAGATTTAAGTTAAAAAATTTAAAAATATATCGAAAAAGAAAAAAAAAAACTACAATTTCAATCTCTAAATTGTATCTCCAAGATTGCATTTCTAAGACCATTAGCTATAATCTCCATTGCTAGTGGATATCCCAAGCGATGAATCCTCATCACTTAGGATCCCAAGCGATTAGATTTCTGGGCAAGGGGTACTATGAAATAAATTTGTAATTCATCTAAAAATAGTAAGGTTTCATTTAAAAGTGGTTAGAAAGTGAACTCTAGTCCCATGATTTTACCTTATTAGATTTTCCATGTAAAAATCGTGTGTCTATTCCTTTCTTTTCCTTCTTCTAGTTTTTCTTCCGGCTATGTGCATAGTTGTTTGGCAAAATTCACTAATGGCACACTTACTAAATCAATAATCTTTAAAAATGGAAAATAATTTAATTTGTGATATATGATTTTACTATTCACTAAATTTATAGGAAATCATATTACATGCACCCTACATTTTAAATAAGAAATTAAATTCCTCTTGTAAAGGGAACTTTATTCTCATCTCTCAACCAAAGAATCAAGTTCCATTTTTTGATTCCCTTTCCTATGAAATTCATAAATTTCATTCCTGATTAGTATATGTCCCTTAAATGAGACAAATTTGTCGTAAAATATAATGTGTCAAGGTCATACCCTTTTTTTTTTTTCCTTGACTTGGACTACTACAGTGGATGGATGAGGTTAGGTCTCCTCCACAAAGGATTATCAATGACATTCTTGATGAACTAATATCAATAAAGAGGAGTTCTGCCTCCTCTTCTATGAAGGAGGCTTCGTCCTTTATTTTTTCAAGAAGTTTGAGCCTCATTAGAAGAATGTTGGCCTTCTTGTTGCCCTAATCGACCAAAATTCACTTGTCTCACGAATGAAATTCGATATATTTTTTCTTTTTAATACACTAGTATCAGGTCAAAACACTTTTTGAGCTTGGCAACAATTTAAAAGAGAGATTTGATCAACAAAAGATTGTGATCCTCCCAAATGTTCATTTTGCAATTGTTGGATCTCAAATCAATCTGTGAGTTTAATTCTACATCATCTAAAATTGTTACTCAATTGAAATTATATGGAGATAATGTCATTGAGCAAGACATATTGAAAAGACGTTTTCTACTTTCCATGCCTCGAATTTGGTTTTACAATAACAATATCCTGATCACAGATTTAGCAAATAGTTTGAGTTAATCTCATGTCTACTAGTGGCTAAGCAAAAATATAATAATAATAATAATAATAATAATAATGAATTTTTGATGAAAAATCATTAATATTGCGAACTATTGCGTTCCTAGAAGCGCACGCCAATTCATCAAACAATTGTAGTGGTTATCGTGGGCATGAACATGGCTGTGGTCATGGTAATAATTATTTTCGAGGCCATAGTGATCAAAAAGAAAGCAAAACAAGCCACCGAAAGTGGGAAAACGATGACAAAAAAAGACAACGAGAAAGGTTTGCAAAACAAATCCTCCAAAAAATTATGCATGAAACGCTTTAAGAAGCTTTGAATGAGAGAAAATTCAAGAAATGAAGAACAAAGAGGAATGAGAAGAATTCTAGAGAAATCATCATTCATTCATCACACTGAAAGCAATACAACATACTAGAGGCTTGCTGCTTGACAAGATTCTCACTAACTAACTTTGTTAACACTAATTAATTCTTCTTAGTTAGTTTGTTAAATTCTGTAATTGACTTTTGTTGATCACAGCCAATAGGATGCTAACATTTGTTTGTCACTTGTGAGCTTCTACAAGCTGACTTCAGATCAGCTGATCAGCTTGGTTTGTTAGCAATGCTGCTTGATTGATGAAGGCAACTATTCTGGTACCTTGCTGTTGCTGTCTTGCTTCACGTACAAGCAAAGCTGCTGCTTCAGGTTTTAGCTGCAGCCCAGGATTGAGCTGCAGGAACTGCTCCAGGTTTGAGATACTGCAGCCTTGCTTCAGGTGCATCAAGTTTGAGCTACTACAGCTTTGCTTCAGGTCTAAGCTACCGCAGCCTTGCTTCAGAAGCTACTTCAGATACCACAAGAGCATGTTGCTCATCAATGCGAATGTTTGTTTCAACTATGGAATGAAAAGGCCATTGGTTGCGTACATGTTGTATGCCTAAACATCTTATACAACTTTGTCAAGAATCATTGAAGGTAAAAGGAAAAGAGCTCAAAACAAATTTCATTTATCATGATGAACCTATTGACATAACACATTTTGATATTTCAGATTTCTTTGAAGACCCCAGTGGAAAAATTGGCCACTTCATTGGTGATGGAAATGTCAATACCAATTAGTGTGTCTGGTATTATGTTTTTGTTTACATTTCATCTTGTTTGGGTGTTTAGCTGGCATGTTTATTATTATGTTTACATTTCAATAAAATTTTCTATGATCTGTGACTAGGAAGGAATAATTTTGTTTCAAAAGAAAAGTAGTGTGCATATCAATGAAATTAGACGTTTTAGTTTCACTATTTCTTAATTAAATTGTAGTATCATTGAAACATTTATGTATATAGTTTTGTTGTTGTTTGGTTTATGTTATATTGATTTAATTTTATATATATGTGAAGATGACTATAAATCATATTAATGATTTGAACAATTCAATGATGAACGATGAAGATATATATCTTGTAAACAGTGCCGTGATGCATACAATCTTTTGAAACAAAAAGTATCTCTCCCAAATAAAATTAGCTAAAGCTGATGTTAACACAATTAATAGTAGGTACTGCAAAACTGATAGAAGGCTTCAAAAAGCAAATATTTTTTTAGGGAACAAAATTGCAAATTAATGATGCCTTACACCCTAACAAGTTTATTTGTTAAGTTTAAAGATATTTGTCTTAATCAATATTATATTGAAACTACTAATGAAGGCAATAAGGAATTTTTTTTTATCACTAAAATCGTATCTTGCTAGAAGCAAATACCAGAATAACTTTATGGTTTATCTTTTGGTTATATCACAGTATCATAAGAACCATGGAAACAAATCTTGTATTGATTCAGAAGTTCAATGATCCAAAAGTTTTTATGCTTTGGCATGATAGACTTGGTCATCCATGATCAATTATGATGCAAAGAATTGTTGATAATTCACACGGACATCCACTAAATAACTTGAAGATTCACTTACCTTCCAATAGTCCATACTTACTTGTTCTCAAGGCAAAGTAACTATACGTCCATATAAAACAAAGAGAATATTGAGTCTCCATGATGCGATACCCATAGTCGATAAAGCACCCATAGTAGATATTAAAAACACAACTCTAAAAAAGATTAAAACAGGATTATAAAATGAATTTTGGCTTGTTGATTATATGACAACCAAGAACCAAAATTATAAAGGAATCTTGACCCGTTCATTATATGTTGTCAATCAAGAACCAAAGTTATAAAAGAATGATATTGATGCCACTAACAAAATGAGATGAGAAGGTGAGAGATAAGTCGGATTCAATTGCCACAAGCATTAGTTTGATAAGATCACAAAGTTCTTTAAAGAACAAAAAAGAAAAGTTCTCATTCCATTATTCAAAATACTCATATGCCCTCTTTAGTTTATAAGAGTTTAGTATTTATAGACACTCTTGGAACAACTCTCTAAGCATGGGAAACAGAAGAAAATAAATGTAAACAACTAACAACAAAAAACAACCAACTAACAACAAGAAATAATAAAAACATAGTTGACAGAATTCAAAGAATTAAAAACAAACTCTTCAAATCCTGAGACCTGTTGAATACAGATCACTAAAATGTATTTAGTTATAACTTCCTCTTCGAGTCTTCAACTATCATGCTTCAAAATGTCAAAAAGAAGTTAAGACTCTGATATTTTCACCATATATGGCACGCCTCATAAGTTCTTTTTTTTATCACAAGATATAACATCCCAATAATACCCCTCGAGTAGAATCTTAATGAGTAACTTGCTTGCTTCCTGGGTTTCTATCATTCCCTCTTTTCTCAAAATAATTTATTCTTAAATTGTCGCTCATCTTTATCGTTGTCTGAAAGTGTAAATAAAACCTGAATTAACACTTAAAGCTTTGATACCAATTGATGCGAACCTCGTATATAAAGATACGATATCTATAGGTAAATTGAAACACAATCCTAAGAAAGATTAAAATGGCCTTATAAATGAAAACCTGGACTCATTGATTATGTCATTCAAGAACTAAAATTATAAAGAATTTTGACCCATTAAATATATGATAATCAAGAACCAAAATTATGATAAGAATGATATTGACGTCACTCCCAGGATATAAATAAGAAGATGGGAGAAATTATAACTGATTAAATTTTGGTAGACAGAAGTCAACAAATGCATCAACTTGGTTCAACATTTCCACCAACTTGCTCAATATTTCCTTGTGTATTTAATGTTTAATATCTTTTAGATCTTCACAGTGTATTTTATTGACTTGTTTGTTATCTTTTAGATTTTAAAAGTGTGTTTTATTGATTTGTAACCAATGAGGGGCATTTATTTTCAATAAGGGTAATTAAGTGGATGATTGCCAACATTAATGTTCTTTAAAACTATGTGTTTTGGAGTTTTTAAATACGACATATCATGACTATATCAAGTTATGCTTATGGCAATCGAAATTATGATCTTATCAAGCAACGCTTATGGCGATCGAAAACCATGACTTATCTCCCATCTTCTCACCTATGTCTTGGGAGTGGTGTTATTATCATTCTTATCATAATTTTGGTTCTTGGTTATCATATATTCAATGGGTTAAAATTCTTTATAATTCTAGTTCTTGAATAACATAATCAATGGGTCAAAGTTTTCGCTATAAACCTGAATTAATCTTTCTTTGGGTTGTGTTTTAATTGGATTATGAGTGTTATATCTTTATAAGGGGTTCGCATCACTCCAACTTTTTTAGAGCAAACTCGGAAGGATATATCCCATTTACCCACCTTATAGGCCCTTTGATATTTCACGGTAATTAATGGATGCATCCACTAGGGTGTCAAGTGTTTGTTTGCTTTTTACTCTTACTATTGCATTTGCTAGATTTTCTTGCTTGAATTATTAAATTATGAACACAGTTATCCAATAATCCAATTAAAGAAGAAATTAGATTTGATAATGTAGGTGCATTTACATCTAAGGCTTTTGATGATTGTGTGTCAATTGGGATTAATATAAAGCATCCTATTACTCATGTCCATACTCAAAATAATTTAGTAGAATCTTTTATAAAAATTCTTTAATTAATTGCTAGGCTTTTACTTTTAAAATCAAAATTACCAATTTCTTCTTAGGGACACTATTTTACATGTTGCAATATTATTACTTCGTAGTCGACCAACTAGTTATCATGATCTTATCTTTTCACTGTAAGATTTACAAATTGTCACTTTAATGAACAAGTTTCTTCATTGTTTGAGGGAAAAAAGAGTAATAAATGACATAAACTTGTATTGAATGCATCTTTTTTATCTTACATTGATCAAATTCACTTGCAAGGTATAATATAAGAGATTTCATATGCATTTATTAAGTCAAGGGATAATCCTAAACAAACCCCTGATTTTTGATAGATTATCCATTTTTCCTCATATAATTTCGTTTTTATTCAAAATGTCGTTTGACTTTTAAATAAACACCTAAAATATCCTTTAGAGACGTATTAAAAGACGATAATATTCCTGATAGTAACAGATTTTGTTAAGTGGATAACGTTGACCGTTTGACTCCGTGGTAAAAGCGAAAATGCGAAGAAAATTAAAAAAAGATTAATTAAAATATGACAAATTAAAATAAATAAATAATATTAATATAAAAATATATAAAAATGAAGATATTTTTATTTAAAAAAAAATATTGAATAAAAATGAATTTTTTTCTTGTCACTTAGCTCTCTTTCTTTCTCTTCTCTCTCTCTCTCTCTCTCTCTCTCTCTCTCTCTCTCTCTCTCTAAGGCTGTGTTTGGTGCATGGGATTGAGATTGAAAATATTCAAACTCCCAAATCCCATGTTTAGAGAGTGAATGAGATTGGATTTCAAGAATCCCAACCTCCTTCCAAATCCCATTCTTTTGGCATTTCTCAATCCCTCCAAAACCATGTCATTGGATGGGATGAGATTGGATTTGTGATTAATTTTTCTCTCTTCCCGTCTCTCTGGCAGCATTCTCATCTCTCTGTCACTCTCTTCCTCTCACCATCCTTCTCTCATCAAACCTCTCCTCCCTCTCTTCTTCTTCCTCTCCTTCCTCTCCACCACGCCGATCCGCCGCCGCCGCTGCTCATCGTCTCGCTCATCTCCTCCTCTATTTCTTTTTTTTTTTTTTTTTCCATTCTAAGTTGTGATACGACCTGGTTCTGGGTTCCCCGAACCCAGAACCAAGTGGTTCTGGGTCGTCGAACCCAGAACCAGGTGTTCTGGGTTCGATCGATCGAACCTATAACCAGATGGTTCTGGGTTCGAACAGAACCTGACTGGTTCTGTTTTTTTTTTTTTTTTGGGTTAATTTTATGATGTTGTTGATGATGTTGTTGTTGTGGGAGATGATAATTGTGATGAATTGATGGATGATATTGATGAATTGTGTGTTGATGATGTTGAATTGTGGGAGATTATGATATTGATTAATTGTGAGATTTGATTTGTGAGAGGAGATGTTTGTTTGTTTGTTTTTTTTTTCAGATTTTTTATAAAATTAATTTTATATAATAAAAATTTTAAATTAATTGTATTCCAATTCAATCCCAATCTATACCAAACGTAATACAGGATAATTTTTAATCCAATCCTAAGTTCTACCAAACATGAGATGGTGATTTTTCAATTCAATCTAATCCAATCCAATCTAATCCATTCCAATCGAATCCATTCCATTCCAATCCAATCCCGCGTGCCAAACGCAGCCTAACTTCACCAGTTTCTCTCACTAACTCATCATCATCATCTTCTTCTTCTTCTACTTGGTTGTTTGTTGTCGCCTCCACCAAACATCCACCACCATCCCCTCCCACACCGATTACTCTTTATTTCTATCTCTCTCCGATATCGTCGCTGCTTGCTCTCCCTTCTCTCCTCTTTCTTTTTATCGTCTGGGTTTGAACCCAAATGAACCCTCATTTGGGTTTGAACCCAAATGAGGTTACAAATCCAAATAAACTTTATCTAGGTTCGAACTCAAATGAACCTCAATTAGGTACGAAGCCAGATAAGGTTCCATTAACTAGGTTCAACTGGGTTCAAACCCAGTTGAGCCCTCAACTAGGTTCAACTGGGTTCAAACCCAAATGAACTAGAATGCAGTTAAACCTTCACCTGGGTTCAAACCTAATGAAGTTTTGATGTTTGATGATTTTTTATGTTTGACTTTTGATGATTTTTAGGTTTAGATGATTTTTTTGGGTTTTCAAGTGTGCTTAATGATGTTTGATATATATATATATATATTTTTTTTTAAAAGTTTTTGTGGGTTTATTGAATAATTGTTATTCAATGTGGATTTATTGATTTATTGTTATTCATATTTGGTATGTTGATTGTGTTGTTGATATGTTCATCTGTAATAGTTATGAATTGTTTATTATTGGTGGTGGGTTTAAAGGTTGATGATGATGATGTAATGGCTAGTGGAGATCCAAATTGGATCTCCATCATCCATCCAATTAAATGGACAGTGGAGATTCAATCTGGATCTTCAATTTTTTAAATTTTTTTTTATTTTTATTAGCTTACAATTTTTTATTTTAAAATATTAGTTTATAATTATTTTATTTTTTAAAATAAATTTTTGAGGGTTAAAAGTGTCCTTGTACTTGTTGTCTAATTGTAACAAATGAGAAGTTTTAGATAAAAATAAAATCACATGGGAGAAAATAGATAATCTATCAAAAGTGAGATGGTTGTTTAGGATTTTTCCCTGGTTCAAAAAATATATTTAAAATCATATTTGCTTGTTGAAAATACCCCAACATGGGTTGAAGTCTCTAAAGATAAGGTAAATGATATTAAACCATGACTGAAGTATAGTAGACTAATTGGAGTAAAAGACTTAATTTGAAGAAAGAGGAGAACACAAATGAAGCTTCAAACTCAAAATGGTTTTATCCCATAAAATTTTTAATTTCTCACTTTCAATATAATTTTCAAATGCATATGATTAATGTACTCTTTTTCCTCCACTAGCATTTCTCCTATAGGGTTTTTGCTAGTCAAGGTTTTTAATGAGCCATATTCTACATGAATGGACATTTAAGGAAGAGTTTCGTGAATGTTTAGTTAATGAATGTCCATTATATGAATTTAATCCCTCCAAATGTAACTTGTGATTTTCTCTTTTTTACTTTTAAGTTTATGACTACTATCCTTGGGCCTCGTTTGGTATACGGGAGCAAATTAAATTATTTTGATGGAATTGGATTGGATTGAATAGAATTGAATTTGACAAATTAAATTTGTGATATGTTTGGTATTGTATGGAATTAGATTAAAAATAACACACTCCATTGTTTGATCTATTTTTGGATTGGATTAAAATAATTATGTATTATATTATTTTTATAAAATAAAACTAAAATTGTTTTAATGTCATTTTAAAAAGTAAAATCTAACTTTTTAAAATAATATTTATTTTATTATTATTGAAAGATATTATTTTGTAATATTTTAATAAAGTATATAAAAATAATATTAAAGATAAATTTAATGGTTTATATAATTATTCTAAGAAAAGGAATAAAAAATGTAAAACAAAAAGTGTCCCATGTTTGGTAGGTTAATTTTATCCCATCATTATGGGATAAAACGGTTGCATGGGATTGGAGAAATCCAATCTCATGCAACCACCAAACAAGAGATTAGATTGGAATTTTACCAATCTCTTGTAACAAACAAGGCCTTACAATTTATAACACCATTATAATGTCGTTAAATTGTGAGTTTATAAAACTGGGACACACGAAATTGTATGGGATAATGGAAAGTTGAATAAAGGTCATACTTCTCTTTATCTTCAAGTTTAATTTCTTATTGTGTCATTGCTTTTTTGTTATCAATTTCATTACACGGTTATTGATTATTTTAACATTTTTGAAAGTTTCATTAAAAAATTTTGTTTTTAGCTAAATTTTGTACTTTTTATAAATTTTACATTAATTTTTTATATTGGTATTTCCGTTAAATCGTAGTACTTATTTCTATGGATATCAATATTTTCATCTTAGATGATAACTCATAAACATTATTCAATGTCATATAAAATTAAATTAGTGACAATATGGAACATTTATGCAGTTTAACAATATCCAAAATTTGAGTAGTTGTGTGTAAAGGATTGTAAGAGAAAAAAAAACACATGGCTATTTTTTTTTTTAAAGACCTTGTTATATTTAATAAGGGTTGGCCAAAAAAGGGGAACCAAGGGATTGAGCCGAAAATATTGATTTCACCTTGTATTTAGTTCGATTTGATTTTTAATGTTAAAAACCAAATTTTTTAAGTTTCGGTTTAGTTTTGGATTGGAAAAATCGACTTGACCCAAACTGAAATAAAAAACTTAAGGTAAAAAAGACTCACAAATAAAAAATCAACTTGACCTGAAAGTCGAATTAGACTAAACTGATTGTCGATTCGATCTGGTTTATATAATTCGGTTCGGTTAGATTTTTTATTTCAAAAATTGTTTTTTCTTTTCCTTTTTGGTTCAGTTCGATTTTGTCCAATCGAATCGAATCGTGCTCACCTCAAATATTAAGAAAGATAGAATGATGGCTTGGAACGCACATGGGACAAAATAGATGCTCTATTATCTTTCATGTCATCTCCGAATCCAAAACCGCCTCATTCCCAAGTTTTTTATTTTTTTTTTATTTTTTTCCGAAATAGCCTCATTCCAAAGTTAACAGCTCTACACACCGTGGCATTTCCATACCAAAAGGGTATTTTCTTATTTTTAATCTAAATAATAACACAAATTCCCAAATAGCCCCTACATTTTGCCACTATTTACCCCTCACCCATCCCTAGGATCCCTTACCAACCAAGGGCAGTTCCGTCCCGACACAGAACACATCTCCAGCACGCACGTACCACGCTCCCCAGCCGCCGATCCACATCCCGAAACTACCCTTGCGCTAGTGGAATAAATGTAGGCCCTCTAAGGGCAAAAAGGTAATATGAAAGGAGAAAGAAGCAGCGTCGGCGGGGCCCAGAAATAAAAAGCAAGGAACGTGAGTGATCCGCGCAAAGAACATAAAAGTGTGGGCTTAAAAAGAGAGAGAGAGAAAAGTATTCAAAAAAAAAAGAGAGAGAGAAAGAGAGAGAAGGCTGTTTAGAGACGTTATCGGACTCGAAATCACTTACTTGCCGGAATTTACAAGTTCCGTTCACGTCCGCGGGTTTTTTTTTTTTTTGGTTAAAAAAATTTTTGTTTTCTCATCCACTTTCCACTGTCTAGTTTTCGAGAAACTTGTCGGAATTGAAAAGTTTCAATTCAGTTAATTGGGGGATTTCGTTCACGTCCGTCAAGGAAATTAGGGTTAGGGTTTGTTATGAATTCTTGGCGATCTGTGGCTAAATTGGAGGACTAATGTTTACGCCGCAGAGAAAGGTGTGGTCGGGTTGGTCGCTGACTCCGGGAAGCGAGAAGAACGGGTCGGGTTCGAATGCGCAGAGTCCGAATCCGGGCACGGTAGAGGGGACTACTGGAGTCAAAGGAAAGAGTGTGGCTTTTGTCGAACCGCAAAATGGGGTCGGCTCGGTGGAGGACAAGGTGTCAAAGCTCGAAAGCGAGGTTAGTTGGATGTTGAAAGAATCTTTTTAAATTTGTTGGTTTTGGATTTTGGTTGTGGATGTTTATATATGTCATATGGGTGTAGTTTTTATTAAATATTGAATTGGTTAGTCGTCTTATGTGAAATATGTTTTGTCAGCTTTTGGATTATCAGTACAATATGGGGCTGCTGTTGATTGAGAAAAAGGAATGGTCTTTTCAGTATGAGGAACTGAAGCAGGCGCTTGCTGAAGCGAAGGAAGCCCTTAAACGGGAAGAGGCGGCTCATTTAATGGCAATAACTGAGGTTGAGAAGAGAGAGGAGAGTTTGAGGAAGGCTTTGGGTGTTGAGAAGCAATGCGTGTTAGATGTAAGATTCTATTTCCCTATTGTTCGAATTCGTTCGTGATTTTTTTATTTTTTTTTTTTAACTTTTTATGACTTAAAGAGATGAGAGAGATTAAAAAGAAGTGGGATATTATGATTGTATTGAATCAATGTCATATAAATAGTTCAAAGTTTGATAAATGCTGGTTTGATGAAATGCTATGTGGGAAAAGTGTATAAATGGAATTTTCTAATACTGGGAGAAAATTGGTTGCTGCAGCTGGAGAAGGCTCTGCGTGAGATGCGTTCTGAAAATGCGGAAATCAAGTTCACGGTTGATTCGAGGTTGGCTGAAGCAAATGGTTTGGTTACCAGCATTGAAGAGAAATCCTTGGAGGTTGAGGTGAAGTTGCGTGCTGCGGATGCCAAGCTTGCTGAGGTGAGCAGAAAAACTGCGGAGATTGAAAGGAAGTCCCAAGAGGTGGAATCTCGAGAAAGTGCCCTTCGAATGGAGCGTTTATCCTTCATTGCAGAGTATGCTGAAGGCCCTTCACTTTTACAGACTTTGTATTTTGAATCTATTGCTTCCCTCATGTTTATGCTTGAAGGCATGATGCAGATGTCATTTCATAGTAATTAATTAACTTGGTTCTGTTTTGCAGGCGAGAATCACATGAGACTAGTTTATCCAAGCAGAGGGAGGACTTACGAGATTGGGAAAGAAAACTGCAAGAGGGGGAAGAGAGACTAGCTAAAGGTCAAAGAATTGTTAACCAAAGAGAGGAAAGGGCAAATGAGAAAGATAAGATCTATAAGCAGAAAGAGAGGGATCTTGAGGAGGCACAAAAGAATATTGATGCATCTAATCTGAATTTAAACAAGAAAGAAGATGATATAAACAGCAGGCTAACAAATTTAAGTATAAAAGAGAAGGCAAGTGTTTCTCCTGTTCTGTATAAGAAAGGTTATTGTCAGTCTTTACATATGTAATTGTCTTATAGTTTATGCTAATATTCATTTTTTCATGTGAGCACAGGAATATGATGCTGTGGGAAAGAATTTAGAAAAAAAAGAGGAGGAGCTACTTGCACTGGAAGAAAAGCTTAATGCTAGAGAAAAGGTGAGTGCTTGTAATTGTGTTCTGCAGTAGCAAGATCTTTCGAGATTATGGTTTTTGCAAAAGTTTTTTTGCTTACTGAAATGTTTTGGTTATCTTGAGATGATACAGAAAGAGACCAGTTTTTTGTGTTGTCAGTTAGATGTAACACCTTCCAACTACGTTAACTGTGCATCTGGTCACATTTTGGTTAATTTAATTGGCTATGATGGAGTTGAATCTGGATTATTAAATTCTATAAGTTTTCTGCTACCCTTGATCTGTAATGCTTTTATTAGGGGATGGGTAGGATGGAATATGGAGGTCATTTTTTATGCTTTTTTTTTTTTTTTTTCCTGAATTCCTTCCTCTACATTTCTTGCTTTTGATTCCATTATTGCTATCTTCCGTGGAAAGTCTGTTTATTCATTTGTTTGGTCCTTTCTACAAGTAGATGCCGTGGTACTTGTATAGAGGCTGCCTGAACCAGGAATCACCTGTGGCCTCGACAAGACAAAAAAATAAGATTGGAATTATCATTAGTTATTAATGCCTCTTTGTTTCCTTTTGTTATAAGTTGCTGTCATAAAGATTACACATTTGATTTCTTTTAATTACCTTTTTTGTGGAATTGTTGCAGATTGAAATTGAGAAGCAGCTTGCTGAACACAAAGCCATTTTAGATGCAAAAAGCCGGGAATTTGATTTAGAGATTGATCAAAAGAGGAAATCTGTTGATGATGAACTGAAAAGCAGGGTGATTGAAATGGAAAAGAAGGAAGCTGAAATCAATCACAAGGAGGAAAAAATTGCTAAAAGAGAGGCTGCACTGGATAAGAAATCGGAGAAGATTAAGGAGAAAGAGAAGGATTTTGAATCAAAATTGAAAGCTCTGAAGGAAAGGGAGAAGACTATGAGATCTGAGGAGAAGAACTTGGAGAGTGAGAAGAAACAGTTGGTTGCTGACAAACAAGATCTTTTGAATCTTAAGTCTGAACTCGAGAAGATAAGGGCTGAAAATGAACAACAGCTGTTGAAGATGCGTGAAGAGAAGGATCAGCTCAAAGTCAGTGAAGAAGAGAGGGCTGAATATATCCGCTTACAATCAGAACTAAAAGAGGAAATACAGAAGTGCAGGCTTCAAGAAGAAATGCTATTGAAGGAAACTGAGGATTTAAAGCAGCAGAAGGAGAATTTTGAGAGACAGTGGGAAGAGCTGGACCAAAAAAGATCTGATGTTGAGAAAGAATTGAAGAAAATTAGCGAACACAAGGAAAAACTAGAAAAAGAAAAGCACATTGAGGAAGAAAGGTTAAGAAATGAGAAGCAAGCGGCACAAGAGTCTATTAAAAGGGAATTGGAAGCTCTTGAAGTGTCCAAAGAATCGTTTAAGGCTACCATGGAGCATGAGCAGCTGGCTATGGCTGAGAAAGCAGAAAGTGAGAGAAGGCAGCTGAGTCATGATTTTGAGATGCAGAAAAGAAAACTTGAAACTGATATACTGATTAGACAAGAGGAGTTGGAAAAAGGTTTGCAGGAGAAGGAAAAGTCGTTTGAAGAAGAAAAAGAGAGAGAATTAAGTAATATAAATTATTTAAGAGATATAGCTCGAAAAGAGATGGAAGAAATGAAACTGGAAAGGCTTCAAGTAGTGAAAGAAAAGCAAGAAGTTGATGCGCACAGGAAGCATCTTGAAGGAGAACAGATTGGAATCCGTAAAGACATTGATATGCTCGTTGATCTTACCAAGACGCTGAAGGACCAGCGGGAACAACTTGTGAAGGAGAGAGATCGCTTCCTTTCATTTGTTGAAAAGCACAAGAGTTGCAAGAACTGTGCTGAAATAACTTCTGAATTCGTGCTCTCGGATTTAGTCCAAGAAATTGGGAATAGAGAGGTCCCTTCTCTTCCAAGACTGGCTAATGATTTGGTCAATGCAAGTGATAACCTAAATCTAATCAGAAGATGTACGAAAGATAGTGAGATCTCTCCCTCTGTTGTGGGTTCAGGATCTCCTGTTTCTACTGGGACTGTGTCTTGGCTTCGTAAATGCACTTCGAAGATATTTAAATTATCTCCAAATAAAAAAATTGAGAATACTGCTGTTCAAAGGTTGACAGAGGAGATTTCTGCTTCTGGTGAGCAAATTAATATAGAAGAGCCATCTAAAAGGTTAGGTTCCAGTTCAAATGAGGAAGAGCTATCTTTTGCAATTGTAAATGATTCTTGTGATGTCCAAAGGGTTCAGTCTGGAACCAGTACCAGAGAGGTTGAAGCTGGCCATGATAAGTTGGTTGATGATGAAAGCAACATTAATTCTAAGGCACCAGAGGTGCAGGAAAATTCTCATCCTTCTGATTTGAATCATGGTCAGCAACCTCGGAGGAGAGGCAGACCTAGAGTTAGTAGAACACGCTCTGTGAAGGCAGTTGTCCAAGATGCTAAGGCTATACTTGGTAAAGGTTTTGAGTTAAATGAGACACAGCATTCAAATGGAAACGCTGAAGATTCTGGCCATGCAAATACTGAAAGCCGGGCTGAATCTAGTATAGCTGATAAAGAGCCATCAAGAAATGCAAGGAAGCGGAACCATGCTCGGACATCTCAAATTACTATGAGTGAGCATGATGGGGAAGATAGTGAAGGACAATCAGAAAGTGTTGGGGCAGGCAAGCGCAGGAAAAGGCGGCAAAAAGTTGCTTCTGCTGTGCAAACTCCAGTTCAGCGTCCATATAATCTCCGGCGACCCAAAAAGTAGGTTCTTAAAATTTTAGTATTCCAAATGGTGTGGTAGTTAGCTACCTACCCAGGGTGATTATAAAAGTTAAAACATCTTCTTTCATGTCTTTTTGAAGTGACTCCTACTGGGCTATGTTGTTGGTGTGGTTTTTCGTTTTTGTTACTTTCCTCCATGACAATGTGCTGTCCAAAATATTTATCGCATTTTCCCACTTATAGTCGTTAAGAATTATGTGGACTTATTCTGGAATTCTTGGGTGGTGTAGCCTGGTGAAAAGCTGACCTAAGGATTTAAATTGGGTTGGTGTAGTCCAAGATGGTTATTTTTTGATTTAATATTTATCCAATTTCCAATTTCCTATAAAACCTTGTTTTCCACTTCCATTGACTTTGAAGATGCCAGTTTTATGTTGTTTCTGTTCAGTTTCATATCAATATTTGTATTGATTTCCAAGAAACTAAAGTATGAATTGTGTGGAATGGTTTGCAGTGGAGTTGCTGTTGCTGCTGATCAAGCCTTGTCACAATCGAACAAAGAAAATGAAGGTGAGTCTGAAGGTGTTAGAGGTGCACAGGAGGATGGAATTGCCTACTCTAAAGTTACTCCTGCACATTCAGTGGAAGTTGTTGGTGAAAATGGCAGAGGCACACGCTTAATACAGGTAATCCCAGTGAGATCTGTTTCTACTAAAATTTAATAAATAGGGATCAATTTGTGTGCATGACATGTTTTCTCATTTGTTTTCCCCTTTTTCTTTCTGTCTTGACTTTGTTAAGACCATACTTTGAAGTTGTGACTAGTTGCAAAGCAGCTGTGCTTTTTGCAGCTTAGTTGTTGGAGGTCTTTGATTGTCTGAACTGATTTTGATATCATGATATTCTACATTTTATGCCGACAGCGTGGGATGCTGAGCAATGCTGATGGGTCAAAACGATTGGCTGAGAATATGGCATTGAGTGAAGAGGTGAATGGAACACCTGAACGAGCCGGGGAGTACGCCATTGGGTTTGAGGATGGGGACGAGGACGAGGAGGATGAGAGTGAACATCCTGGTGAAGTCTCAATAGGAAAGAAACTTTGGACATTCTTCACAACGTAAAGTTGCTGCTGACAATTAATCCTGTTGGATGATGACAGGTTCTTGATTGCATCTACTTCAGTAATAGGGTTTGCTATTATTAGGAGACTTTGATATGTTGTAGTGTGTATTAACATTTTAAATGTAGTTATGACAGCAGAGGTCTGCAATTTAAAGCCTTCTTGGGTGGGGTGTTTAGAATTTACTTGCCCTCTGTTATTCTATTTGTTAGGTTTCAGGTATTGAAGCAGGTTGTTGGGTTTCATTTCATGTAGTACCAATGGTAGATAGATTCGATGTAGCAGCAGCAAATGACCAGTGCATTATTTAGTACTGGACTCATCCAAATTGTTTGTACCAAATGTTTGTGTTTTTTCACTTGTCTCTGCTGGGAATGATGATTGTTGGAATATTCTAGTCTCAAACATGTTCTACTGTATATTCTCTCCTTCTTCTCTCATGCTCACATGGCCTGCCAGGACATGTTTTAAACTCTCATCTTAATAATGGAGACAGTTCAAAGGATTTATGCTTTTAATAATGTGATTGAAAGAATTTCAGATCTTTAGAACGGATACAAGTACTATCAACTTTCCAAATCCCTTAGTGAAGGTCTGAGCAAATCAAGTTTTTTATCATTCATTGCCTCTTATGGTTGGATCAAAGAATTCCTGTTGGCGCTCTCATTGTGGTTTGTTAATTTTGACCTTGCTAAATATTGACCAAAATCATTCCCTATATTTTGAGTTTTGAGGGAACCAGAATCAAATAGTTAATATCCAATATCATCGAGGAGGTCAAGTTGTGCATGAAAACCTCATGTTATCGGTGATCTACTAAACAAATGATACAAAACATACAAGTGTGCAAACGAAACACGACATTTAAAAAAGATTTTTACTAATCAAAGAAACAATAAAAATTAAAAAAGCATAACTAGCAATACATCGTAGACAAACAAAACAAGTCATTTTCTTTAATAAATTATTTTTTAATTATAAAATAATATTAAAATTTAGTGTATATATATTTATTTATTTAAATTATTTTTGATTTGACACTCCTCTTGGAATGGTCCTTTATCAATCTACCCACAGTCTTTTACTAGTAATTTTTAACGCGCAAAATGCTTGCTGTTTACTACAGAGTATACTGTAAAAGAACAAAATATGATAAAATATGAAATTTAGCTTGCAATGTTACTGGAAGCACAAAATTGACTAAACCTAGTAAATTAATCAATGAAATAGATACATATTAAGCACATGTCATTTCTCAAAATCATGAAAAGGTCCAAAGTTACAAGTTAAGATTTTACTTCAGGTTTTGTTTCTCTCTATATTTTTGTTGATGGTGATGGTTACTAAAACTCAGAAGACATTTTTGTTTAAAAACCACCTTTTTTGGCTAAATTTTGGAGCAAGCATATTTTAAAAGCCACTAATTTGAATTTTTGCCCTTTTGGATTTGAATAGGGATATTTTGTCTTTTTTTATAAAATTCGCATGGGAGTTGTAGGAATTCAAAATTGAGATTGATTGAGGTATATATACATACACCTTCACACAAAGCTAGAAACCATATTTCCCATAGCAGCTATTTATCATCATCGTATCGGATTTGACGAATTGGAAAAAGTGCTAATTAATAACAACTTTTTAATATTTTTCAAAAACTATCTTTATAACCATGTCAAGAGTTATTATTTATAAATAACTTTACCCAACCGGTAAGATAACCAAACTTGTACATACCACTATAAGTTTGTTATTAACTTTTTGGCATATGCATACAACCGTATCTACTGACTGCAAGAGTTCTTCAACATGTGGCAACTTAAAATAAGTATCAATCATCTTCAGATCATCTCATTTTTTCAAATCATGCAATATCTACAAAGTTCATCTTTCAAAAAATATCTACAAAGTTCAAACTAGTATGCTTAAAAGCAAATGATCCAAAAGTCTAGACTCAGAAAGATTCACCAACCCTCATTTTGTGCCTAAAATTAGTAAGGCAAAAAGAAAAATCAGGATATTCCAGAAAACTGAAAAGAAAATCAGGATAAACAGCCTCAGCAATCTTTATCTGTCAAGTGTACATTACTCATCTGCCTTCCAAGTTTTCTTTGTATATCAAAAGAATATAAACAAAAGTCATTCGCCCAATGATATCAATACATTCATTCTGTTAAGAGAACAAATCTTGTGATTCTATTTAAGTACACCCGTCATAGCAGCAAATCATGAAAGCAAACCATGCCTATTCTGATGTTCCTCTGATAATCTCTGCTTTCCCATTCACAGGAGTAACAAGGGCAAGAATAACAAATCCACCAAGAACAACGATAAAAATACCAAGAGAGTTCACAAGCAAAGCCTCAGTGGAATAACGTGATATCACTTGGTTGGTTTGAAGGAATGTAAGTTTCTCTAAAATACCAGTAGTGGCAGTAGCAACAGCCAGAGCATATATGTAAACCCCAAAGAACACATGCCATGGCAGCAAGGTAGCTCTACCGTTTCTTGAACCACCAGGGTACCAAAAGGTCACAAATCCAGCAGCCCACTGTCCAAAAGAAATATCAGCGACTTCGCAAAGATATAAAAGCAGGTCTAAGCTAATTATATGCGTCAAACGGTATGAAATAGATGAAAAGGGGAAGAAGAAGGAAAAAACCTGAATGCCAAATAAGAAAAGGCAAGCTAGGCCCAACCATGAATGCAGGCTGTAAAAATTGTCAATGCCCTTATCATTGTGGAATTTTATAGCAGCCCAAACACCGATTAAGCTTAAACAAAAGGCAACTAATTGTAGAGTAAGATGGACTAATTTTCTGAAGTTTTTTGTCCCCGGAATCGTCTTGTATGCTAGCATGGCTGCATCAAGGCATACAAGCATTAAAAACAAAATTTCTATTACAGCAGCATGTTAGAAAACAGAAACATTCACAAGGGTTTTGTCCTATTGTTTTAGTTCAGGGCTCTACAAAATGCAACTAGCAGAAACTCCAAACTACTCTCATAAAATTTAGTATAAGTTAAATGCACTTAAAACACACCAAAAATTTAGCTCAATTGATTGCAAGGTGAATAAAAATGTCACAACAAAAAATGATAGTTAACTAAAATGCGTGTGAAAGATGATTTGACCAAGGAATCTTACAACTCCACAAAAACATATCGATGGTCAATTACTGTCTCCCTCTTTTAGAAATCCAAATCAAGGAAACAGTTCCCAGAGCACCAGAAACGTGTCAACAATTGCACGATATGCTTGTTACCATGCAATAACCACTGTTTTTAGCAGTCAAAATGGTCAAAGGCAGCTATGGTTCTCCATTTCAAGAGGAATATTAGAAGGATGTGGACCATCTTAGGACCACAAAGACAGTACTATGTATGACTTCATTCAACAATAGAAAAACAACTTTCTTACTGAAAAACCAAAGACCAGGGTTTCACAAAAAAATATTTATTTAAGGCCATGTTAACCTAATGAAACAGAATGTGAAAAATTGTTCAGTTCGTTAACTATTCTCTCTTGTTCAAAGGAAGAACCAACATATCAACTTCAGTTAAAAGCATTTCTGCAGAGTCACAGAAGCTCAGTCACATCATTCACTTCAGTAACTTAGATGCAGACATAACACTATTTATAACCTCTAATTACTACTAAGACGTAGATTAATTTGCTTTTGTTTAACAAATCCATCAGTTCGTTATGGATACACCAGCCCCCAATTTCGGTTGGCCTGTTCTGTCCCAGATACTTGTATACGTCAAAAAAAAAAAAAAATCCTTCAAAGTTCAAATACTCCAAACTATCCCTTCATTGATTTTACTAGGATACAGAGTGTAACTTAATTTTTCTTTTTTCTTTTTAATTTTTAAACATAAAATTCTTATAAACCCATATATTGAAAATCTAATGTTCATTAACCAATCCAGTATCCATACAGAAACTGTATAATAGTGTGATCCTTTCTTCATTTCATTTCCTAACTTAGACATCATGTTAATCCTATATGGGATCTTTTGATAATCTAAATATCCTAGAACCCAGTTAGAGAATCCTATAACCAATCCAAGAGTTATTATTAACGGTAGCCTTATCTAACGAGTAAGTTAATAAAACCTTTTCTTTTTTGGGGTTAGCTTACCTTACTAGTTGGGTAAGGGTTACTCATTAATAACATCTTTCAATATTCTTCAATAACAACTCTTACAACCAATCTAAGAGCTGTTATTAATGGATAACCTTACTCAATCAGTAAGTTAGCAAAAACACTTTTTTGTCATAATCCAGATATCCTAGAACCCAGTTAGAGAATCCAAGTTCAAAACTTGACGCCACTCTCAAACCAGATACTAACAACCATCATGTTAATCCTATATGGGCTGTTATGCATAATACTTTTACTCAATCAATCAAACAAAATATAAAGAATGCATGGAAATTGCATATACCTTCGCCATTCAAAAGTACGAGACCGATCACCATCAAAACCGGATGGACCTGCAATACACACAATGAAGAATGCATCAATCAAACAAATTTAAAAATAAGCAAATAAGAAGGAGAAAAACAGACATTGAATATTAGATCTTTGTTGTCGGAGATAAGAGCTAAGCCTCCTCTGTAATGGACCGTCCAAGTCAGCACAAAAGCTGTCACAATCACTCCAATCACTCTTATAACTGGAAAGATCGGAAATCGAATCACAGGCACCGCCATTTCTCTCAACTCTTCACCAATTGTTGAATGAATAAAGGGTTTCTTTTTTAAAAAAATCTTCTCTCTCGCTCTGTGTCTCTCTCTTACTAGTTGTGTCAAGCAAAGGAAGGTCTGGCACCAAGTTTTACTCTTTTGGGGTTTCGTATCAAGTGCCTTGTCTCCATTCTTGACTTTTCTTCTCATATATTTTTCTATTTATATTTCTCAACTGAAAATGGTATTTTTATTTGGATTAATCATATGGGTTTACCATGTTTCTTGAAATTTAAAACATTTAGATATATATTCGATTTAGATTTAAATAAATTCGATTAAAATTTAGTTATATTTAATTCAGATTTATATAAATTTTATAAAATTTAGATATATTTAATTTAGATTTATATGAATAAATAACGATATATTTAAAAAGTCATTGAATTAATATATTTTATCTAGATGATGAATTTAGATTTATTTAGATGAATTTTAAAATGATTGTTATAAAAAAAAAATTATAACAAATTATATAATTTTTCTAAAGATTTGATTAAATTTATTAAATAATTCTAATTAAATCAATATGAAATTTATAGAATTGAATTCGACAGAAGTATACTATTAAAAAAAAAAATTATCAAACTCTTATGAACTCTAGATTGAATACACCCTATTGAAAGTTTGATTAGGTGTGATTTTGATGTTTGTTCTTATATTTATTTTTAATTTAATGATGAAATGAATTAAAAATAGTTTACAATTATTAAATTAAGTTACGTATTTTAAATTACAAAATTAAGTCATTATTTTAAGTTAATAGGGTAAACCGCTTAATTATTATATTTTTTTAGAGAAATTCAGACCTAAGCAAATTATAAATAATAATAATTATAATAATAATAATAATAACAGTAGTAGTAATTGTTTTTAATTCTTAAAAATTTTTAAATTCGTTTCTTTTACCCCACTAATAAGCCATTTGCAATTCATATCCCTTAATTACCTAATACCACTAAGGTGAAATAACTCTCTGGCCCTTATTCTTTTCTTTCTTCTTTTCCCAAACTCCATCTTCTTCCTTCTTACTTCCAACCAAAGCCTTCAACCTCCCTTCTTTTCTTTATCTCCAACAAACACACATTCTCTTCTTTTACAAAAAGCTTTGAATTTAGGTTTTTCGAGAAGTTAAATTTTGAAGGTATATTGGCTTATATATTGATACGACACCCATAAGCAAATTGAAACACAACCCCAAGAAAGATTAAATCAGGTTTATGAAAAAAAAATTTTGACTCATTGATTATATGTCAATCAAGAAACCAAAGTTATAAAGAACTTTGACCCAATGATTAGAACTCAATCAAGAACCAAAATTATGAAAAAAGAAGGATATTGACGCCACTCCCAAGACATAGATGAGAAGGTGAGAGATAAGTCATGGTTTCGATCGCCACAAGCAAAGCTTGATAAGATCACATGTTCATAAAAAACACAAGAGAAAATTTACTCTCTCAAATTAACCACCATTGGCTGCATCTTCATTCCATTCCAACTTATGTTTTCTTAGGGTTACAAGCCTTTTTATAGGCAAAAAAAAAACATAACATAAAACTCTAGCCCCCTAACAATTGAGCTCACTAAACACACTTATGGGTTTAAAATAATTAAACATGGGCTTAAGTTAATTAAATTTATCAGTTCAGCCCATTACATAAATTAAGACCTAATATAACATTAAATAGACCAACTTAATTTATAAACCCATTACAATTAAAATAAATCAGCCCAAATTATTTAAAGCCCAATAAACTCCAATTATCTTCACTTAGCTCCCAAAGTCTTCAAAATTAAGCCCAACAACCTTTAAGATTAGCCCAATTGTCTTTAATTGTCTCGTTATCCAAATTGTCTCATCGTCCTTCATGCTCTCTATCTTGGCTTCCATCATATATATATATATATATATATATTTGTGTGTTTAAGTTACTTCATTATAGTTGTGTGCACTTATAACTAGAGTGATTTTAGTTGTAGGTTGCATTATATTGGTTGATCTATTATAGAAATTCGCACTTTTAGTAGATTTTTCACGATTTTTTTTTGGTCATGTTGCAATTATCATGGTATGTGGCCCACATGTCACAACAACGGCGATGACATGTGCCCATATGTCACAATGGTTAAGACATGTGGCCTGGATGTCATAGCGACTATGAGATATGACTCAGATGTCACAAGCCCTGTGAGATGTGGCTCACATGTCACAACAATCGTGAGATATTTTCCAATTTTGTTGAAATTGAAAAAACATAATATTCAGTTGTCATAACAACTAACGGATAGTTGTTGTAACAATTAAATGAATTGTTATAACAGTATGAACTAATACATTATAACAACTAGCAAACAAATGTTGTAATAGATAATAAAGAAGACAACAACATTTTTAACATGGATCGGTTTTCACGTAGTCCATGAGGTCATGCTAAGATGTTTATAAAAATTAATGAATTTTTAAACAATACAGACGCAATTTGACTCATTTAACTAAAGATTCATTCTTTACAGTTGGCGCAATATGTATTAGTGTCTCCACTAATCCAGTGTAGTGAGCCTCTCTGGACTTTTAAAATCTCTACCTATTTAGACTCTTTCCAATTGTTTGAGACCAGTCCTCTCCCGAAGACAAACAACCTTTCATCCCAAAGAGCTAATGTTACTAAAAATATCCTAGAAAATTAATCACTCCTTAAGACTCAAAGTACTAAGAAAAAGATTCTAAATTTTACAAAATACATGCAGCTCTCATCAAATATTTTTATCTCATGTTTTGCACCTAATCTTTATAAGATCAATCCGGTATTGTAGAGTTGCAACCATTTTTTTCTTCAAAAAATATGTAAAATAAAAATATTGATTAGAGATAAAATAGTTAAAATAAAATCAGCTTTAAAATAAGAGTTTTATTCTTATTTAATAACTGTGATTGAATATGGTCATCATCATGATCATATTCATCCAAGAGATCAAATTCCAATTTTGGCCAATGAATATATCTAATAAATAAAAGAGATTTATTTTAAAATGAACAACATAAAATGAAGGATAATTCCAAAAAAAAGAAATATCTTTTTTATGAAAGGAAACTTCAATTTGTAATAAGATATTCATTAAAAAATGATTATTTTTCTCAACAGATAAATATGAAAATAAACTTGAGAAAAATCAGAAAAACTCATTTAATACACATAGATAAATCAGGGCAAGAATTCTTCCATTTTTACCGCACACTCCTGGACGCCAAGAGTTGTTATAACAACTGTTAGTGATCTATTTTAGTAAGATATATAAAAATTTTGACAGTATCATATCTTGAGTTTACTCAAATCACTGTCATACAATGACGCCGATAACATAAACACTAAAACACTATCTATGTCATATGACGCCTACACCTATGCACTAGCAATCTCTTCCTTTGGCATCTTTATGGCAAAACACTCCGAAATCATTTTGAGCAAAACTCATATGTTTCAATACATGCCTGCAAAAAATATGAACCACAAAATATACTCCCCGTCAAACCATACAATAAACATAGACTAAAAACACAAACTACTTCCCTCAATATAATTTCTCCTTTAACAGAAAGATCCAAAGGAAAATAAGGAAATCAATATCAAACTTGTAAATCAATAGCACAAAAAACAAATCCCTTGATATTCTTGTCCTAATTTATGAAAGATCCAACTTTACTAAGGACTCCTGCCAAAATGTTGATGTAAAAAATTGATTAATACTCCAGTCAATACAAATTGAATACGAATGATTAATGTAGAGCTATAATAATGGCAAATAAAAAAGATAATGAAGATGTAAGAAAGTAAATAAAGAGACGAGAGAGTTTTTAACATGGTTTGGCCCATTGAATTTTGTTTATAGCCATGATTATGTTATTGCTGAAGGGGAAGATTGTGTTTTACCAAAGTTTCTATTAGAAGTGGATGATCAAATTATAGTGTATGTTTAAATGTGAAAGATCATTTTATATAGCGTTAGGATGTCTTGTTTACATATGATTTGATTACTAAAATATAGGAAAGACTAATTTTTTTTTTTTCTTAATTTACATTAAACCGTATTAAATATTTAGATATAGAGTCAAATCACAATTTTGGAGATTTTCTAGTTGCAGTAATTTTGTGTTTGATGAAGATCTCTTCATTTTTCAAAGATTTACTACAATAAGAAAATATATCAATTAGTACTGTTTGATTAAAATAATATACGAGCTTGCTTCCCTTGCAAGCTGCTTGTCGGATGCACTAACATGGCACACACTGCCAAGGCAAGTTTTTTGGGTTCGCTGATGATATTGTCCTTTTTGGGTCTTCGAACTCTTGGGTTTTATAATCTCTTATTAGGTTCAAAATTTATGTGTTATTTTTGGATATAACAATTTTATTTAATTAATTTTTGTTAAACAGTTTTAATATTAAAATATTTTTTAATATATTTTAATCTTATTTATTTATTTATTTATTTTTTATATTTTAATTAATTTTTTATCGTATTTCTTTTTACCCTTGGAATCAAATGATCTACATTTTCAACTTAACAAAATAATTGATGATCAGGTACATTATTATCCTTTTACACACCTCTATAGGATATTTTATATATTTATATTAACATCAAACTGGATTTTTGATAAGTTTCAAACTTGAGATGACAAATTCATGATTTAGACAACCTTCAGACGGTTTTTGAGATTATCCCTCTAATTATTGGATGCATTATTGACTTAGGTATAAAAATTATATTTATAAGTGACAATATCTGCACCCAATAACATAACATGATTGATTTGTAATTTTAATTAAAACAACTAAAAAGAAACAGACTTTTGTTTTCGTGAACGCCAACTAGAAAAGTTTAGACAGAAGTTGGAGAAACAATCTACAAAAATGAATTCATTGCAAATTCAAAGGAAGTGCATTTGAAGCATAAAATGCTCCGACCTTCTTTCTCCCAGCAGTAAAAGTCCTATAAGCAGACATAAAAGGAGGCCATGAACGATGTTTTTTAAAGGAAAAAGAAATAAAATTATTGTTGTGATTGTTATCATTTAAACAAAATAATCTTTAATTTTACAACAAAATCTAACCGACCTTAATTAATCCACAAACTTGTTTATTTAATGGGCTTAAAACTTAGTCTTGGAGCCAAATAACCACCAACAAAAGTAGCAAGATTTACCCCTTAACGAGTGTCTCATATCTGGGGGGCATACTTAAAAATACATCTTAAATTCAACACTATCATTGGACTGGAAAAACCTGAGTGCTGACTAGGAGGCACGATTAGAAGCGCCATATCCACGACCTCTAGGAGCGTAGCTGTAGCCCCTCCCACCATGGTTCTCATAGCCATATCCATGGTTCTCATAACCATGGCCCCTCCCATGATGAGAACCACGTGATCTGCCACCTCGAAAAGGTCCACGACCACCCCGCCCACCATGGTACCTTGGAAAATTGCCAAATGTCTACAATGACCATTGAGAGAAACATCAGTCATGAGAACTAAACCAGTTATCTAATCAAAATAATGAACAGATTACAAATGCAGTATACGTTTTTAGAACTTATAGAAATCCTGCACTGTAGTGACGTGAAAACATATTATCACTTTCAATGATAAACTAAATGGGTATAATCCACAGCTTCGATTTCTGACAATATTTTGACAGAAGTTTGTTGCTCTTCGATCAACAAGGTTTTTTGGTACAGATTAAACCATATCTTCTTCCATCATGTTCTTTTTCCTTTTCAAATTCTCTCCTCTCAGCACAACATATTTCAACTTATATCCTATCTTCTCTTTCTTTAATCAATTTCATTTTGCCTTCTCTCCTCTCTTTCAGTTATGCTAAGATCTCTAATCTTATTTTGGATTCCAGTGAATTGTAGTTTTCTTTAGTTCAAGTTTCAAGAAAAGATATAATGGTATTCAGACTAACCAAAAGTAAAGGCTAGATTTGGCAGCCAGTAAATTTAGTGATCAGAGACACAACATGAAATGCTGACGTTTCTGTTTTAGGTAATAATTTTTCCACAACTCCTATTCTTTCCTAACAAGCCATGCATTTTGTGTTTTGGACACTGGTATCATTGGTCATGCCTAAAAGGATCTTTAATTCATCTCCCGTTCTTTAAGATGAGTTTTTGCATGTAATAGGGTATTAAAGTAAAAGAAAATTAAATACTTTTCTCTGGGTTCAGTCTATAATGGGAAGTCACTCAACAGGATAAAGGTGTGATGATATTCAGCAAGGAACGGTATGAGAAGTGAAGAAAAAAAGGATGAAGAAAGACAGGAGAAAAAATGGATTGATAAAAATGGAACGAGAAGAGAACATAAATGAATGATGGAGTGAAAGAGAAAAAAAAGGAATTAAAGATAGGTGAGAGAAGGGAGGAAAAATAGAACAGAATACCTCAGTATCTCTTCTAACTTGTTCTGAAAACCTGGTCCTTCCATTACGTGATCCACCATCAAGAGCATCGCAGGAAAGAGAATCAAAAAAGTCATCTTTAACATAAACGGGCTGCAAATAAGTACAGGGAGGAGTGAACAAGAGCCCACAATAAAACAACTGACTACGCTTAGATTTTGATTGGCAAGTCCAGCAAGAAAATGATGAAGAAAAATTTTACCTTGCTCTCATGTTTGGAAGATCCAACATTTTCTTCCTCTTGTAAATCATCCCCATCTTCTTGAACTCTGCTACTTTTACCGAGATGATCCCATACTTCATCCTTATTAAATTTCTCATTCATTGCAATAAAATCAAAATCCTCTGTGAATCTGGTTGCAGAGCGTGAGATCTGCAATACCAAATGGTGACAGGGTCAAAACCGACACAAACTTCAAACAAACAACAATGAACTTCCGACGAAAGCAACACATAATAAATAAACAAAGGTGGATAAATTTATTAAAGAACATATTCCTCCATACCTTCTATTTAAAATTTCAAGTACTAGGTTCAATAAACAAATGGAGTTAATTGACTAGAAAAACAACATACAATGGTACAAAATCCGAACAGTTCCCCTGTACATTGATTAATTATTATGGATCCAATATTCACCACGATCAATGACGTGGGCTAAACTAGAAAATGCCTCAAAGATCATAAAGATTTTCAAAATTTGGTCTAAACATTGGCTTTTTCATGGAACACTTATCCATTTTGTATTTTTGGTAGGACACTTAAACTGAATATCTGTAGTCATAAAACTAAATATACTCGAAATATTTAATCTCTTTCATTTCTCTATAACATGGTCATAAAAAATTCCAATAGCAATGTAAAATTATATACATTTGCATGCAATTTGATTCTTCAATTGGCAAGTGTTCACTACTATCCAAGCTTATAAATATACTTTAGCACAAACCACATCCCACCTCAATTAATGCATAAATACAAAATAAAATAAATCTCCTTCAAACTTTGGCGTAAGGGGAATTGACCCTTAGACCTGTGCTTTTAGTCCAGTGCAATCAAAGTTATTCTAATCCCTTCAGAAGGACACTCTTTGGAATTTGAAACCGAAATAACTTGGCGCTGTGAAACTGTATACTCTTCCAGTTTGGATTATTATTGTAGACATTTATACAATATGGCTTTGGCAAGATATATGGTTACAGTGGGTCTACACATGAAATATGGTTTCTTACTTAGACCGCAGAGTAATTTAAAAAGATTCTCTATAAAAAGGTTGCTGAGACTAAATAAAATTAAAAACCGCTCCCATCTTTTCCAAAGACCCAATAATATAATATATTAGTAATTCATAATGACTCCTATTCCAAAATTTAGGTTTATTAATTGTTCATAGCATTTAAGAAGGCTGGGTTTTAGCTTTGAAACTAAAGCAAGCTCGTCATATTTTTAAACACTAGACACGTCTCAGTCCAAAGCAAACTAATTTTTTAACTAATTATCATCCATAATGGCAGTTGCATTATTGAAAAAGCAACAATAATAATAGCAAAACAAAATGAATATTTACTGCAAACACTAGACATGTCTCAGTCCAAAGAAAAGTAACAAATACCTCATTTGCTCTTCCTCTACCACGTCCTCCTCTACCACCATGCTGTGCGTATATAGGAGGTCCTTGCAACTAGAGAAGAAAGCAATCACAAAAAAATACATGTTAGAATACATGATATTTTAATCAACTCCAATTCCAGCCAAGGTGAAGGTCTACAACTTAATTGCAGGGGAAAAAAAGAAATTAACTAATTTCTGAATCTTGACACAATATCACAGGTGGAAACTGGCAAAGATAACCTTTAATTTGCTTAACAAAACATTGCAACTAAATTAATGCTCAAAAAACACCATTTTCCATTCTAGGAAAAACAATTGCAAAAATTAAATAACATGTCACATATTTAGATGCTTCTCCTATTAACAATATGGCATGTGAGGACCCGACTCAGAAGTATCAATCCTAAGGTCAGTTAAACAAGACTGTATCTTTAGTCGCCTAAACTATGTGTGCACTTGGAGCCATAATATGGTTTCTTTAAGGTTATGATTTTTCAATGAGCAAAAATGCATACTATGATAATTTATCATATATTCAGAAATATGCATGCATAAACATGAATCATTGGGTCCTCCTGTCTAATCTTCTTAAAGTTCTACGTCTAATACACTGTGTCCATGTAGACAACGATTCCATTCTGCAGATCATCATACATCTTTTTTTTTTTTTCCTAGTTTTTTTTTTTTTTTTTTGGCCTTTTCCTAGGAATTAAATTTTTAAAGTCACCTAGGCACTGCAGGACTTAATTTTACACAAGTTCAGGACTTAACACTCAAAATATGTTAATGATAACAGCTGGGCAGCACCAGGTTGATGCATTCAGGTGAGGTTCAAGAAAATGAACATCCTGTGCCAGTGAAAATGCAGGTGAAGAGATATTGCTCAAAGTCCCTCGAAATAATAGTTTATATAAAATCTGCAGCAAATATTTTCCCAAATAGCCTAAAATTTGCTATCCATATCTGAATTTTTAAATGGCTTAAAGTACATGATGGCAAATAACTGCAGAACATGTTCAATTTGAGGATAACCAATATGAAGTGCATTTCTTGCTAATATGCAAACTTTAAAACAGTTATATTAAAGAAACAAATATGAATGATCCTTATAAAAATTTTGCCATATTTTATAGGTTACAAGGATGTACTGATCTAAAAGTCAAAGCAATTTAAAGTAGGTAAAACTTTAACGGATAGCACATTTATAAACAAAAGAACCTTAAGCAGTCATCTTGTTGCACATCCATATTAACTGAATCACACATCAAAATATTTAAAAATTACTTGGAACAATAGTCAAATAATAGCAAGAATTATCTAAGTATCCATAGCAATTTCCAATGACAATGATGAGAAGAAATGAATTTCATCAACAAAGAACGTCACTCAGCCCTCTTCCCCCCAGACTGAGAACCCAAATGAAACGCCATTTATAAGGAAAGTTAGAAATAAATATTTCACATATAACAATCATTAATAGTGTCCAAAGTGCAATGCTTATTCCACAGGCTGTTGTTCTAATGTACTCCACGTTAAACAATCAAAGCAATAACAGACAATTCATCTGGCAAACCCTCTCACCCTCCTAATGGACTAAAAGCAAAAGAGAAATCAGACAGGATAAAAGAGAAGATTAGAGAATAAATATGCCATTTAAAATTCTCCACTAGGACTTCAAGCATGACTTAATTCAATAGGAAGTAATTTTCCTCATATTATGCAATTATAAAACATTCATCAATGGAAGTAAGATATTGAAGCACTACCTTACGATCAGTTTGGGAAGGTAGAGGCAATATCGGTTCCTGCACTTCTGCTGCTGCTGCTGCTGCTGTTGGTGGCAGCAGTGGTGGTTCTGTTGATGATAGTTGCACTACTTCAACATCCTTCTGAGCTGTTTGTGAAGTTTGTACTGAAGCTAACGGGGTAAGTCCAGGCTGCAAAAGCTGGCCTGGAGTAACTAAAGAAGGCATTGTTCCATCCTTCAAAATTGAGCTTGATATCTCCACACTGGAAGTGGCGGATTCAGACAAGCTTTTAAATGGCATCACGGGACCAGAAATAGTTTTAGGCTCAGAAACTGCTGCTGCAGTAGAAGTATTATCTAAACCAGTAGTTAATGGAGGTGCTAATGGCAAGCTATTACTTGGAGCTGTGGTCGAAAGAGTTTGAGCAGGAGCCTTATCGGAAACAATATTTGCTGAAGATTCTGAAACTATTGCAGAAGATTGTACAGGAAACATAGGAGATAGCAAATTCGAGGTGCCTGTACCCAAGGGAGGTAATAAAGGAGGGTGCTGTTCAGACAATTGAGATGATGGTACACTGGAAACTCCGGTAGGAATTGATACATTCATAGGATGATATGGAATGGATTGCTGCATGGAAGGTAGCATGGACAATCCAGGAGGGGGTTGAAGCAAAGATTGCTGCTGGGGCTGCAGCCCGTTTGAGGACCCATAGAATCCCTGCCAATACATTGGCATAGCAAGTCCTCCACTTGAGGTAGGAAGAAGTGATGAACCCCATGCACCTAAATTTCCACCTGGCTGATATAAGGGAGGATTGCCCTGAAATGGTGATCTGGCAAATCCTACCTGAGAACCATGGGAGTCAGGTACAGATCCAGTACCAGAAGGCAATGTTGTAGATGCTGCTTGAGGATAATGAGACTGCAAAAGGAATTGAAATTTTTGTCAGCAAAGCAGACTAACTCATCATATAAATGCTCTAGCACGAGGGATGATTAACTTTCATTTCAAACAAAATATAATATGACTATTTTTACATGGTACAGTAGTCAACTGTAGTGCACAACTGTGCTCAAACCGATAAACCAAATAAGGATTGAAACTGCAATCTCAACCTCCACCCCACTTCAAGGAGAAGAGGAGACGTCATTAGGCTTAAAAAATATCGATTGCAAATGTCCTCATACTTGACCAAAAATATATGACATCTGTTTTAATACATACAAATACATATCTACAATCGCATGGATTTGGAGACATTTTAAACACCAAAGGTCAAGTGAATATCCCAAAATATATATATATATATATATCATAGGAAATCAATCCATTATCAGATTGCATGAAAATCTAGTACAACTAATTTATACATTCACAGACAAACAAACAATTACTGTTTTCTTTACCTGTATGATAGCAGGATCATTGTGTATAGGTGTTGTATTTTGAACAGGTGGAGAAGATTTGACCTGCAAATCCTGTAACCAGATGCAGAAGAACACACTTATGAAACACTCCGATTAAGAATGGCTTAAACATCGAATTTTAACTGAGATCAAATATTTGGAATTTAATAGATCCAATACAGGCAAGGACAACCAGACTTCAAACCTAAAGGAGACTCGACATGACAATTAGCTGAGTGGAATTTAATGACATTATTTCAATTTTGTCAACAGCTAATATTAATGAGAAACTAAACATCAAAATTGATCTTAGTCCAGAGTCTTCCCACAAACCACCTTCAAGAAGTCAAAAGGATTAATGTAGTATATTTGCTTTCACCAAAATCTGTGTATGCAGAGCAACCAGAGATTCAAGTACATATCATACCAATCTCGTCATGCTTGTGTGTAGCCAGTTGAATCAAACCCAGATTTTGGCTGACCAAATATTGGCCACACTGAAGCCAAAAGTTGATGAAACAGTGTTAGCAGATTCCACGATGAAACAATTTCATATACCAATGACTACAGGAACCATGCTCTTAACACACTAGGCAGGAAAAAGTGTAAGTCCTAAGTCATGCAAAGAAATCTTTTCCTACCAAGATACGATATGTTTTAGAACTGGGTATATACTTCCAAAATGTATGATCAAAACAAATTACAACAAGAATGTCCAAATAAAAACATTTTGAATAAATAAACAATAAAAAAAAAGAGATGAATGATTTTTTAATGTAAACTGAAACTTATTACAGAGCGTTTACAGTTAATAAAGAAATGTAGCTGAAAACCATACAAATCTTATGGTATTTTTGGGTTGGTGAACTTATGGTCTTGTGCCCGCACTCTAACATAGGAGTTGACGAACTCAGAGGACAATTATTAATGACAATGGACAATGCCAACCAATGAGATTATTTTCATTCACGACCAATACAATATATTCAGTTCACCTTAAGAACTAATTCAGATTTCGAGCTCTTATCTGTAATCAATATTCAATATCATGTAGGCTCACTTGTAAACTGCTAAAAGGTAAGTTACCAATATGTAAAGCATCCAATTCTCATAGTAAATGTAAGCTATACCTTGATATCACTTCCTCGGAAGAGTATGTATTCATAAATTTTATCACTTGGAGGAACTTGGGGACCATCCTTTCTTCGCCCTTCAGTTCCAAATGATCTTACTGCAATATTAAGAAACATGATTGATTCAGAACCAAGTACTATTTTAAAATACCTTTATAACACCATTTAAGAGAATAACATAAGGAGAGCAGGTATTTCTTAAGTTTTTAGAAGTACATTTCAATCCAAGAGCAACAGCATGGCATCTTATGGGTGTATAAAGTGTCACTATTCCCTAGAAGTATATGCTTACCAGTCTGGTTATATCTACTACAAGTAGCATCAAACATATGAGATGTCACATCAATATAGTGTATATTGTTATCCAGCATATATTCCGTTGATCATAAAAGTGAAACAGAGATGGCAAAGTAAAAAGGCAAGAAGACAAACACCACAGAAACAGTCGAAAGAATGATAAATGCCACATGCTTTTTGAGAGAGAATATAAAATCTCCAAAGAATTGAAAGTAACATTAAGGACACCGCAACAGCTAAGGAGCCCGTTTAGTCCAAATACAAATGTTCACCATACGTCATACATGTTTGACCAATTATCCCTTGCTTTCTATATAAGAAGCTTGTTTCAACCTCAATCATGGCAACAATTGTAACAAAACCCATCTAATATCATAGGACATGCATAAAGATGTTTTTTTCTGTCAGAATATGCGTGGAGATGTTAGACATGCAATTTTTATAATTTAAACCATTCTACAATAAACCAAGAATTCACCATACACAATCTAGACATAAGATTATAGAGACGGAAATACACTTTTTTCCCAAGCAATAGAGCCATAACATTATAAACTTATCCAATCACATAAATCAATGGGATTTGTAGCCAGTAATGTAAAGGGAACATAAAAAATTTGATAAAGAAAAGATCAATGAAATGAAATGATAAAAGTAATGCAAATTGGCAACATAGCATCCTCGTCGAAAGGGGTGAAAACAAAACCAAAGACAATGTCAAACATAGGAATTTGAGCTATTTACTGGACATGGGGAAGCAGGAAAAGGAAATAAAAGCATAACACAAGCTTAATAACATTTCCCCACATCCCCCACCAAAGTTTGATGTTTTCGGCACATATTGCCATCACCGCCAACGTATGTGTGGGAAATTGGACAAGAACACGACAATGTCATTAATTGCCAATTTTTTACCACCTACTAAAAATCGGATAATATAAAGAAAATGGAGCTGGGTAAAAGCTCAGCAATCTTGCTTCCCCCATAAAGCATTTTAATCTAACACACAACAACAGAATCGCATTTGATTAAAGAAGGTGCAAACAAGAGAAAAATGACACACTGTTTTAGGTCACGTGATATGAGAATCCAAATCACCACATAATAATTACCAATTTTGGACCACAAACCTCTCGTTTTCTCTATGTCACTTGGCTTCAAAAGCCATTTGTTAAACGCTACACTCAGTTTTTGAATTCATTTTTAGAGGAGTCTATACGTCTATACAGTTGGACCGGTGTGGTCCAACCTGGTTATTCTTTGGATTGGGCCAGATAATGGTATGAACCCTATTCAAATTGGACGTAACAAAATTACGTGCACAAAAAAAAATCGATTATTGGGCCGTACTTCATAGCATTGAATTGGATTGGATCGGATCAGATTAGATTGAATCTAATTAAAATGGCGAATCTACTTTCCTTTTCCAGCTTATTCTCAAATAATGCAGCAAGCCACTTTCCTTTTCCAAAGCCATTCACTTTCTCTGCATTTAACAATTCCCGTTAAGCAATCATTCATTATAATATCATTACCAAGCCGCATCTTGCAATCATTATTCACTTTAATCTGCTCCCAAGAGTCACAAGGCAAATTTTTGCCATTCTGACAGACTTTATTATTATTATTATTATTTATATACATAATCCAGAAATCCCCTAAACCGCTTAGCAAATTTGAGTTTGAAACTTTCTACTGTGAAAGATCTTTCATATACTTTCTATGTTATTGCATTGTATGTCTAAACAATAACAACAACAAACAAAAACCTTACCGTTAAATTATCTATCCTCTCTCTGATTATTCAAATTCACTACTCAAAACTCATGTCTCATGACTCATGTAAATCATAGTCAAACTGCTATTCACAACACTGAGCCTTCAATTGCATCCTCAAAACAATATGACTACAAATATGTATATATACATGTTCATAAACAATAGCAACAGATTTAATTCGATAAAAAAGCAAAAACCCATTTGAAAGAAACCAAAACAGAAGAAAAAGGTACCATTTCTCAAACCGATGCTGGATTCTTCAGTGTTGATGTTGAAGAGAACGCCCTCGTAACGAATCTCGGACTTGGAAGTCAAGCTGATTAGACTGCCGATGTACGAATTAGCAGACCCACCACTGAAGAAGAAGAAGAAGATCCGCCTGCTGTTTCACTCGCTGCCATTTTTTTCTTTTGCTAAACTTGAACAGTAGCAGCTGCTTAACCCTTTTTTGTCTTTTTCAATTTCGTGCGCTGAATAGATGGCTTCACTTGAAGAATGTGAACAACACGAACCAGCCCGGTCCGATCTGGTTCTTCTTAAATTTGACCGGTTTACGGTCTGAATTGAGGGTCTGGTCTGGGCCGGGCCATTAATATGAGAGCCGATATTTACACCCCTTAAAATTTGTATGTAAACCCCGTTCTGTAATTAAATCCTATTAAAAATTTTAAAAAATTCTTATATTATATTATATCTATCTATCCATCTTTCTTATATATTACTAGTTATCTAGTTATGTCTATTATTTAATTTTTAAATATGATAGATAAATAAAGGGATATTATGAAAAACCCTTTAGAACCTAACCTAATCGGGTTTGGCCATTGGTTTTTTTATTTTTTAATTAGATAAATCGTCCCTTACCGATAAAAAAACTCGAATGGTTTTAAATTTAAAGAGCATAACGATAATTAGATGAGTAATTATATTTGTTTTAACAACTCTATTAAATGGTAAATTAAAACACACAAAATTAAAAAACAAAACAAAATCCACCGTCACTATCTATTTTAGAGATGACGGTACAGATCAAAATAATTTAAAAAATAAAAAAATTAAAATTTTAAAAAAATTAATTTAAAAATATATGTTTTTATGGATTAACCACCATCATCAATATCAACTCATTCATCAGCATCATCAACCCATCAAAACCATTATCAACCCACCATCAACAAAACAAACCCACCATTATCATCATCAAACTATCAATTATGGGTTTGACATCAATAACTTCAATATTAGCAACTTCAAACCATCAATCATCATCAAACATCAACAACTTCAACATCATTTGGGTTCCACTTGAACCCAGATGTTCTAATTGTATTGATTGAATCTACATGATGTTCATCTGGGTATGATCAATTAGATGATGTTTATCATAGATGATCCACTATCATTATTAACAAAAAATGAAAAATAAATTTTTTTTTTTTTTAAAAAAAAAAAAGAGAAAAGAAAAGAGGGAGAAGACCAGATTGAAGAATGAGAGAGAAGATGGTGAAGGGATGACCAGATTAGAGTTTATGAGTTTGTTGATGATAGTAGAAGATGATCGGTTTTTTATTTATTTTGTTGATGATGAGAGACAAGATCAGTTTTTTATGGTGGAGGATGACCAATTTGTTGATGATGGTGGATGATAACCAATTTGTTGATGAGGAAAGAGACGACAATAAGAGAGAAGAGTGTTTTTTTTTTCTATTATTTTTTATTTAATGTTGTTAACAATTAATGATTCAAAGGGTATTTCAGTAATTATATAAGTTTAAAGGGTACGATAAAGATTTTACAGAATTTTAATAAGTGTATTTTTGTCATTCACGATTTTGGATGAAAAATATTAACTTTTTAGATGAAAATTTAACGGTAGGGAACCATTTGTTTAATAAAAACAAAGGGGACCAAACTCAATTAGTTTACTTTCAGAAATTTTTTATAACATCCCATAAATAAACTATAATAAAAAATAAAATAATTAAAATAAGACATAAAACACGAAAAGAAAAATCATGGGAGGATCTTAGTTCCCACTTCCACCTAGTGAAGGTAGTAGCCTTCTTTTTTAGCCTTCTACCTTCTTTCTCTCTCTCTTTTTTTTTTTAAAAAAAAGAAATATTTTCTATATTTTTATGGAGGAAGCTGCCACATATTGGTGTTTTCTTTTTTTTTTTTTTTTTTATAATTTAAAAAAAAAAACTACTATCCACCATTTTCAATGCTTTTTTCATTTCTTCTGTGACACTGAAACCTACTCCAACTTTTTTTACTGTTTACTTAATTCTTTGCGTCACACTTTCTTATGAATCCTTTAAAGGTTTTATCCATAATTAAATTGGGTTTCTATGGTAAACATTTTGTTTTGTTTCATTCGAAAATTCATGTATATTCAATAAGTTCAATGTCATCAACCAAGATTTGGACTATATGTCCAAAGTTTTAAATTTGAAATGAATATTACTCTGCTTTTATTTTCATTAATAAATTCTCTATCGACATATATATAAATTACAACTTAAAACCCTCATCATTTTTCATAATATGTAGTGTTAGGTTATTAGGTTTCGGGTCGGGTCCACCTAAGATGAGCTAAACCCATGACTCGATCCAAATTCATTTTGAATTGGATTAAATAATGACTTGATGGTTACTGGAAGTTATCCAAAGATAATTACCACATTGGTTACCTATATAAAGGACAATGGTTCTTTGATTTTTGGCTGATGAAAAACTCACTAACTTATAAAACGATTAGAGAAAAAGAGGAGTGAAAATACAGAGAGAATATATGACAAGGTTTTTACATTGTAATTTGAGGGTTTGGTTCCATAATTGGTGGCCGAACTCCAACAATTTGAACAATCCAAAGATCCAGAAGAATTTTCGCTACATATAAACATGAATGCTTTCGAGTTCTGTTTTACAGCATTTGATTCATGATTATATTGCTTTGAATTCCTTCATTAGTATCAGAGCTCTATGAGGTTCTTTGCTGGTCATTAATTATTTTTGAATAATTTAAATTACCATGAAATTTGATTTTCGGATTGAAAACCTAAGATATAGATGTATGAAACCTAAATCTATTCTTAGGCATTAATATCATTTTAATTTTTTTTTCTTCTCCATGTGCTGGTTACACCATGAGATAGGGCTCGAAAAGAGCTTTCCAACTATATATGACAAGCCCAATTTATATTAGAATTGAAGGAAAAAAATATATTTGAATCAAAATATAGAGAATTAAAATCTAGAAAAATAGTTTGATAATAAAAGATTATTAAATATCATGAAGAACTTTAGGACATTCTTATTCAAGGAGAGTATGCTTCACCTTAAACCCAAAATGAAAAACTAAGGGTAAATATGAAACTGAGATGGAATTATGAGGTTATTGGTGTTAATTTTGCCATAAAAAAATGTCTGCAAGCCGGTACGTGTAGTGCACGAGCTAACTAAGCTGGTAAAGCACGGGTGTACTAAGTCCTGACCACATATACGCCACGTAAGCGACATGCAATACCACGTGTGTGACACATGTAAACGATATGTGATATATCGTGGGTGCTTAGCACAACATGTGGCTAGTAAATGTTATGACATGTGCCATCCTCTAAACCTGCCACGTGGTCACCTACATACACAACACGTGTTGCTTGGATAACTGATGAGAGATACATGGCGTAATTCGAACATGTCATATGGCTATGTGTGCATGCAACGCGTGTATCGTGTTGATGTGTGTATCGTGAAATGTGGCTGTGTATCGCTCAAAGCGTGAAACGCGTTGCGATGACGTCAGTGCCTGCATAGGAGGCGCATGCAATGGCTTTGCAACTCGTGGCAAGCACGACTGACAAGTGGGCAGCTTGTCCAGCACTTGAATGCCACGCGCCACTACCAATGACTGTTCTAGTGATATTTTCAGTCATTTGTTTTCCTTCTCCTTTTATCCTAATTATTTATTCATTCTAATTGTGAGCTGAATTACACTATCTTATTTATTTCGCTCTATAGGGAGTTAAATTAAAAATGCCTTAGTTATTTATATTAAAATCTATTCGATTTAAAATTATTCATGCATGCATATATTTATATTTTAGGTTATGCATTTTTGTGGGCCTAGGTCAACTCATTTTCATGATGAGCCATCTGACGATATGATCATAATCATTGTCTTATCAAATAACGAGAAACTTATTAAAATCTCAAATTATCGACTAGGACTTTGAGATTAAAGAAATCTTAGATGACCAGTAGAATCTTGAAATCATGAAAATCTTAGATAATAATATAACAGCGATTGTAGTGATCTCTGATAATGAGTCGTCCGAAGTCATAAAGATCTCAAGAGATGTTATTCAAATTGTGGATGTCTTAAAATCTTTTTGGAAAATGATATTAGGATTGATTTGCACAAAACACTTATGTATGTGGTTTAATGAATATTTAGAAATTGGATAATGATTGGTAGTTTGACTACTTTTCGATTTTTATCTGAAGATTTTTTTATCACATTTATGAGTGTATAGTTGCTGTAATATTTTAATGAAATGATAATGGATGTGCTAATATAGACATAGAAAGATATAGATTATAAATCTATAAATAGAATAAACGTTATTTAGAGAAATGACATATGCTTTGAAAATATAGTTGTTAAATTGAATAAGGGTGACAAATCGAATGATAATATCTGTGATATTTAGCACTGTAAATTTCAGTATGTGCTAGAGGAGCAATAGGCCCTCGAAACCTTAACCAACATCATGATTGAATTCGAACATAGTACATCTGCTCAACACAAAAAAGATGTCGAGGTTTATCGAGCTTGTAAAATAAAAAATAATATTGCTCGTATAATAATGCTCTTTAGCATGGTCGATAATCACATGTGCGTATACGAAGAATATGAGATGGTACAAGACATTTGGTTAATTTTATAGATAAATATGGTGGGACATCAACCATTAAATTGAGAAGACTCATAATCAAGTTTAATGCTTATTAGAAGTGTCAGGATCACAACATGAGACAACATTTGAGAGAATTATCAAATATGATACATAAGTTGAAATCGGTTGGTCAGGCTTAACCGATGAGCAGCAAGTACAAGCAATGATTTGGTCTCTCCCAACCAATTAATAAAATATAAAAATCAAAATAACCCACGACGACAATATCAAAACATTTGATGATATCTCACATCATGTTGAACTTAGAGATGCGTACCTAAAGGTAGCCAATGCTTCGAGTCAGTATTATTTGGCTGAGTTCAGTATGCGTAAGGATTTCAGCTTTAAGTGTAAGAGGGGTGGAAAGAATAAGAGTTGGAAGAAAGAAAAAATGTATTCCAAATCCAATAAAGATGAGACTAGAAAACCTATGAAGGGTAAACATGGTAGTACAAAGAATGACAAGAGTATGTTGAAGTGTTTCAACCGTGGTAAAATGAATCTATATAGGGAACAACTTAAAAGGTGATGTAAGAGGTATTGACACCTACAAAATGATTTTGTAAGGTGGCCAAGTATTGTATCTCTTTGATATCCTCTATGCTCCGAAGATTCAATTGAATATTGTCTTTGCAATTGTTCTTTTTGGGTTTAGGATAATGTTTAACTTTTTATAACTATTGTTTGAGGATTTATTTAGATTATCGGTGATTAAGTACTGGATATCTTATGGATGGTTTCATTGTACTAAATAATAAATGTAAATGGTACTATTAATGCGATAGTTGTTTTTCATTAATTACTTCCACTGAGATTGCCAATATTTATGTTAATATTTGGCACATTAAACTAGAACATATCAAGTAGAATCTAGTGAATAGATTGGCCAAAAAGAAATTTTTTAAGTTCCCCCAATAAGATAGATTTGTTTGTATGTAAAAGTTATCTAGCCAAAAAAACAACTAAAAAACCATTTGGAAAAGAAACTAGGGTTGAAAATTCATTGCAATTAATTTATTCTGATATTTATAGACCAATGATTGTGAGAGTTAGAAATGGTGCCTCATATTGTATAACATTCATTAATCATTACACTCGTTTTGGTCATATCTATCTGATCTCTCATAAATCTGAGATATTAAATTGCTTTAAATTGTATTTAAATTTGATGAAGAGTCAGTTAGATAAAACTATAAAAGTTTTGCAAATTGACCAAGGACAAGAATACCATTTTGACCAATTTGAAATATTATGTCATGAAAAAGATATTAATAGACAATTGACCATCCCTAGGACTCTGTAACAAAATAGTGTAGCGAAAAGGAGGAATAGAATATTACTAGAGATGATAAGATCTATGATGGCACAAAGCGAACCTTTTAATATCTTATTGGGGAGATTCGCTCTTAACAACTGCTTATATTTTGAATATGGTCCATACAAAATCAACATCTTTCATACCTTATGAATTATGGACAAATAAAAAACTCGACCTTACTTATATGTGACCTTAGGGTGCGCAAGATATATACATGATTTTTCTAGTAAAATATAGAAAGTTAGGTGCTAGAGAAAAGTAGTGTATCTTTATTAGATACTCCGAGCACTCAAAATGATATGTACTGACAGAAGAAAACTTAGATGGAAGCATTACTGAATTAAGTCACGGGATATGAACTTCTTAGAGAATGAATTTCCTAGCAGAGATGAGGTTAAAAAAAGAATTTCAACATTAAAAGGTGAACGACATGTTCGAATACTCAACAAGAGGAAAATAGAGAGTTACCTAAACACTCTATCTCTAGTGAGAGTAACAGAGCTATTGTAATAATTTACTCATCTGTTTCCAGTAGGAGTAAAAAGACTAAAGAGTTAATGCCCTCAAAACTATCAACTCACAGAAGCAACCATAAGATTGTTCCTTATCATCGATTTGAGATTGGAAGGAAAATTTTTATGCTTGCTTCGCATGATAGTGATGAGCTAAAGGACATGAATAAGGCTCTCAACTCACCTACTAAAAATATTTTGAATTAAAGTCATGCAAGAAGAAATTGAGTTAAGAAAAGTAATCATGTATCGAACTTGGTTAACTCCCTACCTAGTTGGGAAGCCATTGGAAACAAGTGGATTCCCCACATTAAGCGTGAGGTAGACAACTAGGTAGAGAGATATAAGACAAGGTTAGCAACAAAAGATATACTCAATAAAAGAGTTTAGATTATGAAAAAACTTTTTCCCTATGATAAGGTTCACTTCCATTTACCTTATATTAGCTATCGTCACACTTATGGACCTGAAATTGCATTAGATGAATGTAATGACAACATTTCTTAATTAAGAACCGAAGGAAGAAATTTACGTGGAGCAACCAGTGAATTTTGTTTCAAAAGGCCAAAAGCTCAAAATATGTAAGCTCACAAGATTGTTCCATAACTTGAAACAATCCTCCAGACAATAGTACCTCCGTTTTTATAAGGTTGTCATGTCCTATAGATTTAAGTTGACGAAAGAGGACCATTGTGTGTAATTAAGTAGGTAAAAGATAAGTTCATAATACTATCTTAACATATGGACGATATTCAATTGACTGGAAATGATAAGAAGTTTAAGATAATCATAAGGAAATAATTATCCTAAACTTTCGAGATAATAGACATGAAAGAAGTTGTCTATATATTTTAAGAGTTAAAATTAGTAGAGATCATTTAAAGAGAATTTTGGTTTTATCGCAAGAACCATACATTGAAAAATTTTCAAATGATTCTGCATGACTGATTAAAAGTTTATTGATACTCTCATCTCATAAGGTCAAAGTCTTATTCATGAAATGTACCCTAAGACTCCATAAAAGCGTAAAAGAATGTAAAGAATTTTTTACTCCAATACTATCGGAAGTCTCATGTATAATATGATGTATACGAGACTTGATATCTACTATGCAATTGACTAATAAGTAGATATCAATCCAATTCTAGACAAAAACATTGGATTACTGTGAAAAGTATATTAATATATCTGAAAATGAATGCTGATTATTCCTTATGTCACCAAGGTGGCAACATACAGCTTATTAGGTATACAAACGCTGATAGGGGAGATTATTTGGATGAGCAAAAATCTGCATCTGATTATGCATTTTTGCTCAGCCAATATGCTATCTCTTGGAGTAGCAAGAAACTGTCATGCATTACGCTATCCACCATGGAAGCTGTATTAATAGCATGTTCAACTACAGTCCAAGAAGTAGTCTGGCTCAAGAGATTCTTAGAAAATTTAAATTTGAAACTAATGTGTAGAAGTCAGTTACTGTATACTATGATAGTTAGACAGTAATTGCTTATATTAAATATGAAAAGTATCATAGTAAATCGAAACATGTAAGGATTAAGTACAATTTTGTTAGGAACATAGTGATGAAAAATAATGTAACAATTAAGTATGTATCTATGCATAAGATGGTAGTGAATCCACTCACAAAAGCTGCGGCAAGAGATGTATTTAGGTCACACTTGTTTTTTTAGTTTGCATAGATTTTAATGTTGTAATTGTTATGTTAAGTTATATTTGTTTTATAAATAAATATGTCGTTTTGATTATATGAAGCTAGCACATATTCATTTCACATAAATTATATATGAAAGTATGTCATCAAGTTTTGAGATTGATATTCTTACACATACAGTGGCCTTGGTTACTATGACAGCAAGCGAAGATAAGACATATATATTTTTAGAGGATAAAAATAAGGTTATTCTCTTAAGGGCTTGAAATATATGAAATGTCATCTTGATTGTAATCAAGATAAGGGTCTACCTAAATCAATTATTAAACTCCTCATGATATATTCCTCTCATCATGAGAACCTAATTAAGCCAGACATGAGTTTCTTGATAAAAGCACTTGAAGGGTGAGCTTTTAAAGCTCAGGTTAGGTGTTAGGAGAGCGTCTGAACTAAAATCTATAAAGTGAATAATCTAATTATAAAAGACATATGCATCCTTATTGAATAACAAGATTCACTATAACATGTGTTTCATATCGCTTGTGTTTATTGTGACCGACATAGAAAATGAGTGAATTTATCTTTGATTCCTTATTATATAAATTCTATTGAAGTTTGTAAGAACTTTTACCTATGTCCCCAGTGATTGTTCACTTTGTTTCAAAGTAACGAGCTAATGTTTGTATCATTAGTGTGTCTTCTATAACTATGATAATGTAGCTTATGAGATATTACTATGGTTTCAGTCATTTCTGTTCACCGAGGAACGAAAGTAAAATAAGGAGATTTAATTAATTTTATTTTGTTCTTATAATTACTTATCGCGATAATTTATAATTTGGAATTGTGATTATAATCATATGAAATATTAGAAGATTAAGCATATTATGTTAAGGAATTAAAGATACTTGAGCAAATAAAATTATATTAAATCTAGGACATAATAATAAGCATATTTATAATTTCTTGTATAGCAGTACAATTAAGATTTGAAAGATAACTCACATTGCATATATTATTATTCATAGGTTATACAATGTATTTGCCTGTATGAATATCTATATTTCTTATCATAAAAGGGTTAACAGTGTTTTGCTGTTTGGCTCATCTTGCATCGGTGGAAGGTGTTGGGTTATTGGGCTTCAAATTAGGTTTACTCAAGATGATTAAAACCCATGACTTGATCCAAATCCATTTTGGATTGGATTGAATAATCGCTTAGCGGTTACTGGAAGTTATCCAAAGATAACTACCATTTTGGTTGCTTCTATAAAGAACAATGGTCCTTGGTTTTTTGCTGATGAAAAACTCACTAACCTATAAAACAATCAAAGAAACAGAGGAGTGAAAATATAGAGAGGATATATGACAAGATTCTTATACTGTGATTTGAGAGTTTGATCCCGTAATTAGTGGCCGAACTCCAACTAGTTGAACAATCCAAAGGATCCAAGAGAAATTCTGTTGCACATAAACGGATACGCTTTTGGGTTCCATTTTATATATTTTATCCATAATTATATTGCTTTGAATTCTTTCATGCATAGTAATATCTGACTTAATTCTTATATTGTAAGTTGGTTTGATAGGCATATGAAGACCTAGTGTAAACCCTTAGTCTCGATTTTGAACTTCTTAGTGTTAGAAGCTAAATTATGAAGTTGAAATGATAAATCTAGTCAACGTTAAGCTAACCCAGGACATTGAAAAGTTAACGACCGTTGTAGAACTATACGATAATTGTTTTAATAAGAAAAAGTCAACGAATGATAAAATAGTCATTTTACAAATAAAAGATAAATTATAAGTGGCAATATGGTCAACTCTAAAAAAATAAGAATTTTATATATATGAATAGTTATAAGTAATAGTCAATTACCACTTGATTTAAAATTAAAATGTCAGAGATAGTCAAAGTAAGTCAAAAAGACATAATGGTCATTTTGGAAAAAGTCACTTATATATATAAGTGACACTTAGAAAAATTTGATAAAAGAAAAGAAGGAGCAGCCGTGAGGTGTGTGAAGGGTGGACGACAAGAAGAAACCAAAGGGGAGAAGTGGAAGATCAAGCAACTTTGAAGCCTCCAAACAAAAGTTTAAGCAAATCCAACCTAAGCTAGCTAAATTAAAGCAAGTTTAAGGTTAGTTATCATCATTTTCTTTAACTTGGATGATGGTGGGGGTTGTATAGGTATGAGGATATTTGTGTTGTGATATGATGTTGTGATGAGTGTTTTACACTTAAAACAAGTGTAGAACCTTAAGTGTATAATATGGAAACTTAGATGGCATGTTATAGTGTATGGATGTTAGACTAGGGTTTGTGGATGGTAAACTTTAAAGTATGATTTAAAACAATGAAATGACAAATAAGTTGCACATATGTTGTTTGTTGGAATGTCTAAAAGAATAACTTAGTAAAAATAGTGAAAATAAAATGAAATGAAATGTTAGATGAAAATGTGTGGGTGTCATGACATATGTGGAATGTGTAATATCATTGTGTTTTGATCCAAATAAGCTTGGAGTCACACATAATAAAAGTTAGAAAAACTCATAGAAGTGATAGAATTGTCAAAGGAATAGTTTTGAGTTAAGTTGAGAATCTCGAGCTCAATGAAGGGGCCGTGATGACCTGCACTCTTTGAGCTTATTTGAGGTTATTCTAGACCTCAAAACATGCCTAGGAGTCATAGCAAACCATATAATTTGGAAGGGAACGATTCCGATAAAAATTGAGTAAGTTATGGCCAAAATAGTATATGTAGAGAGTCGTAAAGTGAAATGTCAATGTAAATGTATTCTTTGATGCATGAAATTAATATATTTGATCATAATTAAGTAAAAGAATCTTAGATACGAAAGAAATGACATCGTCACTTATCCAATGCGAAAATGTGCATAAAAAAGTGTCGAAAAGTAAACGTTTTTCTTAAGTTTCAACCCTCTATACTTAGAATTTTTCGAAACTGTTTTATGGGGGACCTAAGTGTGAGATAAGAAGATGGTACAAGCAAAAATGGAAGCGAAACAACCTGTAAAATGGGCTGTGTGCAGTATTCTGTTTTAGGGGATCCGAAAATCTTGATTTTTTGTTCTGGACCTCTGAAAATTATACGGACTGTGTGGGGGTGTTCCTAGGGATATATAATTGAAACTTTTGTAAAAAAAAAATGGAATTAGGAAACCTCGATTAAGTTAGAATTTAATAGAAAAAGTTATAGTCAAAAGTGAATTATAAAGAGTTTTTAAAGTTAAAAGCAATGTGTGTAGTTTATGTAACACATTGTAACGTATTTTAAATATGGATATGTGATGCAGGTGATGCACAAGCTAACGGAGCAAAGAAGCTTTAGAAAAGTTCTCTAGCAAGCTTGAAAACCGAGGTAAGTGTTATATCGCTTATATTATTTAAATTTTAAATTTAAGTTATAACTTCTTGTTGATTTCAAGCTTTATAAAATGATTTTAAAATACAGATTTAATTTGAGTAAAAGATCTCATACGAGATCAAGAAATGAGAATTTAAAAATAGAAGTTGTCTTATAAAGTTTGATGTAAGTTGAGTTAAAAACGCTTTAAGCTAAGTGATTTTGTACTTATTGCATTTAGAATGAAAAAACATTTTAAAATGCCATGTGTAACCCCTCAGAGTTTTGAGTATCTAGCATTACGTTGCGACGTAGAGAATTCCGCACGTAGCTGTCTAGATTTAGAGTATTGGCGCTATGTTGCGATATAGAAAATTCCGCTCGTAACTACCTAGAATTATAGCTTCTTGCAATATGCTGCGATGTAGAAAATTCTACTCATAATTGCAAGGGCTGTCAAGCAGTTTAGCACTATAATTGCGATGTAGCAAATTTCCCATTATAGTTGTCACAGTTTTATCCTACGATGCAATGTAGAAATTCCGCATGTAGTTGTGAAAAGTTTCAGATTTTAGCACTATGATTGCGAGGTAGGAAATTCTGCATTATAGTTGCTTAGAGTACTTTAGAGGTACACATGGTGAATTTAGAATGAAAGGTTTTCAAAACTAAAATGTTAAGAAGTTATAAATCGTTATGTAATAATATGATTAATATACTTATTCATGTTGAACTAACATTTTAAATTTTTGTGTAGCTTATATACCACGAAGTACTTGTGCAGGTGCTTTGGCATAGCGAGGAAACCATCATTGAAATTTTAGGTGAGAAATTGGAAGATTTAATCACACTAATGCACATATCTATTTTGTGGAATTTGACACTTGGGAAATGTATAAAATATTGATTTAGTTTGGAAAATATTGAGTTGTATCATATATTTTGTGCATCATATATGAATTCTTAAATTCCATATAATATATATATCGATGCATATGATTAATATTTGAAATGTTATGAAAATATATGATTATAGAAAAGTATGTTGTGAAAATACATGTTTGAGATATCTAAGAAGTTGGGTGGTGAGTTGGTATAGTACGAAGCGCATTTTCTTTGTAGGTTAAATTTTGGAAACCTTAAAATGCAGCCGTTAAATTATCGAAAATTTTGTAAAATTGTTTTAAATGGAATTACGAAAAATTTACACCAATTCAACTATTTTATAAAGAAAAGAAACCTTTAAGTTTAAACAAGTAAACGGGCTGAAAAATTCAGGGAATTGCTTCTCGGGTTTCCTCAATCCTACAAGTCGGGTTCAGAAAGTCCGCTAAGGTACCCAGCGGGATCCTCCAGACAAGAACTTAAAGAAGGTCTGGTTCGGGTCCTGTCACCTAGAAAGGGGTGAATATGTGTGTCTAAATTCTTTCAAACTATACTAGCATTAATTAATCCAATTAATCATGCAAATCTTACGTTAAAGTCTGTTATGTCCGTTTTCTCGACTTGAATAAAATGACCGCTAAAGGTCTAAGGAATGTGAACAGTACTGAAATCCAATAAGCCCAGCCCGAGCTCATCATAACGAGTTCAACGAACTCCCGAAGCTCGCAACGCCCAATGTTTGTCTCAACATCTCTCCAGCCCATATTCATCAAGTCCACCCTAATATCCCTTCACCTTGTGCAGCCCGCCAGGTCGAAAAACTCGCACCAGAAGATGTCTTGTAAAGCCAACCATCAGGTCAACTTACTCCCCAGATTTCACGCGCAGCACCACCTCAACAGTTCCCGATGAGCATTTAATGCGGCGATTGCTCATTTAATGAAAAGATTACTTTATTTAAAACATTTAATGAAGATGTGAGCGTGTGAAGAATAATCATTATTGTAGTATTAAATACAGTATGACTTATGTCAGATTAGGTGAGAATAATCATGATTAGAAACATGTGTAATACTTCAATTGTATTTCCTCCCTTTCTATAAATAGGGGAGATTTTCATTGTAAAAAAGGTTAAGCATTTTAGTATTACCGTCACTCTACCAAAATTAAACCAGAGTGGCCTGTGGACGTAGGCGCACTCGTCGAACCACGTAAAAATCTTATATTTGCATTTTTCTCACCCCTTTTCTTTCATTACTGCTAGTTTTATTATTATTGACCATATGTCATAACCAACATTCCTTCACTTTAATCACGATACACCAACCTTAAACCATATTTACTACACATTTATTACATCTATTATCATTTATTACCACTCTAGCGGTCTGGGCCTTTGAATTTCTCAGTCGACCGTTTCCGAACGTCGACAAGGCCAATATGTAAAATTTAAGTATTATGTCTAAGTCTAGACAAATTTGAACATGAAATAGTTTTCTAGTCTAATGATGTTCGATGATTTAAACATTTAAACTCAACAAGAAGTTGACAATTCTAAGAGTTAGTCCAAATTTAAGCCAATTTAATTAAGCATGCATTAATAATAAAGTAACGATAAAAAACACAAAGAATTTCTTTAATGTGGAAACCCTTCAATAATAGAAACCATGAGATGTTGTTTAATAAAACCAATCTAGTACCATATGAAAAAAATTAACATAAATTCTAACATATACACGGTTTAATTAAATTATAAGACTTATTACCTTAGTACATGTGAATGCCACAATTGAACCTTTGTGCTCTAGTCTTCTTTTTCAACAAGGAAGAAAAGCATACTTAAGACGTGTTTTTGTCATTTGACAATAAACCATATATCACCATCATTATTTAGGTCATGCTTACATCTTATACGTAAATTAATGATGAGCATTTTTATCTAAAGGTCATACCTATCTAAATCATATACTATTTCAGTTCTATAATGCTATTACACAAACTCACCCAAGTTTTGATGCTATTTCATGGGATTTACTTTTGAAAAAAAAAAAAAAAAATCATTTAGTGGTTGTAAAATTTAATAAGTTTTAAAAAAGGGCGTATAAATTTTATTTCTTGAGTTGTTGTAAAATATCAATGGCAGAAATGGAGTCTATCTAATCTTATTTCTTTCATTATTTGGTTATCAAACTGACATCATTTTGAAAAATTAAAAATAATAATAATTTAAAAAATATATGTTTTTAAGGGTTAGCCACCATCATTAATATCAACTCATTCATCAGCACCATTAACCCATCAAAACCATTATCAACCCACCATCAATAGCACCAAACCACCATTATCATCATCAAACTATCAATATAGGTTCGACATCAATAACTTCAATATCAACAACTTCAAACCATCAGTCATCATCAAACATCAACAACTTCAACATCATTTGGGTTCCACTTGAACCTAGATGTTCTAATTGTATTGATCCAACCTAGATGATGTTTATCTATGTATGATCAATCAGATAATGTTTATCACTAGATGATCCACTACCATTATCAATAAAAAATGAAAAATAAAAAATAAAAAATAGAAAATAAAAAAGGGAGAATACCATATCGAAGAATGAGAAAGAAGATGGTGGAGGGATGATCAGATTAGAGTTTATGAGTTTGTTGATGATGGTAGAAGATGACCAATTTTTTATTTATTTTGTTGATGACTAGTTTGTTGATGATGAGCAACAAGATCGGTTTTTTATGGTAGAGGATGACCAATTTGTTGATGATGGTGGATGATAACCAGTTTGTCGATGATGAGAGAGACGACAATGAGAGAGAAGACTTTTTTTTTTAATTTTTTGTTATTTTTTATTTAATATTGTTATTAATTAAGGATTTAAAGGGCATTTAAGTAATTATATAAGTTTAAAATGTACGACAGGGATTTTACGGAATCTTAATAAGTGTATTTTTTTCATTTTACGATTCTGGATGAAAAATGTTAATTTTTTGAATGGAAACTTAAAGGTAGGGAATCGTTCGTTTATTAAAAACAAAGGGGACCAAACTCGATTAATTTACTTTTTAGGAATTTTTTATAATATCTCGTAAATAAATCATTAAAAAAACTAAAATAATTAAAGTAATACATAAAACACGAAAAGAAAATTCATGCGAGGAGCCTAGTCCCTACTTTCACCTAGTGAAGGCAACAACCTCCTCTTTTAGCCTTCTACCTTCTTTCTCTCTCTCTTTTTTTTTTTTTTTTTTTTTCTTAAGAAATATTTTCTATATTTTCATGGAGAAAGTTGTTGCGTAATTTTTTTTTTTTTTTTTTAAAAAAAAAACTACTGCCCACCATTTTTAATGCTTTTTTTGTTTCTTCTATGACACTGAAACCTGCTCCAACTTTTTTTACTATTTACTTAATTTTGCGAGCCACACCTTCTTATGAATCCTTAAAGATTTTATCCATAATTAAATTGGGTTTCTACAACAAATATTTTGTCTTGTTTCATTCGAAAATTCATGTATATTCAATAAGTTCAATGTCATCAACCAAGATTTGGACTATATGTCCAAAGTTTTAAATTTGAAATGAATATTACTCTGCTTTTATTTTCACTAATAAATTCTCTATTGACATATATATAAATTACAACTTAAGAACCTCATCATTTTTTCATAATATGTAGAGTAATATCTGTTTCAATTCTTATATTGTAAGTTGGTTTGGTAGGCGTATGAGCACCAAGAAGTGGGTGAATATGTGTTGTCTAAATTCTTTCAAACTATACTAGCATTAATTAATCCAATTAATCATGCAAATCTTAAGTTAAGGTCAATATGTAAAATTTAAGTATTATATCTAAGTTTAGACGGATCAGAACATGAAATAGTTTTCTAGTCTGATGATGTTCGATGATTTGAACATTTAAACTCGACAAGAAGTTGACAATTCTAAGATTTAGTCCAAATTTAAGCCAATTTAATTAAGCATGCATTAATAATAAAGTAACCACAAAGAACACAAAGAATTTCTTCAACGAGGAAACCCTTCAATGATAGAAACCACTGAGACCTCGTTTAACAAAACCAATCTAGTACTATATGAAAAAATAAAAAATAAATAACATAAGTTCCTAACATATACGTAGTTTAAATTATAAGACTTATCACCTCAGCACCTTTGAATGCCACAATTGAACCTTTGTGCTCTAGTCTTCGTTTTCAACAAGAAAGAAAAACATACTTGAGACATGTTTTAGTCATTTGACAATGAACTACATATCACCATCAGTATTTAGGTGCTGCTTACATGTCATACCTAAATTAATGATGAGTGTTTTTATCTCAACGTCATATCCATTTTAATCGTATATCATTTCAGTTCTATAATGCTATTGCACAAATTCACCCAAGTTTTGATGCTATTTCATGGGATTTACCTTTTTTTTTTTATTTATTCAGTGGTTGTAAAATTTAATAAGTTGTAAAAAAGGAAGCATAAATTTTATTTCTTGAGTTGTTGTAAGATATCAATTGTAGAAATGAAGTCTATCTAATTTTATTTCTTTCATTATTTGGTTATCGAATTGGCATGGTTGTGCACTGGCTCCCAATTCACTAAGATGATATAAGTTTAATTACCACCAAATACAATTTATAAATAAAGTATGTTCCCATTCACAATTTACATATTCATTTATTATAAGAGTTTAGGCTTTGAATGTCCCTTTTTATTAGGTGTAGCTTTATTTTTCAATTAATAAAGTTTCATGTGTATCAATTAAGAAACATCACACGTAAACCCACTGTTACATTAAATCCAGATACTATGTTAACCCATATCAATATAATCTTGTACCAATTCTCTATATTCTTAACTTCGTAGTAATTGAAAATGTATTGCGTCATATAATATTCCTTCACGGCCATAATTCCAAACATTATAAGAATCTAACAATCTTTGGACAGGTGAATTAATAACGTTGGTAGTGCAGCCTGCAGCTGGGAATGAAAAGAAAGATTTGATAGGTTTAATTTATTTTGTAAGGTACTACGGTTCAACAACTAATAGCAGAAAAAGAAGATTTGAAAGGCTTATTATAATAGATTTTCCGTATTCTGCCTGCAAAACTTTCAGATTGGGATTCAAACCCACGGTTTTTGCATGAATTTTAAATTAACTAATAAATTGTAAATAAAAGTAGAAAATGTACGTTCACTGCCAGCTGCGTACTCTCCGCAGTTATATAACAAAAATTACTACAACCGAACTTATCCTTTTGCAGTGAAACGCTCTCTTTCTTCTACATGTTACTTGCAACTTCTTCAGTTATCTTCTCTGTGTATCCTCCTCCTCCATTCTAATGAACATCTGGAAGCCCTAAAAGTACTGTTTGCTCAATCTCTCTCTACGAAGGTACATTCAGCTACATTGGTTTTGTTGTGTTCTTGTGTATATACGGTTTCCAACTTTCCATGCATGAAAAACTCTTAACTTTACATACAATTATTAGCAATTCTTTTATTAAAATATAGCATTTAAGACTTGAGGTTATAATAAATGAATAACTTATAAATATAAATAGGACATTTTCTAAAACCTTTTGAAGATATAATGTTTATATGATTAGTAGCATGAAGATTTATACTTTCTTGCCCAGACTAGAACAGCATATACGATTGTACATGAGGTGTTTCTCTTTCCCTTTCTATTATTGTTTCGCTTTTGTTCTCATATATGGTATCTAAATTTGGTTTATTTTCTTTTAGTGAAGAAAAAAGGTGGTTTTCATATTCGGTTTTGCCACTATGCGATGGCATTTCAATGGTTACAACAATTGAAAATTGAAGCTGAAACAGAAAAATGGGCTTCCAGATCTCAAGTAAGCTATCTATCTATGTTTTCTATTTATATATACCAACCAAGAACTAATTATGTCTCTTTTATATGCACATTTCACTAAAGTTCATTTAATTAACTCATGACACTTGATGGATATAGCAATAGAATGATGTTTTGAAGATGTTTAATTTGTGATCAAGTTCTAATTAGTCTCCCACCAATTATATGGATTACTCTCCCACCTTAATATGAATATCTTTTTTATCTTTGTGTGAATGAATTTTTTTTAATTGAGAGTAATCTCTCAGACTGTACAACCGATGTCATATTTTGATTGATCCCAAAAACCTCCTGAATCTATCATAAATATAATTCTTGTGCTAAAAAAAAAAAAAAAAAAAAAAAGTTATAATTATACAACATTTCCATCATCCCAACATAAAATTGTCCCCTTTGAAAATAAACCCAAGAATAAGATTCAAGAAGCATCAGCCCGCGGGCCCCACATCAGTACGATGTTTCTTAATAGTTATGGTAGTTCAATTATTACCCTAAGGGATATTGTCTTTTTTTTTTTTTTGAGTACAAAGGATATTGTCTTTGGGTCAATGCAAATACAAACGTCTACTGAGCTAGTCTATGATTGTGTTAGCATCAATACTAATTAGATATTTAAGAAGTAAATAAAATAAAATTTTTCTTGAGCAGCTATACTTGCAGTATTGAAAAATCCCATGTACATCCCATTAATATTTTAATATTTTTATGATATTAAAGTTTGCAAATATACCCCATGTAATACCAAAATTATCCGTTCTTTTAGCTTTCCATTAAACACCATAAACTATTAAATTATAAAATAATCAAATAAAAAAACAAAGATAGAATGAAAAGTATTAGAGGAGGCTCTCAGCAGCCTGTTCACTTTTTTTATCAGATTAAATATTTCTAAAACTATTGTATAATACTTATTTTATATTTTGATTTGTATAATTACTATTCAGTCCTCACTGGATGTTGCTATACACGTTTGCAATTTTAAATGATAGTTTTTTCTGGTTAGCTGTTTTCTAAATTTAATTCTTATATTCTTAAAGATCGCGAAAATCTTTAATTGCTGTCATATGCTAGCAAAATGTTCTATTATTGGCAAAATGTTCTGATTCAAGTCTGCTGTGTGAAGCATTCATGTTCGATTCCCAATCAACCTACGAACACGCACACATAAAAAAGGAAAAAAAAAAAAAAAAAGGGAAATTAGACAAACATCCCTAATAGTTGATATAATTATACGAGTTTAGAATATAATTACATTTTCAAAACATTGGGGTAATTGTGTAATTATATCTTAAATTCATATATCTGTGAATTATATTAAACATTAGACTCTTTACAAAATTTGCCCCAAAAAATTTCCTTAACATGTAAAAAACAATATAATATATATTTAAATTTTTGTTCGTGTATGAGGTTGAGTGAGGTGTAGCACAGGTGTGAAGTCAAGATTCTTTATCAGAAAGGCCATTATACTAAAACAAAAAAATTAGAGGGTCAAAGTGAACAGGAATTAAAATTAATGGTCAAGTTATAATTTAAAGAAAATTATTAAAGTTGTAAAACATTACACATACTTGCCCTAGCGTTAGTGATAACTGCACTCAATTCTTAACTATCTACATAATTGCACAAAATTTCCCTCTAACTTGTAAATTAATGATTAATCATCCTTTCTCAGTTAGACTAGAGAGGCAAATTAAATTTTTATTCAACAACATTAAATGCATGGGGAAAAAAAAGCTTACAATTACATTATGTCACATTAGCCCTAACATATTATTTCAATTAAAAAATAATAATAATGAAAATCAGTATATAAAAAACCATTGACTACACAAAACATTCATTAGCAAACAAAACACATGTCATACAATTATGATCTTTAAAAAATTTAAAAATAGTATAATTAATTTTATTTAATAAAAATTAAAAAAAAATTTAAAAACATAACACACGTCATATAATAACTGAAAAGGTTATATGACGTGTTATTTACATAATATGTGTTATATTTTTTAAACCTATGTTTATAAAAAAAAAAATTAACTAATTTTTATTATTTTAAATTTTTTATTTTAGATTTTTAACAGTTTTCTTATTTATTTAAGTTTATTTTATTTTTCATTGCATTTTAAGGGAAAAGTCATAATTTAATGGTTTAATTAAATTTCAAGTGCCTTTTTATTTTTTTTTTCTTTTCTAGTATTTTTAATCATCAACTATCAAAATTTTTATTGAAAAGACGTAATTGAGTCATTCGTAAATAATTTGGGAGGCCGAATGAGCCAAAAGAGAAAGTTTAGTATAAAAGTAATGTTTCCCAAAATATTAAGTGTGCGTTTGATACAACTTATTTATTGATAAAAAATATTTTTAATGCCTAAAGCTCAACTTGATTTTTTTTTTTAGGCATATTTTAGTTGTCATCTCAGTAGAGTTTTTAGGCAATTAAAAAAGTTAAAAATTGTCTCCGTAGAAAAACTCAAATTTTAAACTTTTTCAAATAGATATTTTTTATTTTTTTTAAAATATTAAGATGTCTAATATATCCTTACTTTATTTTGTTAATATCTCTATACCCTTATAACTCTTATATACTTTCTTTTAATCATAAACACTATTGCCTCCACTCTCATTTATCATTTGTTTCACAAAAATATCTAAAACTTTTTTTTAATCAGTAAGTTTTCTAATATTTTGTATTTTTATTTTTTCAATTGGTTTTGGCTTTTATATATATATATATATATATATATATATATAATGCCTTTTTCGTAGGCTTACAATCAATATATACTGGAACATTTCTTTTTTTAAATAGATATACCAAACCATTTTGATAATGAGGCAGATGGGCAGGACTTACAATCAAGATATATTTCGCATATATATACTGCATTTTTCGTAGGCCTACAATCAAAATATGTCAGACCATTTTGATGATGAGGCATATGGGCAGGACTTACAATCAAGATATATTTCTTAGGTTTCGCTCATTGGCAGAAATAATGTGTTGTTACTTGTATATAACAAAGGATTGTATATAAATAATGGTCAAAGTTGAAAATTTATGTTGAAATTAGACTAGTGAAGTTATCTGTTTTCGAATTTCTTCTACGCTGTTCAAAGTAAAAAAAAAAAAAGAACATTAAAACATTAGATCAACTATGCAAAAGAAACCTTTGATATCAATCAGAGACAATTACTCGATGTGTCAATCATGAATTCAACAAGCATATCAAAATCTTTGTATTTTCTAATCAAATGCGCATGAAACAAAAATAATTGTTGTCGCAGACATCATACCTTGCACAGTTGGTGAACAGGTTCAGTAAAGCAATCAATAATGTGTCATTCTACTCTTTTAGAAGGAAGTGAACGCTTGTTATAAATAAGAATTCACCTAATGTAATCACAAATTACACTTGCTATAAATAAAATTTGACAGGTGCTCACACTAGGAAACCATATGGAGGGATGACAGTGGAACTGTAGTAGTGGAAACATTGCAAGAGGATAATGAGGTATGTTACTCCTCTCTCTCATGTCCTTTTTGATAAATTCATAATCTAAAATATGTCTTTAAAATAATATAATCAAATTGTCTATAATTTAAAACTGTTTTAATAATTAACAATCAAATAGCTAATAATTTCTTTTTAAATGTTCCACTTCGAAAATATCTATTTAAAGAAGTTGTACCAAACGAAATCTAAGAGTTGACATGAAGTTTCTGCTAAATACAAATATATTAAGGATGTAAGGTTCTAATTGGCACAATTTATTAAGGTTCTAATTGGTATGATTTATCCAAGTAGAATTTAACTTATAAAAGAAAGTTTAGAGAAAACTCTTTAGAGAATATAAATTACTGAATTGTTTAATTTTGAATGTAATTTTTATATTATTAAAATAAAAAAAATGATAGATAACAATAAGAGTTGAATAGGATAAAGTTGGTCTAGTTTTATATCTCCTATATTTACACATTAGACGCTTATGACTTTAACTTGTCCCTCCCTCTCCAAAATTCTGTATTTAGTGTAATTGTTAAATAAATAAATAATAGATGAGGCGTAGTTTGTTTTTCCATTTGAAGAGTGATAAGTCTTAAATATTATTGAAAATTGACATGAGCTTATAAACTTTGAAACTTGAATGACGTTTTTTTTTTTCCATATCATCTATACATAGGCTAAATCATTTTTTGAGACAGAAACATCTAAAAATAAATAACTTTATGCTTATATCCTCATATTACCAATTGTCTCGTACTTTTATTTGAATATATATATAATTGAAAACAAATAATTTAATAAATCCTATGCCAATATTGTCACATATTTATAATATTTCATTAAATAAATATTATTTTATATAATCATATTTTAAAATATTAAGTCCAAGTAATTAAAAATTATAAATGTTTTTTGTAATCATTAAAAAAAAAATATTATGTCAAAACTGTTGTACATATATAAAAATTCAATGTCCTGGTGGCATACAAGAATTAATGATTTGTAGTATAGATGAAGATAAAATTAAAATATGTTACTTTAAAATGATAATTATAGAATAAAATATTTTAATTATGATTAAGTGATTAGGTGTAAACAAGGAATTAAATATCAATTTTGGTAAAAATATAGTGTTCTAATGTCACACCTTAACCCGAAGGTCAAGACATGAACTAACATACTATCAAATAACTTCTAAAAATTCAAGAAAATATATTTATAAATAAATACAACCATCAAAGTTCTTAAACCAAAATAAATAAATTCTTAAGAATATTCAAATTACATATAGCTTTATTTTCTAAGGAATATCGCCAAAATACCAATTCATCTTTTGTGCAATAAGAATCTCAATCATTTGAAATCATAATATACTAAGTGAGTTTGAAAACTCAGTAAGCATACTAATCATTATTAATTTTCTTTAATATAACATATATATAAAACAAATATACAATTCATAAATATGAAAACTATAAGTTTCATATTCATAATCAAAATATACCAAATCAGAAATTTATCAAATGTCAAAATATTTTTTTCTAGATTCCCTTTACATTTTACTACATAGTAGGGTTTAAGTAGCACATAACATAAAATAGAGCCAAAGTCATCCGTAGACAACTAATATATACAAGATAAGCACAAATGAGGATTTAATTTCAAACATAGAACACTCATGCTTGGAGATAAGTGTCAAACCCTCATCGTGATCATCAATGAGTTCTTCTACATGCACTAATTTGTCTACACACAAATGTGAAAGCTCACTAGTCCCCAAGAGACCCCAAAGCAAGGTTCCAAAACTCATTACTTGACTACCCAGCGAGCAGTGAGTAATTGGTTACTCGGTAAGTACTCGGAAAGCATCGTTTGGAGGGGGAGGGAATTATAGTTTTTGAAGTTTAAAGACATAAACTGACATTTTTTTAAACGTCAGGGTCATGACCAAATTATCCTCACCATATATAAAATACACCAATACCTCACGGTCAACACTTAGAACCCTTGTATTCTCTTTGTCGTTTCTCCTCTCCCTCTGTCTTCTCATCTCTCATCTCTCATCTCTTTTCTCTCTCTAACATTGTCGCCATTGTCATTCCAATAAGTCATCGTCGTCACCTTAGCCATTGTCGTTGCCGTTGCGACTCTAATGAGCTATCGTTATCACTGAAGTTGAAATCAATCCCTCCTCATCTGTTCATCGTTGTCGGTCATTTTTTAAGTCTCCTTCTCTCTTCTCTACATGGTCGTTCAAGTCTCCTTCTTTGTCTCTCCGTGTTGTCAACACTATTCCTTCAAGCTATCAAGTCATTGCTGAACTATGTGAGAGTTTCATTTGTTTCTCTAATTTTTCATTTGTGTGTGTAATTGAGTGATTTGTTTATAGATTTGGATTATGGTAGTTGTTTATTTGTTGGGATTTGATAGTATTGGATTTTGTGATGGTTTTCAACCAATTTTTTGGTGGTTTTTGGGATGATTTCTTGCCAATTTTGTGGTGATTGAACTCGTCGAGTTGACCAAGTTGGATTGAGTACTCACTTTCGACAAGCAGCACCTCCAATCTGGGGGCTCTCCGATCACGAATCTCATCGAGTTTTTACTGGAGACACTTCCTATATACTTACATACACATAACAAATCACATATCACATAAAGTTCCACATAGATATCATAGAGGTGCCTACTAATATCAAAGAGTAAAAGCAAGCCTAGACAAATTATTATCTTATGGTAGTATTTCATTACATATGTTCACAACATATAATCATCTAAACACAATTTTAAAAACATGTCTAATTTTGAAAATAGTTTAGTATACTTACCTTCCAACAATTCAAGGCAAGCAAACTCTTTACAAATCAAACAATCCAAACCTTAGCCTAAATTAACACAATCACATGTAAATCAAATTCAAGATAATGCCTTATGACTGAAAATAGGGCTACTAAACATTCTCCTAACTAAAAATCTAAAATTAGAGTTAACTAGTGCTATTTTGAAATTTGTGCAATGTTCGGTTTTAGAATTTTAATAATTGTAGACAAGTTGAAAAATTTTGAAAATTTATGGAAACATGATGCATATACGTATCTCACACCACAAAATCGTTAGTCTTCTAGTAGAGAGCTCAGAATATGTTACAATATCAAAAATTTTTGATACTCTATAGATCTCTATTTCACTTAAAATTTAGTAGAATAAAGCACATTTGGAAGTTCAAAATAAAATTTTAATAGGAAAATAACTCAAATAAGTATTTTAAAGATATTTTCGTATTCGGATTTACACATGCTATCTAAAAATAGATTCAACACTTCAACCAAGAAAAATCATAACTTTTAAAATATAATTTCAAAAATTCTAAAATTGTTCAAGGTAATGGCTAATATATTTATACACAACTTTATAAAATTTACGAATTTTCAGAGAAGTAAAAAATTAATAAAAAAAAATTCGTAATCAAACTATATGTAAAATACTACAAAATCTCAACACTGTTCTCAAAAGGAAAAAAAATCTATGAGAACTCATATACTTTTGATATTTTTGTGATACCAATTTCATTTGAAAGGTCAAAAGGTCTAGTTTTCAAAATAGAAAGCTATAATATCAAAATCAATCATATACATAACTTATAATTTTAAAAGTGGGCACTAGTTAGTCTATGCATACTTAAAATTCTTAAAACTAACCTTAGCCAAAGAATAATATTATGCCAAACCTTGTAAAACCTTTTTGATTCCTAAACTAAATTTTCTGTCAAAGACCCGGTAAGAGTTATTTTTCAAGAGCAGAGAATATATATATTTTTGGAGTTATGTTAAATGGCCAATAAAAGAAGAAAAGGGATAGATTGTCGTTTCCTATTCTTATCAAATAATATTACTTTCCTTCTTAAAAAAATAAAATAAATATAAAAATTTTAATCTGATGACAAAAGTAAAGTATTAACCAAAGAATAAATCTTTTAAGCATTTAAATAAAATACACAAAAGAAAAGTATGATAATAAACCTTGTAAAACCTTCTTGATTCCCAAACAAAATTTTCTTTCAAAAATCCAGTAGGAGTTATTTGTCAAGAGTTTTTTTTTTTGTATATATATATATATATGTAAAGTTATGTTAAATGGCTAATAAAAGAAGAAATCGGTTTTATATGTCGTAGTTTTCTATACATGTCAAATTACCTTACTTAATGTTTTTAAAATAAAATAAATATTAAAAAATTTTAATTTGATTAGGAAACCTTATCAAATATAAATTCTTATATACACATTTTATTAAAAATATAACTCCTTCAAATTTATATATATATTTAAAAAAAATATCAATAATTTAATTATTCTTAAATGCTTAAGGAATAATTTGGGTGTTACAACTCCTACTCCCTTTAAACAAATTTCATCCTTGAAATTTTTCATACTAATCAATCAAAAAGTTAAGGATATTTGACTCAAATCTCCTCCTCATGCTCCCATGTTGCTTCTTCAATGGAATAGTTTATCCATAAAACCTTTGCTAAAGCTATAGTCTTGGTGCGTAATTTTTTAACCTTGTGATCTAAGATCTGAATAGGTACTTCCTCATAGGTGAGATCATCCCTTAGTCAAAGCAGTTCATAACTAATCATATGAGAAGGATTTGTAACTTATTTACAAAGTATAGACACATGAATTACATTATGAACTCTAGTTAATGTTGGAGAATGTGCCAATCTATAAGCTAAATCTCCAATCTTCTCTAAAACTCAAATGGGCCTAAATATTTTGGGCTTAGTTTACTCTTCTTTCCAAATCTCATAACACCTTTTATTGGTACAACTTTAAGGAACACATTATCACCAATTGCAAACTCCAAATATTTCCTTTGATTATCAGTATAACTTTGCCATCTACTTTGTGCAACTTTCATTCTCTCTTTGACCTTCTTAATAACTTCACAAGTTTGTTGAACAATTTCAGGACCCATCTTTCTTTCGCCAATCTCATCCCAATGAATTAAAAACCTATACCTTTTCCCATATAAAGTTTCATAAGATGTCGTACGAACAATATACTGATAACTATTATTGTAAGAGAACTCTATCAAAGACACATATTTATCCCAACTACCTCTAAAATCAAGTACACCAGCTCCCAACATATTCTAGATAATTCTTTCAGACTAACCATTCGATTAAGGATGAAAGACAATATTAAAGTTCAATTGAGTTTTCAAAGCCTTATGTAAGCTTTTCTAAAATATAGAAGTGATTTTGGGATCTCTATCCAAAATAATAAACTTAGGTACTCTATAAAGTCTCACTATCTTATCGAAATGAAACTGCAGATAAAATTCCATAAACCCTATTTGAATTGGCAAGAAATGAGCATACTTTACTAATAGGTCAACAACCACGCAGATAGCATTATAGCCTTTTTGTGCTCATGGCAAACCCACAACAAAATCTATAGCTATGGTCAAACATTCTCATTTGGGCACAAGTAAAAATTTAACAAACCTAGTAGTCTCTTATGGTCAACCTTCACTTGTTGATAAACTAAACATTGCTCTACATACTTTGTTATCTCACCTTTTATATTGACCCATCAATAATAAGCTTGTAAATCATAACACCTCTTCGTACTACCAGGATGTAGTGAAACCAAAGATTTATGGCCTTCTATCAAAATTTCTTCATGTCAATATTATTAGGCACACAAAGTCTTTATTTTTTTTATTAATTTTTATTTTTTATACCTTAAAACTCCATCATCAGTCACATTAAAATCAACAATTTTTTAACCGAAACATATTTCATAATCTTCATCAAATGAACATCATTAGCTCATTCCTTTTTAATTCTTTTAGCTAATTAAGATTCCACCACTAACAAGACCATAAAACTATCATCATACTTTCACAATATTAATATTGAAATTCTCCAAGTCTCATATAATTTCCTTTTCTGTAACCATCGAAACAGTCATATTACTTATAGATTTCCTCTTAATGTAGTGGTTACCACATTCACCTTACCCGAATGGTAGTTGATTACACAATCATATCATTAACTAACTCAAGCCACCGTCTTTGTCTCATGTTTAACTTGTTTTAGGTAAAGAAGTATTGAGACTTTTATAAATTGTAAAGATTTCACATCCTTGACTATACAAATATTGTCTCCAAATTTTCAAAGCAAATACCACCATTGTCAATTTCAAATCATAAGTAGAGCAGTTTAGCTTATATGGCTTCAACTAATAAGAAGCATAAGACATTACCTTGCCATTCTACATCAATACACAACCTAGTCTCTTGTGAGAAACATCATTGTAAATAACATATCCACTAGTTCCAAATAGAATGGTTAGCCTAGGAGCAGTGATTAACTGTTCCTTAAGCTCTTGGAAACTTGTCTCACAATCATCAATCCATTCCTTGTTAGCTTGGTTAAAGGCGTAGCTAACTTGGAGAATCCCTCAACAAATTGCTTGTAATACCTAGTCAACCCAAAAAAACTTTGAACTTCCTTCACATTTGCCAACTCACGATTGCCTTAGCCTTGCTTGGGTCTACAAAAATTCCTTTTGATGACACTACATGGCCCAAGAATGCGAAGTGATCTAATCAGAACTCATGTTTGAAAAATTTCGCAAATAAGTTCTCTTTTAGTGTTTGCAAAATTTGTCTTAGGTGTTTTTTATGTTCTTCTCGACTTCTAGAATAAACTAAGATGTCATTAATGAAAACAATCACAAACTTAATCAAGAAGTCATTGAACACCCGATTCATGAGGTCCATAAAAGCAGAGGTGCATTTATCAACCCAAACGATATCACTAAGAATTCATAGTGTTCATATCTCATTCGAAATGTAGTTTTAGGAATATCTTCATTCTTGATCATCATCGGTTGATAACCAAACCAAAGATCAATTTTAGAAAAACACTTGCATCCAAAGTTGATCAAACAAGTCCTTAATTTTTGGAAAGGGATACCTATTTTTCATTATCATGTGATTTAATTCGCGATAGTCAATACACAACCTCATGCTTCCATCATTCATTTAAAAAAAAAAAAACAGTGGGAATTATTTGTCAAGAGCAAAGAATTTTTTATTTTTTTTAGGTTGAATGACTAATTAAAGAAGAAAAGAGTTTTATAAATTATAGTTTCTTATTATTATCAAATCACCTTATCTCGTTTTTTTTTTTTTTAATTTAATCGGATTAGAAAACCTTGTCAAATACAAATTCTTATATACATATTTTATTAAAAACATAACATATATATATTAAACAAAATATCCATAATTTAATTTTACTTAAATGCTAAGGGAATTCTATCTAAACTGAAAGTCCTTTATCTCTAGAATTATAAATACTTAAGTGTAAATATTTATAACAGATCAAGAAAGGGATCAGAGTTAGAAAGAAAGATTTTGAGAGGGTGTTAAGATTGGTTGTATGTGAGAATTGCATGTGAGAGAGAGAGAAAGAGACAAAATTATCGTTTGTAAGCATCAGTTTATAGTCAAAAAACGTACTGGTGTGCTTTATGGACATAGGAGATTTCTTGAACCACATAAAAATCTCTTCTCTTTTATTTTTTTAACATTATGTGTGTGCTTAATTTGCACTTTGGGATCACTCGTATTTCCTAAAAACATGGACATGATTGTGAAGTCTTAAAGGAGGTTGATTGTAATGTTTCACATCATTAGTTAATCTGAACTAAGTGATAACTTTGTAAGGGCAAGTCAATAAAGGTTCGTACTTCTCAATAAAAGGTGTCAAATGATGGACTACCTCATTCTTAGCCTAAATACAAGTAGGTCTGTCTAAAGGTTTCCGATGAACCTTGACGGAAAGTTTCCATATAATTTGGGAATTTATGACAGTGTTTAATAATTTCAAAATTATCTGTTTGGTTTTTTTTAGTTTAAAGAGTAACGAAAAAGTTAACAATCAACTCTGGCATTGAGGCACAAAAGAAAGGAAAAAGGAAAAAAATTTAGAAAACATCTTGGAAGGATTGTGAGAGCAGAACTAGTTTATATAAGAGATAGAAGATTATGAGTTGAAATATGGAAGATAGGATATACAAACAAGCAATCATGTGTCAGCGAAGGGGATTAGGAAATTTAAGTGGCATTTGTCTTTGAGATAATTAAAGTTTTTTTTGAAACTTTCCAACATGGGATGAATTTATACTAAAATTTTGTAAAAGGGTTCAGAGAAAGATTGTTGATGTGTATATAGCTTTTTTTTTTAATCTAATATTCATAATAAAATAATTCCTTCTTTTGAGGTTTTTGTGAAAGGGTTCAATCTCTAGACCTCTAGCCTCAGTAAAAGGACAACATCTTCAATGCACCAGCTGCATGCACCATGCAAATTAATTATACCATGTTATGCTAGCTGCCATGAATGTTGATGTGATTAATTAATTATTTGTACATATTGCATGGTATGTTATATGAATTAAAAGCATTGTCCTTTCCAAGAAATTAATATAAGTAATTGAACTATCTTCTAAGAAACAACATGCGACAATTTACTTAAGAGTCCAACAAATTTAAAGTACATAGTATAGAAGTTGATGTTAAGCTGAATCAAAAAGCAGAAAATTTACAGTTAATTGGTATTAAAAAATAAAGAACTTATGATGTGTGGTTATCTTTATTATGATGAATACATAAGCGTAGTTTGAGGACATAGTTCATAAAACAAGATTAAATGATGAGAGTGTAAAACATTGACAGTAACTTTTTGAACTAATCATGCCAAAAAAAAAAAAAGTTGAACTCATTATGAGGGTCTATAAATTTGTTTTATAGGTCACATATGAATTTGTATAAAGCAAGTTTTCATTAATTTATACAAAGACAATACTAAAGTCGGTCTACGTCCAACAATTGTACACCACAATAGCAAAGCGCTGATCGTTACGTGTATGAATAACAAATTTTAGCCTCACGTCAAATATAATTTAAAGTTCATGATAATAATGAAACTTCAAATTGAAGAATAACATGGAAAGGGGTACATGGAAAATTGAGAATCATCAATTGCAGTTTCATTCTGTCAAAAAATCAAATGCAATTATGATAAATGAAATTTTTGGTTTTATCCAAACTCCCCAAGTAAAGAGTCCTTCAAGCTGTATTCTTTAATAAGCGCATATTTTTATTATTCCATAAAAGAATATACGATAATCAACGGAATCTCGGTGTTATGTGTAAAGAAAAGCAAAACACAACAATCAACATTGCTTATAGTAGATATATATGGAAACCATGCCAGCGTGTATACAATAGACTATTTTTAGTTATCAAACTAAAGGATCTTGATATAATTTATGGGGTAATTCAGGAACCATGCATATGTTACATCAATCATCAACTGAAAATGTCTGGATAATCTGCATAGTTACCTATATTAAGTTGATGAATATGGAGAGAGAGAGAGAGAGAGAGAGAGGATTGATTCTCCTAGCATATGAAAAAAATTAAGTAGTACAGCTAAGCTCCTTAGAAAAAATATTCATGTAGTTAATAAGGGATTTGTGCTGATACAAGTATATGTCAATCTGATAAAAATTTAAAATAGGAAGAGCACGCTCAACATTGAACGTCTACAAGTTTCATGAGGCGCTAAGGTAAACAAGAGGAAAAAACAAAATTCATATGTTAGCTTAAGCATTGAATAATTCTGGAATGGTATGCAGGAAACACATCTAATGGCAAAAATAAAATATCTATATATTCCATCTCAAGGATCCAATGAAAACGATCTTGTTTATAGAGAAATGTATTTTGTAATGTCTAGAATCATATCTTTTCAACCTAATATAATATGATTTTTACAACATATGACAATTTGAAATTTTTGATGTGCCAATTATAATATTGTAGTAGATATAGGACTTGCTGATAATTAAAAGGTGATGAAGTGCCAACATGAATGTCTTTTGTTTGAGTCAGATTCTTGTAAACTTCAGTTTCCATTTGGTTAGAAGTCCATGAGCATGAAAATTCAATCAACACATTTAATTTACATGCACTTTGTTAGTTACTATTAGATCCAACAACTTAAATTGATAGAAAAAAATCATATTATAGTATTTAAGACTTGAGACCGTATAATATGTCTAACGAGAAGATTTTCAAATGAAAGAAGAAGAGAGGGTTTGAATCAAAGAGCCCCAAGCTTTGATACCAAATTGATTACCATTATAACCAAAAGTTTAAATTAATGAAAAATGATCCAACTATAATATTTAAATTTAAGGTTGACATGTGACACACTCTAAGACATTAAGGGGCCAATATATAGACTGGATTCATGAGAATACAGTGATGTATATAGGCATCAAAAAAGGCTGAAAACAGTATACTTACCCTTCTATGACCTATTATCAAACACTTTAGGGGCTTTAAATAGCTTTGATCAACTGGTGTTTCAAAACTTTATCAGAGCAATGAACAATAGATCTTGATTCAATCACAGTATATGATCAATAGACAAGCAATTAATAATATCCAGTAACTCGAACCATTAGACCAATGTTTGTTTGTTCTGAAGTTGAGTTGTGAAACAAGTGCAAGAGACTTTAATCTTCTGCTCTAACAATTGCAAGTTTAATTAGTGATTGATTAATTTTCATGGGATTTCTTCTTTAGTCCTCATAAATTACATTATGCAAGTATAGTATATATGTTGAAGAAAGTCATCAGAAAAAGCCTCTTGAAAACCTCTATTTTACCTTTTAAAGTTCTTGCTGTTGCTAGAAATATATATATGTTGAGACAAATTTGGTCAAACTACTACTTTATTGTCTACATGGTGTTTCTCCACTTTCATTGAACACATAAGAAACTTCACTAGGGAATGATCACTCTGACTTGACAAGTTCTCTCTACACAGTCAATCATTCCCTCATTCCCAATCATGTGGCATATCATGAAACCATTAATAAACATATTGATAACTCAAGAAAAAGTAGAAAGAAACAAATACACAAATATGATAGAGAAAGCGAACATCTTAATTACAGCTCCAAGGATTGAGTTCAATAAAAATCATGATGTAGAAGTAGAGCTTACATATCTATAATGCTCATGATGCACTTTATTAGTGTTGACATTGGCTGTTGGGGGTCTCCCAGGGTCTGCCACAGCTTTGAAGACCTGAAAATTGACAGCTAAAATTAATATACGAAGCCAGATCAATGGATCCAGAAATCTGAGAAGGGTAATGGTTCTTTGCACAGTACCTGTTGTCGGCATATTCATGTTGGTAATGAGAATTGCACCATCAGTAGTGTCCCAATTTTGAGGTAAACTGGAAAAGCAATTGCTGTTTCCGCTTATATCTTTTGATATTCCAAGATGTTGCTGATGAGTGAAAACTGAACATGGGTTCCATTTCCTTTTTAGCATAGAGGATTCCTCACTAGCTTGATTGGCAAGAGGTGGAGAGCTGCTGGGATCTTTGATTTGAATATCACAAGCAAAGTACTGGTCATTTGATGAATTGGGTTCTGCACATGCTTTGATTAAGTGGGTCAAGATTTGAGAGCTTGCGTTAAGACCCTTTTTCTTCCTATCGTGGAGTACTTTTCTGGTGCACATCTTTTCTCTAGTCCTTTGTCTTGCTCTTGCTCTTGCTTTGCTTCTGGACTCTTTTTCAGGGTGTACTAGAAATGCATCATTTTTATTATGGTTTTCCATCTCTTTCTCATATCCTGATGATGACTTGGTTTTTGAAACAGCAGTGCCATGATCAGAAATTGATGAATACAAGCACTTGGCTGCTTCATTTCTATTCTCTACTAGCTCCCTTATGGCCTTTCTTGATTTAGAGAGCAGCCACTCAAGGGTTTTGCTTGCTTTATCAAACCCTAGCATGTCCTGGAGATCAAAGAACTCTCGAGCTATGTCAATGGAGAGTCTCACTCTCCGATCTCTTAGGCCTTGGGCGGTGCAAATTTTGCTGTGTCGATCCTTCTTCGCTGGCGCTGCCGGCTTCTTGTTCGTGATCGAATTTGAATGACCATAGTACTGATCACCGTTAGTCATGGTAGTAGTATTTTCTAAAAGCGCCATGCTGGTCAAAGACTCAGCAATCCGAGGATTGGTTGAAACAACACTTGTGAATGGATCATGCAGCTGATTATTGAGGAAGACATTGTTGGCGTCAAACCCAGAAAATGGAGAAGGGAAATGGTGGAAAGAAGAAATTGTAAAAGGGGTGACGCTGGAGGTGGAAGAGAACATTCTGACTAAAAATTTGACTGATCAACAAACCCTAGCCAGCAGCTCAGCTCTCTCAGAAGTGATAGATTTGCACGACACTATACCAGACCATTGAAAGGTTTCTAACTCTTTTCTATTCAGCTCTCTGCCATATAACAGATCGAGAAAGAAATTGGATTGAAGTTGATTTGATTGAGAAAAAGCACTCAATGGTCAATAATATCTGTTGAGACAAAAGAGTTTTGTATCTTTTCATATATACATATTTGAGGTCAAATACATGGACACAAACACAATTAATGCTGCTAAGGAAGTGGGTGATAGTATATGGAAATGAAAAGTTAATCACACCCACTTTGTCCCACTAAATGTGGGAGTAGAGAACAAGGATGGTGACGGACTGGTGGCCAATCTTGTCAATAATTAACCCCCCCTTACTTCAGAAAAGTGAATGGAAGAAAGAGAAATGACGTGACTGGTTCTTTGGCTGGTTGAATGTATGTTACTAATTCAAAGGAGAAGGAGCTTTCTCTCACTTGTGGGTCTTTCTCTATAATTTTTATATTAAAAAAAAAAAAAAAATGAGCTTTAATAGTGATGTATTGAGATGGATTAATAAAATAATATTATTTTTTTTTATTTTTATTAATTTTTTTAATATTTATATTTTTATTAATTTAAATTACTATATTGACAGTAAAAAAAATCAATAAAAATGATAAGAGAATAAAATAACATTATTTAATTTATTTATCTTATTATATCAATTATAAGACAATTATATAAAAGTTGTTCTCTGATAAAGATTGTAAAAGAAAAACAACAGCTAAACAAGAAACACTAATTCGCAAAACTACATTCCATATATATTTTTTAACTCATCTAGAAAATTCAAAGATTACAATACTACCGAAAAGATAAATCATTTTTCCCCTGTGAATGGTAAAGAGCATTAGAACATGCAGCAATATTCGTGCAATAAAATTTATTTAAAGATAAAACCTAAATTAGAGCAGTCTCATCCTAAAATTTCACATTGAATGTATTGAATGAGTTTATTACTAGTGTTCAGCAGGGCATTAGGTCACTCAGCAATTAACAAACATACGTGGAACGACGGCCATACAAGTGAGACCGTAAAGAGAGTATGTATATATGACACGTCGTTATGTCTATTACCAGCTAGATCTACATAGAAGGACAAATTAGTGACTATCGAATGCCACAAACATAGCTGCCATTCTGTGTCGCCTTCACTGTCAAAAATGCTTCGTACATCCCTGTCTATGAAAATTACTCTCTTCAGTCTTCATAGGTTACAGCTAGAGGCCATTCATACATAAACTAAATAACAAGAGTTCCTTATTTAGACTGTTCCTCCCAAACTAAATAAGAAGAGTTCCTGTCTCTTTCTCTCCTTTCCCTTCGCACGTCTTGTTCCTCTTTGAGTTACAAAGACCATTAAGCGCCTTTTGCTTTACTCTCTCGCTTTCTCTCTTTATATGTATATTAGTGTCTCAAAATCACTAATTATAGTCACAAATTTTCAATGAATCTTATCATTATGATGGATTCCATTTAAAATGAGTTATTGTAATTTATCATTTTAAAACAAAATTTTCAAGATGTCTTTATGGAAGAATTATCATGTGTAACCAATAGGTTTCAGGTGGATGTTTTTTTTATACAAGTTCTTTATTTATATATCCACAAAGTAGAGTTTTCAACTATATGAGAACTATATGACACTACTATTTAATTCATAACTGTAATTTATATTGATATAAATCAAAATTTTTATGGGTATCACATTTAATAATTTTTATATACGTGACACTACTATTTAATTCATAAAATGAAAGCTAAATTTATCAATTAATAGAAAAACTTGAAAGTTTTCGATATAACTTCACTTGACTTGCCGTGTCATACATTACTAGAGATGATTTTTTTTTTTTTACTAGTTAGAGCTGACGTTAAAATTAGGAGGAATTTTACCAAATTGGCCATTAAATTATGGGAAGTTTTGAATTTATCCATTACGGTGATCCTATGGATAATCCACTAAATATCTTTCTATAGTTCATTTCTTATTTTTTATTAATAAAAATAATAACCTAAATTAAAACTAATATGAAGGATTAACAAATTCTAAAGACACTACAAACTTTTTTTTAATAATAAAATATTATTATTTTCCTCTTTTGTATTCTCACCCTAAAATGTCCCTCTTTTCTTTGACAATACTTTAAAGACTTTTTTATTCCAATGTGATAAAAAAATAACAAGCAATCAAAAGTGTAGTGATGGAGAATTATATGCAACAAGATTCAAATAAGAATGGAGAATAAGTTTTCAATTAGTTTTAAAATTACAAGGTTTTTTTTTTTGAATCTTAAAATTCATCAAAATTAATAATGAGTGTATTAAAATAAAATGGAGTATTGTTTAATTAATTATTTTTCAAAATGTAGTGTCTTTAGAATATGAGTGTCAAAAAGTAATAAGATAATCTTGGAATAAAATGAAGAGTACTTAGATGATGATGATATTATTATTATTATTATTTTGTTTTAGCTTTTAAATGTATAGTCTTTATAAAGAAGTGTCAAAAGTAAATTGTGAAGAACTTCTGTCGTAATAACTTTTCATTTCATGTCAACTTTTGTCAAGTTTAGCCACATGATATGACCAAAAAATGGTTTTACTTTCTGTTTTCTATGAAGTTTCCCCTCTTCTCTCTTTCCATTTCTATCTTTTCCATTTTATAATTCTCTTAGCATTTCTCCAATTTTCAACACATGTTATTCCAATTCATCAATAAATTCAACTTTGGGCTTGTTGTGATATGTGTTTTCATAGATTATGCTGTTTATAGTAAGGGCTTATAGATGTTACAACTTAAAAGAATCAGGTTATTATTGAGTCAAATGATGTTGATTTCTTTGAAGATAAATCTCCTTTAAATTAAGAAATAGTGGGGGGTTTAACATTTAGTAGTGAAATTAGACCCACATTACCTGATGAAGTAGAGAAATCTTATTCACTGTGTAAGCACAGTACAGTTAGATATTTTCTCTCAATTGAAGTTGTAAGAGTGGATCATGTACAGACTGAGGAGACCTTAGCTGATTCTTTGAGAAAGGATTAGCACGAGAGAAGGTTTGGCAAACCTCGAAAGGGATGGGACTAAAGGCCATGGATAGTTGAGTCACTTGTTATGCTACCCAGCCTTGGGACTGGAGATCCCAAGAAATAGGTTCAAAGGGTAACAACAAGTCACGAAGTCATATTTGTGTAATCATGCTATTGAGACAGGGTGTAACACTCCAAGTCCATCCCTATGGAGCATGACATCCTAAAGCGATTTAAGATTGAGTTAGTGCTGATTCTCAATGTGCTCTATACTCTATATGGAGTCAGGTACGTAGTTATAGGAGTATCTTTGATAGGCTCACCTATGTGAATATAGAAGTGAGGCTGCTTCTGATGGAATTTTAGGCAAAATTTATAGAGCATTCACTGCATCGGAAGCACATGGCCGTAAAGTGCTGGCTTTAGATCCTTATTAGTACGATTGTGTGTGGGATGTTGTCAGTGATAGAGTTCACAACTGCAAGTTATTCTAGAAGCATCATCACTGTGTAAAGGTTCAAGTCGAATGACACCTTTACTTATGCACAATTACGTAATAAACTCCTTGATGAACTTATTATTTTTTAATACAAGTGGACGATTGTTAAAAGTGTATTTAAAAATATTGCTAATAAGTGCAAAACTGTTACAGTTTTTTGAATTTAAATTTATTTGGCAAATCAATGCAAAGCAATTACAGTTTTTTTAAATTTATTTGACAAATCAATGTAAAATTGCTATAGTTTTTATGTTTATTTGAAAAATCAAAACGGTTTCAGTTTTTACAATTTATTAGACAAATTGTTATAAAAGAAAAAGTTAATGTTGTGGTGAATGCCAAAATGTTTTTTTATTTAATCACTGGTTTAATTTGGGTTAAATGCCAAAACGGTTTTTTTTTTTCCCAAATTTAATGGTTGTTTTAATTTGTCTTTTCGGTTTTAGTTTACCAATCCTATAAATAACAGGCTTTGCCTCATTCGTAAATATACATAGTCCTCATAAGTTCAAGAGAAATGATCATGTTTTTCAAGAGAAAAAAAAAAAGAAAAAGAAATTATCATGAAATATTTTCCAGGCGATTTCTTGTAAGTATTCTGAGCAAGGTAGAAAGGTTTGAGCATTCCGGTTTATTATGCTGGGGACGACATGACAATTTGGGAACTGGCACCACGACTAGGTCACAGCCACGGGTCTTAAGAAAGCGACATAGTCCGCGACTCAGCCAATATTAATCTAGTTTTCTGCGTTTAATGTTTGTTTTGTACTAACAAATGTTATTTAAATATATAAATATCATCAATTCCATTACATTTTTTAATTATATTTTAATTATGAACAGTATGTACAGAAAAGTGTTTTAAACATTGCTACAAGGTGAAGCTATTGCCACCCAAAAAACTACTTTCTCATGCCCAATTTTTTAAAAAAAAATATTCATATATAAAATTACTTATAAGGACAAGAATATATATAAAGTAATAGAATAAAATTCTTTTTACACTCATTCATTCAACTATATATTTATAATAAACTCTTATTCTCCAATCCATCTTAATGTTTGAAAAATTCTATACTAATTCAATTAGAAAATGATGAGAACACTGAAAGAAGGTCTGGTAGGTGAAGTAGAGGTCGTTGCGATTTGCGTCAATAGTTGAATCCTGTGATGCAAGTTGCCTTAAAATTTCCAAGTCAGTCGCGACTTGAGCAGCGTTCAAACTCCTGAGACAAGCACGACTACTACTACTCCGCTACATGCAACTCACAATGCATCTAGCAAAAGAATGGTTTAGTGCGGATTGACTGATTGTGGGTTTTTGGGTCTTTTAAATAGTATTTCTTTTCTTTATATTTTAATATTATTATTATTTATTTTATTTTTATTTGATATTATTTCGTTTTAGGTTGGACATTGTTTTCTTTCATTGGTTGATTATTGTTTTCTTTTGTTATTAAACAATATTTCCTTTTCAGAGTTTTATTTCAAAAGAATCTTATTTAAAGAATTAGGACGTTAGTTTAGCTATAATATGAGTTTAAACTTAGGGTTTGTATTATATGGCTATTATATTGAAAAAATATTAACAAAAGTTTGCAAGTTTGCGAAGCAAAGTTCTTATTATTTCTTTCGGCTTTTTTGGATAATCTTATTTAGAATTGCTTGGGTTAGAGTTAGATTAATTTTGTGGTCTAATTATAAATTATCAATCTATCCATTCTGTAAGTTGGTAAATTCGCTTCTAGCCTATCTTATTAGATAAGTAATTAGGTTCTCAATAGAAAATCTCAACTTCATAGAATTCTTAAACAATTGCATATGTTGGAACTCTTACAATTCAACATCTAGAACTTTAAAATTATCATGAAAAACAATTTTAATTACTTGTCTTTTGACAATAGAATTGTTTTGGGACAAGCAATTCTCCAGTAATTTTTTTTTTTTTTTTTTAAAGTGATTCTTCAATAATTATTAAAAATAAGAACAATAATTGTAGACATAATAAAATCATTGTTGCATAATTATGTCATTGAAGAAAGAAAGAAAAAATGAAATTAGAAAGAAAGAAAAGAATGAAATAGATTAATGGTGCGTTTACTTAACTTGGAGGAATCGGAATGATCTGGAATCGAAATGACTTGAAATCGGAATGATGTATCGGAATCAAAATAAGTTGTTTACTTCAACTGCAAGAATTGGAATCGGAATCAGCAGTATTCCCATTAAACTATTTACTTTACTTTGAAATTGAAATGAATTAATTATAAGTTACAAAATATCCTTAATTAAAATTATGGATTAATATAATAATGTGTAGTTTTTTATATATTGTAGATAAAAAAAAAAACTACATATTATAATAATAAAAAAATTGTATATCATTTTAATAGTCCACTAATATAGTGTGCAATTTTTTATTATAATATCTATTTTTTTTTAATATCATATAAAAAAACTACATATTATAATAGAAAAAAAAATTGTATATTATTTTAATAGTTCACTATGATAATTAAGAAATTAATGATAAAAATCAATGGTATATAGTTTTTTATTATAATATGCAGTTTTTTTTTTAATTCATATAAAATAGTTTTTTTTTTTAATTTTTTAAAGAATGGTATAAGAGACTTTTTATGTTGATAAAAGGAATGAGAATGAGATTCCCAAGTGGATTGAATGAGATTCAAGTGGAGTGAAGGGATGAGATTCTCATTCCACAACCCCAAATTGATGTGGGCCCATATTTTCATTCCCATTACGGAATGAATTTTAAATAAGTAAACATCATCAATCAATTTCATTGTCCATTCTCATTCTCCAATCCATGAAGTAAACACACCATAAGAATAACCAAAACTAAATAAACAGAAAAAGAAAGAAAGAAACCAACAATAGAAGATTAAGGAGACCAATGAAGAAAACAAAAGAATATAAAAGCAAGAAGGGGCTTTTTAGTTTTAAGGAAATAAGTTTTTTTTTTAATTGTTTTTATGTAAAGGCTGTTTAATAAATGCAAATAGAGTTATATTACAAGCAAATTAGGTCAAGGTCATTTTGACATTGCAAAGGATGGATAAAGCAAAAATTAAAATTTTAAATCTTACTATTTGGCACAATAAGTAAATGGGTGTGAGTAATGATTTTTTGAGTGGCAATAGAGCCACCCTTTGTTAAATTATTTGGTTTTAGTCATTTGTATCATATTAAATAAAGTTTTTTAACAATAACTAGTAAAAAAATTATAATATCAAATTATTAGTTTTTTAGATAATTAATTTTAAAAAACAAACACATTATTTATACTATATTAATATTAAAAGAAAAAAAAATCTTTTTCAAATTTCATGTTTCAGTCAACATTTAGTATTTTGTAATTTTCAGTACTATTCAGTTTCAGTTTAAGAGTAGCTCAAGAAACAATCGAAACTATATAGAATTGAACATTAGTGATACGATCCAAAAAGCAACTCTTATATAAAATGGAACAATCTATACATAGATGAAGAGACTGTCCACATATAGGAGGGGAACGAACAATCAGTTGCTACGAAGGGGAGTCGAACCTAATTTAAGTAGAAATAGCGCCAACACTAACACTGTGCTGCTGCAGCTTTTGACAAAAATTACCAACATTATTTGATTTCTTCTTTAACATATTTGTATAATTAATTTTATCCATATATCCTGTTCACCCGAAGTAAAGCACAACCTTCAATCATCAAATTAACTTTTGAAGAGTCGTTGAAGCACAGTTGCATAAAATTATTGTAGATCTTATCTCTTTGAAATCACAAATAATTTCATAAATCTATTATTCCCTGACTCTTGTAATAAAATATATTAAATGTGAAAAAATCTTTCATGCAAAAAAAGATAAAAACTAATGAAAAAGGAAAGAGAAAAAAAAAATGATATTATTTTATCAATCTAATCTATTTCACCACATTAACTGTAAGATAATCTCATGAAATATTTTCTTATTAAATATGTGAAAACGTACTTCAAAACTCCAATATTGTTAAATGCACTAATTTTAGTTTTCAAATTTTAGGAGCTCTTAAGATATATGAAAGAGGTGGGGGTGTTAATTTGAAAGAAAAATTAGAATTATCATAAAGTTGGAGGGACCCGATAAAAGTGGCTGAAAGCGAGAATGTGCTTTCATTTGCTTATGCTAAAACAGTTTTAATGTGATCAAATTTCTTCCGCATACAAGTCATTTAAGGTTAGAATTGGTAATTACATCAACTCATAAAAAGTAACCTCTAATTTTCTTGGTGAGAAAAGCAATGCCTAAGTTTTGTATATATATATTTTTCCATCTCTACTAAAATTTGTTTAAAATACAAACTAATTTATTCAATTTTATAATTAATTCTATACAAAATTTTGTTGAAAAGTGTTAAGGTTATAAGTATTAATTATGAAAAAATTTAATGCATCCAATGATTCAATGTTAGAGCTAATATTATTAAAATCATTTCGTCCCTATGGTACTACAATCTCTCTCTCTCTCTCTCTCTCTCTCTCTCCTCATATATCTATTCTCAGTCTCTCTCCTCTCTCTCTCATATATATATATAGAGTCAAGTTAATACAACTTAAAGAAGTGATTTTACACTTAATCCTTTTTATGTTCTCAATTTAAGGGTCCAGATAAAACCTATAATTTAGTAGGATTCTGCCCATTTCTCAAAGTATGCTAGTAGATTTGTTTATAATTATATAAAACATTAGAAGATGAGATCAATAAATTAGACTTGAAGTTGTTGCAGTTAATCATACTTAAGGATTAATATTTTTCTTACTTCCATGAACTCAAAGATAATTTTTTGTTTATCCATAAGTTGAATCAATCATATGTGAGTGTCAACATAATTAGGATGCTTCAAGTTTCTTATGATACCAATACTCATTTAGGTTAATCTTATTTATTAAAAAAAAAAAAAAAAGGTTGAAATCATATCAATAACATGTGATTGAGTTTAACAAGTGGCGACTTTAATTTTAGATTGACAGATGTGAGATTTTTTATATTAACTTCTTCATTTAAATTAGATTGATAGACATGGTTTTCTTTAACCTTTTCATTCTTAGTTTGAAGGCAACAATTATATGTTAATAAAACATCAAGATTTACAAAATTGGAATATATATATATATAGAGAGAGAGAGAGAGAGAGCACAACAACAACACATGTGAACTAAAAATAAGCAGCACCTAAAACCCTTGGATTAATAATAATAAATTACTTGAAAGATATAATTTAAAAAATAGAAAACAGGGTAGAATATGCATAGGGGAATCATATATATAAAAAACTGTAGATTAAAAATGGTCTTATCATTGGGTACAATACACATGTGATGGCCAATACTTTCAACATTTTTGAATAGGGGTGTGAGATGACAAGACCATACAATTTCGTATAGTTCCTACATAAAAGACAACAATCATCACCTGTCTTGAAGTCCTTCCTGCTTTCTCTTTTCCTGGAATATATCTCCTTCATTGCTAACTAGCCACCTCATTCTGTGATGCTGGCCACTTATCTTTGTACTTATAATATATTTCTCATGTAACAATAACTCTTCTCTCTCTCATGAGGAGACTCAAAAAAAAATTTCATAAGATTGATTGATAGTACATGCACTCGAGCTAAGGAAGACTATTATTAGATTGATTGCATACATGAACAATTGTCTGGTAATTCATTGTCAATTACCTAGCACGGCAAGTTAAACATTCATATATATATATATATATATATATACATACGCACATTAGTTCAATGATATATTTGACTAAATTACTAGATCAGATAGTTTAGTAAATTAGATATAAACATAAATAATTTATAAAAATTTGAGATATTAAAACATTTGATTATAAGGATAAACACCCCTAGCAACGAACCCTCTTTGCTATTTACATTTGAAAGAAACACAAAAATCATACATGAAGAACAAAAGCAGTCGATTGACAGAGGTAGCTGCAGCTTTCTAGTCATGCCAGCAAAGGAGCATAACTACACATGTTCTGATGATGTAAAGTCTTCCTTTCTGTTGTCTAAGATACCCTCCAAGCTTGCTGCTTGATATCTTCTTCTCTGACGACGACTTTTTCATGGCTGCTGCTTCAGTAGTACCACTGCTTCTTCTGCTCCCGCTCATCATCTCCATTAATTAATTTCTTCTGCTGCTTCGAGAGTGAAATTGAACGAAAGAGAGGTAGAGTTTCAACTTCAAACAATTTCTACTGGTGATGTTTTGAGAAGAGGCAAACAAAGAGTTCCCTTATATAGTGAGTGTGGTCCAAAACTTCGCTAAGGAAATGCACTCTCTAAATCTCAAGACTCTCAATGTGATCAGGCCCCCACTGCAACGTTGTCTCTTGGAATATGCATGGCCCACATCCTCCCTCAACTCTCTCTTCCTCGGTCTGCCACCTCATCATCTTCACCAGAATTAACGTGGGTTTCACCCACCCAGATGGCTGGTCGGCCATTCACCAATTGTGAAAAAGAATATTAGTAAGAAAATATCAGTGATTGAGCCAAACTTATTCTTAGATATTGAGCATGTGCCGTGTTTCCGTGGCTATGATATCATCTCTTGAAGAAATTAAGTCTCGTATTTCCTGTCATGTCTTGTTTGACTACATATATATTGTTTATTTAGGTCTTTACAATATTATTATTAACCAACCTGCTTTTTATCAGATTATTATTGTAAACATCCTGACTTACAGATTTTTTATTTGAACTAATGAAATTTATGTATAAATAGAAATTAAGTCTCGTGTTTCCTGTCATGTCTTGTTTGACTACATATATAGTGTTTATTTAGGTCTTTACAATATTATTATTAACCAACCTGCTTTTTATCAAATTATTATTGTAAACATCCTGACTTACAGATTTTTTATTTGAACTAATGAAATTTATGTATAAATAGAAATTAAGTCTCGTGTTTCCTGTCATGTCTTGTTTGACTACATATATACTGTTTATTTAGGTCTTTACAATATTATTATTAACGAACCAACTTTTTATCATATTATAATTGTAGACATCCTGACTTACGGATTTTTTATTTGAACTAATAAAATATATGTATAAATACTTAACTATCTTAATTTTTCTTTTCTTTCTGCATAATAACTATTTGACCATATACATACACACACACATATATATATGTGTGTGTGTGTGTATCTGCTCTAATTAGACAATGTTAAATATCTTTTAACTCTTGTATCGTTTTTGAATTTTGACCAATAAGATGGGTACTTGATGAATAAATATATTCTACAAATGAAATAAAATGTCATAAATATATATTATCTTAGAAGTTTCATTACTAAATGTGAAAAGGTATATTAATGTTTTGTGATTAAGTTATTAAATAGTACATCTCAGAAGTTTCTGGTACGTTTACTTTACTTGGAGGAATCGGAATAGGAATCAGAATGATTTAAAATCGGAATGACTTGGAATCGAAATGATGTATCGGAATCAAAACAAGTTTGTTTACTGCAACTGTAGGAATCGGAATCGAAATCAGCAGTATTCCCATTAAACTGTTTACTTTGCTTTGGAATCGGAATGAATTAATTATAAGTTACAAAAATACCCTTAATTAAAATTATGGATTAATTATAATAGTATGTAGTTTTTTATTATAATATGCAGATCAAATAAAAAAGTGCATATTATAATTAAAAAAAATTTTATATTATTTTAATAGTTCACTAACCTAGTGTGCAATTTTTTATTGTAATATGCCATTTTTTAATTTTTTAATATCAAATAAAAAACTACATATTATAATAGAAAAAAAAAACTATAAATTATTTTAATAGTCTACTATGATAATTAAGAAATTGGTGATGAAAAACTAATGGTATGTAGTTTCTTATTATAATATATGGTTTTTTTTTAACATCAAATAAAATAGTTTTTTTTTAACATTTTTTAAATAAGGGTATAAGAGACTTTTTATCTTGATAAAGGGAATGAGAATGAGATTTCCAAGTGGGTTGGGGGGAATGAGATTCTCATTCCACAACCCTAAATTGATGTGGGGCCCACACTTTCATTCATATTACGAAATAAATTTTAAGCAAATAAACACTATCAATCAATCTCATTCTCCATTCACATTCCACAATTCATGAGGTAAACACACCAATATGAGGAACAGTCCTCAAGGGTATAAGAGAATCAACCGAACAAGGCAGATAATACATGGATTTTTTTTTGTCTTTTACAGTACAAGTACATATTATAACTACCGTAACTTCATAATCTAGACTTATGAGGTACAGTCCGGAATATTACTACTATTACTATTACTACTACTGCTCTTTGATGGGTGAGAAAGAGCTATCCATATATAATAGAAAAATTGTCTATAAATTAGTGAGATTTTTTAATAGATTATCCATAATTATGAGCTATTTAAAAATTGTCCACTTAATGGACAAAGCTTTCAAACCTTATTAACAAGTAAGCTGAGCGAGAGTGCAACCGTTGATGCACTATACTTCAAAGCTACAATACATGGAATTAACACAACCGTTTTGTAAAGAAAGCTCAAAACTCAAGAAAAATTGACATGGAATCTGTATGACTTGTTTAAACCAAACAAGATTAATGTAATTGATTAATGGGGCACCTCAACCTAAAAACAAAGCATTATCGCACATGTTTTGTTTGGTGCTTCACACGCACCGCTTATCACGTTGGAAAGCTCTCGGATTGCTTGCACTTGGTCTCTTGTTCATTCTCCACTCAGCCTCTCCGAATCTTCACTTGGATTGGATTGACTGCGGTCAATTCTCTTACCAGCTTAATTACCAAACAGCGCAAAATGAACTCATATCCTGAATTCCTGATTTGCAATGGCACTAGTGCAAAATGAACTTTATAAAAATTTTATGTTGTTGTAAATTAAGATTCCACACATATTTTGGTGCATGATTCCGTATCTAAAACCTCCTATGTATATTTTGATACACTCAAAAGGGTGGAAAAAAAAAAAAACAAAAAACCTTTGTTGCCCTTATTAACTTTAAATTAATAAAATATTCAATTTTAATTACAATTTTGTTTAGTTGTGGATCACGAATTCTTATCGAGAAATGCTCGGTTAGCATAAGATAAGTGGAAACTTATTACAGCCGCCAATGGTATCTAATTCCAAATCTGAAAGCAGAAAAACTTAACCTTATCAAACGGAAGTATTGAGACATATAAATAGATTATTAATTGGTTGGCCTTTGAATGATATTAGCTACTAGGGTTGTAGGGTCATTCACTAAACCAATTATGCACCTAAAAACACATACTTATGAGAGAAGGGAAATGGTTTGTTCAAAAGGAGACAAGGAGAATTAAATTATATCAAATGACTCCATTACTCCACAAATGGGCCATACTGTTAGCACTCTGCATGTAATGGAAAATCACAAACTTGTACAGTACAAAGAAGACCGGTCGGCACGTGATAATCTCGTGAGAGACATGGTCAATGCCTTTAATTTCTTATGTTATATAGTAGACAACCTAGATTTTTGTTAGTGTCAACTACATGTCTCTCAGATAATAATATGTCATTATATTAATTAATAAAATCATTAGATCATATAATTTGTTTAAAATTGGATGATCGTATCTTTGTCTTGGTCTATTCAAGGATTACAAATCGTCCCTAATAAGTACGGTTCAACGAATTATGTCATATATCTAGTTTTATATTAAATTTTAATCTCTCTCTTTTCAAGATAAGATTTTATTTTTTATTTTTTTTGTTTAATCAAGCATGCGATTGCACTTAATCTCTCGATAACTGGCATACTTAGTATCTGGATTAGCATATAATTAGAATAATAGATGATGAATTGTACAAAGTTGTCAAGAAATTGATTTAGAAATTAACTTCTGATCACCTCATAAGGTACGACACATGTAACATCACCTTATAGGTACCACCGTAAGGGTCTCAGACCAGGCTAGGCTACATGGAAGTGGTACCATCTTTGACCTATTTTTATAGCTTGGACCAAGCTCATAAATTTTGAATAACTATACATGGTGCAGCTGTATCAGTATCAATTCACAATTTTTGTCCATAGCATTAAATTTTACGTTTTAACGTTAAAAAAATTATAAATATGATATACTTATGAATAAGTTAAAAACAGTGAACTTTATAGTTGTAGTGTCATATGTGTATATATACAATAATTTTCAAATGTATAAAAGGTATACATAAACTCCCAATTTTTTTATAAAATTTTATGCGTGTTTTTTACATGAATACTAGAAAAGGAAATATACTTTTAAAAAAAAAGATTTATTTTTTTCAAGTTCATAAACTAATTTTTTTCCAATTTTACTTTTTTTTCTATTTTTTAAATATTTTTAACTTAAAATATTTACAATAAATAGTTTCCTTGAGAATTATCATATATTAAGAATTCTCAAATGAAATCTCCATCACATAAGAGATACGTTTAAACCCTTCATTTTTTTATCTTTTTCAATGAAATTTCTTGCGTTTTTATAGCTTTTTTTTTGTAAGAATGCTAAGAAAATCTAATATACTTATAAAAAAATTATATTCTTAAATTCAAAACTATTTTTCAAAATATTTAAGCTAAAAATATTTAAAACGTAGGAAAATAAAAAATTAAAAAAAAAAAGTCTCCAAGCTTGAAGAAATATAAAATTATTTTCTCAAGTATATTTAATTTTTTTTAGCATTCATTAAAAAAAACATAAAAAAATAAATACATAAAATTCATAAAAAGTAATAATAATAAGAGTTTGGACATACATTTGATGCAATAATTGAGAGTTTGAATATAACTCTTATGTAAGGAAATATTCACTTGAAAATTATATCTAATATGGTTCTACCGTCAATGTTCATAATTTCAAAAAAAAAAAAAAGACAAAAAAAGTCAACTATCCATTAATATGATAGATAGAAAAAAAGAAGATAAAAATAAAAAGAATGACTAATTATCATTGAAATGATAACTATTCATTTCTTTTTTTTTTTTTTTTTTTTTTCTGTTCATCAGATCTAATAATGATTGAGATTTTTTTATGTCTTAATTTTTTAAAATTAGGAGACATTGACTATTGAACCTATTTATATATATATAGTGCTTATAAATATATGACTCTTTTATTTAAAAAATAAAAATCAATCAATCAATCAAATTCATTTATTATATTCATTCTTTTAAAATAAATTCTTTCTCTATTTAATTTAAATATAAGGAATGAATTTGATTGATTAATCTTTACTTTTAGAAGTAAGACAGTACTCGTTTTAAAAACCACTAATATATATATATATATATATATGCACTATCCTATCTATATAAACTCTACACTTTACCTTAACAAATCCATACGGGACTCTAAAGCTCAATAGCATATGGGTTAGGTTTATCTTCATCAAGGTTTGAAAATTAAATTAGACATGTCGCACATGACCCATAGTAATCAATGATGAGGGCATGGTATAAAAAATTTTTCATGTTGGTTGCATATATGGTCCCTCTTTCTTTGTATTTGAAAGACTTAATTGTATACATCATGAAGAGTTGACTTACTAAGTTAGCCTATTACGCTAATGGTATACATCATGACTACATTCCGATTAGTAATTTTGATACCCGATTGGACAGAAGAAAGAGTCCCGACCGGCTTGAACCCACATGTTCGAGTTCATTGCATTTCAAACTCAGATGGGGCCAGATCAAAGTGAGCCCAATCGAAGTTGAGCCCTTTATAAAATAATTATAGTATGAAATCAAGTGTAGAGGGTTCAAACCTGGCACAAATGAGAGAAGTCACATTTGTCTTACACTGCTTCAATTGTAAGTATAATATATTGGAAATTTTATGGATTTCATTAACGCCACACAAACCTGTCAAGCAAACTTTAATCTTATGCTATGTTTGGTTTGGTTTTATGCTTGCATTGCGTTATAATAGTTAATGCATTTTTATTTTATTTTATTTAAAATTGGGATATTGGGATCAATCTAAACATCATCACATCAGCAATATGATCTACATAATTGTTTGATGTTTAAATTAGTTTACACTTAAAAAATAACATAAAACACAACTCAGAGTAATTTGGTGGTATATAATGCTCATTTAATCTGACAATGTTTATGATTCAAGTTTCTACACAATAGGCAGAATTTTTTTAAAAAAAAAAAAAAAAAAAAGACAATTAGATTTAAATCAAGGTTGTAAATTCCAAAAAGTTTGAAATAACATTTAGATTTAAACCCTCTTTGTTTATTTTGTGCCTTCAATTGTGATTTATTTAATTGTTAGTTATATATATATATATATATATTCTTAAGATATTGATGATCTTGGAATAGAAAGTAGTTTAACTAAGAGTGAGTTTGTAAGACTAGAAGGAAATTGTAAAGACCTTAGGGATGTATATAAACTTTGAGCTATAAAGTTTTAACTTAAATTTATGATTTTTAATATCGGTCCATTTATTATTATTTTTTTCAATCATTATTTACAGTTAACTTCATTTACTATGATTTTCACCATTGAATCATACAAAATGATTGAATATATGTTGAAGTTAAAATGAATATATCTAAAAGTCTCAAATTAAAATCAAAATTATAAAACCATATACTCCTGACATTTTAATTAATTGAACAACTTTTTCACATTAGATGTATATTTACGTAGAATATATACATGGGCTATGGAAATGGCAAGTCATTCCCATTTGCATCGAACCCTATGTGTGTGCCTAAAATTAGACCTGAGAACCAAGCTCCCATCCATTCTTCTCAAAACAAAGCTCTCGACCAACACATAGCAAGCAAATCTCCTCCACCCAACTGCACTCCCAATCTCTTCAACCCTCTCCACTCTCACTTCCTTCTCTCTCCCGCCAATCCACCCTCCTTCCTCTTGCACCCACTTCATCTTTTCTACTATAGCCACGCTCAAACCCACATTCCTCCTTGAAGAACTCCCTCTGTTAGTACTTCTCTCACGAACCCTAAACCAAACAAACCCACCATCACTGACTTTCCTTTCCTTTATAGCTTCCAGTCCATACACTGAGTTCACTTCTCTTCTCACATTTACGTTTACATTCACTGCACTAAAATCTTCCTCATTCGAATTCTCCCAAGAACCAATCTCCTCCCACCATTGTTCTAGAGTCATTTTGTAGAAGACAGACATCTTCATTTGATACCTCAGCCTGGCTTCCTCCTTCACAAACACGAAGGGACAGTACCACTTGCCCACCACATTTGAAGATGAGCGCTTCTTTGTGATGGGGAAGTCGAAACTTGGGAGACGTGTTCGAAGGGAGTTATCGAGGCCTAAAGCATCACTTAGTTTATTATTAGAATGGAATACTCTTGATGAGGTGCGAAGTTCCCAGCCCTTTCTCCGGAGAAACCTTGGAGGAAGGCCATCAGTGGCTGCAGACTTGGAGAAAAATGAGTGTCGAAGATGGCGGTGGATCTTGAATTGCTGGTATATGTTTCTGTGATCAAATGGTTTTGGTTTCACATCGTTTATGATGTTACCAAAACAGCACATTCCCATGTCCATCTCTCTTGAACTCGTGCATGCTTGCCTACAGAGCAAGAATTCCTGAGTATTATGAATCATATACTCATAGATTTTTAGCAATTTGCGCACTCATTAGAGGAAATATTTAAGCTATCTTGGGGTTACTTTGAAGCACTTTTGACTATAAACGTTTCATGAATATTTTTAAGTAATAGTCCCAAAAGCGCTTTACGAATTAAAATATTTATAACCATTTCTTAATAGGAACAATTTAGTTCGAATGTTCTCATGATTTTGAATGATTTAACTCTTGTAAAATTGATAAATAATTTCTTCATGTATGATCAATCTTAAAATTTTCATTGGTTCACAAAAAGAAGAACCAAATCACTAAAAGATGGATATAAGTGGTTATAAGTTATAGAACTTTACAAAGTAATTACAAGACATCAAAGATGGAGATACAGAAAATTATGATTTTCATGTTCCATAAATATTTTTATACTCTCATATAGTAGAAAATTAAGAACTTTATTTTTGTTTCAATTTAAAAAATAGAAATTATATATAATTGATTTTTTAAAAGCAGTAATTAAAGAAATATTTTCGTTTTAAATAGTATTTTTTTTCTAAAACAAATATAATTTAAGCGCTTCTTTTAAGGACTTTAAGCATTTTTTTTTTATAAATATATTTAAAGTGCATTTATAATTATTTTGAATCTCCTATCAAAAGAAAAAAAAATATATATTATAAATCTAATATTTTGAAATTGATTGTATTTTAAACAACTTCAAATTTCAAACTCACAATAAATTGATAGTTGATTTCTATGAAGAAAGAAAGAACATACCCTTTGTATCTACCTTTAGCTCTAACAACATAGTAGAGATTAGAAGACAGAGGCTGATCAAGAACTGGGATAAACCAAACCTTAGTAACTACGGTCTCTTCAAAATCTGATGAATGAACAACACTCAGTATCTTGTCTTGAGGAAATGGTAGCCTTTTGATTCCCCTCAATTTGCATGCACCCCAACAAAATGTGTCTGCTGCTTCTGCTTCTTCGTCAGTGATCACCATAAAGCCCGAATATGGACCTTCTTGAGGCTCTATGGAGAGACTACTTGGAGAATTCCTGAACAAGGAAAGTGGCCTTGTGACATACATGATTTTTCCTCTCTCTGTGTCGAGTAAGTGTTGGAGCTTGAAGGTGATTTATGTACTTGTTTTGCTTAAGAGTGAAGAATTATGGAAGGTGGATGTCTTAGGTCATGCACAAAGTTTGTGCACATTGTTTTTAATGGATTACACTTTATGATGCACAAATGGGCCCAGCCTTTTATATTTCAGTAGTGGGAAGAATAGATTCATAGAGCAAGAGATTTAGACAATTGGCAACAATGGATAAGTGATTAATAAAGAAAGATAAAGGAAAGAAATCAAAGTAATTTCGATAGAAGATAAAGAAAAGAATAGTTATTGTATGATTGTTGTCCACTTGCTCAACCACACTTTGCTTTTATTGCTTTCTCTTTTTCTTTAATTTACTTTGATGAAACAGGATACACATATGGTCTAAGTTTTAATTTTTAAGTTGATGTAATTGATATAACTTTTCAAGTAGAATTTTTACTAATGAATATTTCGTAGAAGAGCTTTCACAAAATTGAATTTTTTATAAAAAGTTTAGCATTATTTAATTGTTAAATAAAAATATGTTTTTAAATTAATAGGTGATTGGAGAAATTATAAATCGGTGTTAGTGAATTAAAATTAAGTTTTATTTTCCGAAGGAATATGTTGAAATTTATAAAATGTAATAAGGGTATTTTATACAATGTTTCTTTTAAAAATAAGTTCAAAATGAGCTTATTATAGAATCCTAATATTTGAACTTCTTCCGGCAAATCTTAAATATATATATTAATATTAAGAAGGCTTTTTTTTTTTTTTTTTTATATTTAAAAAAAAAAAAAAAGATGCCAGACAATAAAAATTATTTCAAAAGAGCTTCTAACATTAGAAAAGTTACAGAGAAAACATATCAAATATATTAATAGTTTGACGCTATACTCATTTATTTATTGACTTGACATTATTTACTCAATTGATTACTTCAACAAATTAATATAGAATTTATAAATTTAATCTGAAACTTTCACATCTTATTATAGGGAAAGGAGTAAAGGAATCCAAGAATCTTATAAAATTTTGAAAGCATTTCTTCGAATTTGCTCATCTCGTCGCAAGATATTTATTAGTGAAAACATGCATTTGTTAATACTAGTTAAAATTATTTTGTTTAGAGACCAGAAAAACAATAAAGAGAATTTTAATTGGTTGTCACTACTTTTGACTTTCATAATTTTATTAATCTTGTCAACAATGTTACGGTGAGAAAAAAAATCTTTCATGAAACTGTCTTATAATTGATATTATACGACAGACCAATAAAATGATATTATTTCATTTTTTTTACCTTTTTTATTGGTCTTTTTTTTTTTTCTTTTATTTTTCTCATTGGTTTGTCGCACCACAACATGTTGTGGGATAGTTTTATGAAAAATTGTCTCAATAGTGAGAACCAAAATATCCATCTATTATTTTAACAATTTTATTAAAATGATAAAATTAAAAAAAATAAAAAATAAAATTTTATATCTTCTCTTATCTCTATCTCCTGTCTGCTCCTCCACATCTTCTTTTTCTTTTGATTGTCATCAGTTGTCAGTAATCATGCTGCATGTTGTCGATTTAGGTTTAAGTCATGAAGAAGATGATATCTAATCTAGGTTTGAGTCTTAAAGAATATGAAACCAAAGTTTGAAATCATGATTCTTAATGAGATCATGAATTTTGATCTTATTGAGAATTGTGAATTGTTATCCTCAATAGCATCGTTAATCATGATCCTGATCTGCAAATTGCTGGAGTAAAATCTTAAGTTAGTTGAGGGAATTTGAGTCCAACAATATTGACTTTGGGTCACAATCGTATTGATATTGGTCAAATTGACTAATGGCACTAAGTTTTAGGTTGTTTTGCATTTTACTCGAAAATAAACAAACTTTAGTTAATACTATCAAGGATACTGTAGCTTCTAAAACTCATACAACCCAAGTTGCCAATAATGGTTTGTTAATCACTAGAACGTGGAAGTTAGATTGAAAAAGTGGATGCACTCATTTAATTTTAAATACAACCAAGTGTTAGCTGCTATGATACGGTATCAACAGAAAAAGGCTATGAAGTTTATGGTCGTTGCTATACTTTTCAATGGCGAATCAAGAATTCAATTTTTAGGGGGGCGTCGTAATAAAATATTGATAATTTCGGGAAAAAAAATTACTATAACATGTGAAATCTTTCTTTTTTGGTTAACTTTTGGCTTTCAACGATACAAGCATATGTAAATATCACCTAATGTGGTTAGGTGGTAGAGTTCTCATTTTGTTTGACAATAATCCAAGTTCAAACTGCCCCCACTACATGTGATATCTCAAGAAAATTACAATCCAAGGATATAACTAAAACTAAAAACAAATTAATAAGACACCTAACCAAGGATACATACATACATATATATATATATATATATATCAGCAAATGTGATGGGATGGTAGAATACTCATTCCGTTTGATGGTAATTCAAGTCCAAGTTTTCCCACCACATGCGATCTCTCAAGAAAATATAATCCGATGATGTAACTTAAACTGAAAACAAATAAGACACCTAACCAAAGATATATATATATATATATATATATATATATATAATGCTTTTAAAATGAAGACTCACTAACTTTAAAAAGTTAGGAAAAACCAATCAAATTCATCAATTGTATTCTCTCTCCTAACAAAATCTCTGTTATTTAATTTAAATATAATGAATAAATTTAATTGATTTTTTTTAACATTTTAAAGTTAGAAAGCCTTCATTTTAAAATAATTATATATATAATGGAGTAGGAGAAAACTAAATCCTAAAATGGATAGATTTTTTCTCCTATATTATGTAGGAACAAATATATTCTATAAATAAATTATATCATTAAAATTAATAAATAGTTATAAACTTTATTTAAGGAAAAATAAGAAAAAAATGGAAGAAAATAGGAGACCAAAATAGTGTACTTCTAAAAGCATCTTCAATATTCTTATAGATTGTAATATGAAAAAAAATGTCATGTCATCAATATCGAATGATTTTTTTCCTATTTGATATAGATATCATTTGATAGACAATCAAATTAAAAAATTATCTACAATGTTTCAATGTATTTCTATTTAATGTCTCAATATATTTTCATTTAATGTTTTCATATTTTTTATTTAATGTTTTCATATTTTTTTTTTAGTTTTTAATAGATTTGAAAATTAGAATTAAATAATTATTGATTTGCTAACATAACTCCATTTGAAAATAGATAATCATACTAACAATGTCTTTTTTTTTTTTTTTTTTTTTTTGTCACTTCAACTTGACATTGATGAATGATAATTGTATTTAGAGATTTATTTTAACTCAATATTTATTCATTTTTTGTGATATGTAATTTTTTTATAATCCATAACAGCATTAGAAATATTCTAACAGTTCCCTTAATCATAATGTAACATCCTGATATTTACTTCCGTATATGTAATATTATTAAATCTAGAATATAATTGCATTAAATGAGATTAAAATTTAGTTTATTTTTAATTAATATAATTAGTAAAATAATATAGTTAATTGTTAGAAAATTTAATAATTTATTTTGAAAGTAATTTTTTTTTTAGAAAAAGGACTTCATTGGGAATTGAGAGTGAGTGAAATGATAAGTTGTATTGATTATCCAATAGAAAATGGGCATGTGTAAAAGTTTTTGGGCTCAAATAGCATTTTAGAAAGGTATGAGGTCAATGTATAATTTTAGAAAGTAGTATAGTATAAATAGGGGGTAAAAATTGAAAAATTTAATTTCTCCCTTCTTCTCCACTGCTGCCAATCAGATTTCTTGCCCTTTCTCTCCATTTTTCTTCTTTTTTCAAGCATCAAAATTCACCAATCTTCTTACTTTTATGTTCCCTACCCATTTATAATTTAATTTCTTGCAAAAATCCTCTAGAAACCAAGTTGTATTTTCGGATATCAAGGGGTAACGTGAGGTGTTTGCTATTTTTTTTGTTTCTCTTGTGTTTAAATAGATTAGTAAGCATGTAAATGCATTCATAGGCATGGATAGTTAGTGAGTTTTGTATTTAATTGAGTTGTTTTGTTTTTTTATGATTTTAAAGTATGATTTTCACACCCTAGGTGATCAATTAGAGCGTGGGGAGTCTAGTAAGGGCAAAGAGAAACTTTGAGCTTCTATTTGAAGTGCTAGGAACTTGGGTATTGTTATGCCCATTTCCTCGTTCTTCGCCTAAATGGGCCGATATAGGCCCCAGACACTTGAACAGGAGCGAAGGCCCAGAGGGCCCATGATCGGAACCAACAGTTTGAGGCCAAGCCCGCGAGGTCATTCAGGCCGCGAGCTCGAAATAGCTACCGGACCTTCCAAGCATGCGCTCTGTCCGCATCGCAGTTCGTCGAGTTCGTGAGTCCACCCAGATCGCGAAAGCCTCCAGATCGTCTAAACCTCCTCTCCTGACCACGTTGACATATCTCCAGCACGCTTCACCTGACTGACCAGAGAACTTACTTAGGGGATGTCGTGTGCAGCAAGTCGTCAGAATCACCAACTCTCATGATTTTCCACCGGAAACTGTCTGCACAATTACCCAGAAACATTTAATGAAGTGAAGGCCTCTCTTGGTATATTAAATGCAGACGTGTGCAAGAAGAGAATAGTGATTACCTTTACAATTAATGCAGCATGGCTATGTCAGGATTAGTTGAAACTAGCCGTTGCCAGTAACGTGTGTAACTTTCTTTTGTATTTTCTATTGTCATCTCCCCTTTTCTATAAATATGGGAGACATTTTACTGTACAGACAAGTTGAACATACTAGAGAACTGTCACTCTGCCGGAATCATTCCAGAGTGGCCGTGGATGTAGGTGCAATCACCGAACCACGTAAAAATCCTTGTGTTTTACACTCTTCTCTCTCTCTCTTTCTCTTTAGTTCCTCACGGATCACCTCATTAAATTCGACCAACCTCCAAGACTGATATTCCTTCACCTGAATTAATCACCACCAACCTTGAACCTTATTAATTGCCCATTTACTACCCTTCCATTAGTACGATCAGAACCTTTAATTACCAAGCTCGCCGTCTGGGCCCCAGAATCTCTGGTTGACCGTTTCCGAACATCAACATCTTTTGACGCTAGAAGGAGGGCCAACAGCGACCTGGTAATCTCCATCTAGTTACTATTTCACATTCACTTATATTTGTCTGTCATGGCTAGGATCAAGGCAACAAGGAGTGTCGGAGTGGCAGAGGAGCGACATGAAATTCAAGAAGAACAGAGCGCCTCACCTTCCGGAAACGAGGTCGCTCAAGAATGGCAACAGCGCCAGCGAGCTTTAGAAGATACAGTAAGGGAGTTAACGACGACAGTCAGGGCGTTGATGGAAGTCCAAGCCCATACGGTGCAAAGACAGGTGGAGGTCGCACCACCAGGCAGAGCTCGCCGTCGACCTTCGGAAGAAATCCCAACTCCAAAGGGGGTAGCCGCTAGGGAAAGGTCGCTGACCGAAGGATCAGCTCGCTCCTCAAACTTACACCCAAGGAGAGCCAGGGGGCGGAACCAAGAGCGGGAGATCTCACCTCGCCCGAACGGGATAAGGGCAAGGGCGAGCATCGAGGGCGCCAGGCGCGAAGAGGGTAGTCGTGGGCCAGAACGAGTCCGCGGATACCGTGCAGGTTATGAGCCCGAGCCGCAGAGGGCCGCCAGACATGTAGAAGCTTTCGGCGAAGAGGGCAGGTCGCAGAACCGTCACTTTGGGGAGCAGGAGAGTACCAGTAGATGGAACCCCAGTCGGCGGTCTCTGACCCAGGACCCAGTAGTAGAGGAGTTGTTACAGAGGGTCCAGCAATTGGAAGCTCGACCTGGAGGCCAGACCGGGGAAGAGCGGGAAAATCGTAGGGTACCATTCACCCTGGAGATCGAGACAGTACCCCTGCCAGCGAAGTTTAAACTCCCCAATATCCCTCCATACGACGGCAGAACAGATCCCTACGACCATCTGGACGCTTTCAATGTACAGATGGATCTTCAGACAGATGACCCGCTGGTAAAGTGCCGAGTATTCCCAACTACTCTAGGGGATGCTCCGCGAGCTTGGTTTAAAGGCCTTCCAGAGAATGTCATAAGAGGTTCCTGGACCAATATAAGGCCTTGAGGAAGCAGCTCGCGCCGGCCTGTCACCTCGCTACCATCTTCCAGAGGCAAAACGAGTCCCTGAAGGATTACATCACTCGGTTCAGAGAGGAGGTGAGTAATGTGGAAACGCCCTCTGACGAGAGTATTTTAACAGTTATTTCTGCAGGGCTCAGGAAGGATGGGAAGCTATACGAAAGCATTTACAAATCCCTAGTGAAGGATCTGTGGGAGTTTTATGAAAGGGCTGCCAAAGAGATCAGATGGAAAGAAGCCTTCGAGGCTAAGAAACCCGACGGTCAGCGGGGTGAAGTGAGCGGTTCCCACCGCGAGAAGAGGAAGAACCATGACAGTGATAGGCCAGGGGAGCCGAGACACCAGACTGCCAATGTTGTGGCGAAGCGAGCTAGACCAGGGCCGAGGGTGGAGCGACCCCGGCGTCCGAGCCGATATGAAAGCTATAGTGTGTTATCGGACAGGCAAGACAGGATCTTTGCCGCAGAAAGAAACAGGGAGAATTTCGTGAAGCCATCCCCGACTGGACCCCCTAATCGACGTCGGGACCCGAGGAAATACTGTGCCTACCATAATGAGAACGGGCACAATACGTCAGACTGCTGGCAGTTGAAAGATGCCATTGAAGAACTCATAAGATGAGGCCGCCTAGGAGAGTATGTAGTACAGCCTGCTGGCAGGCGACCTCAGGACCTCAGGGACAAGACCAGCAGCCCGAGCAACAGCAGCCTCAGCGAGCTCAGGAGCCCGAGCGCAAGCCCGCTGTAAGAACAATCTTTACTATTTATGGTGGACCTCATATAGTAGGTACTTCAAACAGGTCGCACCAAAGGTACGTGCGAGAAGCCAACCATACCCTGCTGGCAGAATATGGAGGAGTCGAGGGACCCACCAAAAAGGCAAAGGCGTCCTCAGACAGTATTGTATTCACGGAGGAGGACGAGAGGGGAGTACACTGGCCCCACAACGACGCGATTGTAATCCGGGCCCAGATCAGTAACGTCGAAGTACGAAGGGTAATGATCGACACTGGCAGCTCAGTCAATGTCATGTATAAAGACTGTTATGACCAGATGGGGCTAGGGACTGAGCAGTTAACACCCTTACTAAAGCCCCTCTACGGATTCACGGGAGATGCAGTGATACCGATAGGCCAGATCAAATTACCTCTCACCCTCGGAGAACCAGGCCGACAAGCTACAGCTCTTACGGACTTCCTGATTATCAACAGTCCTTCAGCATACAATGTGGTCTTGGGACGACCTTCGATGAATGAGCTAGACATGGTCACCTCCACCAGGACACTGACAGTCAAATTCCCAACCCCCAATGGAATAGGCTGTGTCAAGGGAGAACAGCAGTTGGCCAGGTGATGTTATGAAGATGCAGTGAAGATGGGAGTTCGAGGAAAGAAAGTAAACGTGGTTTCGGGTGGCCAACCACAAGTTATCTCTGAAGCCGGGGTGAGCGACGACCTCAATCCTCGCGAGGTGGATGCAGATAGGGCCACGGGACCTATTGAAGAGCTAGAGGATGTGCAGGTCAGTGAAGTAGACTCGGAGAGATGTGTGAAGGTAGGAAGAGACCTGCTACCAGAAGTGAAGACTGAGCTCATAGAATTTCTGAAGATGAACCTTGACGTCTTCGCTTGGAACCACGAAAACATGGTGGGGATGGATCCTGATGTTTTGTGTCACAGACTGAACATAGATCCCCAGCACAGGCCAGTCCGTCAGAAGAGGAGGCCGATGACCCCGAAACGTTATGCAGCTCTGAAAGAGGAGGTCGAAAAGCTGCTAGCTAACAGGTTCATCAGGGAGGCCCGTTATCCTGTTTGGGTCGCAAATCCGATCCTCGTGAAGAAGAAGAACGGAAAGTGGAGGACTTGCATTGACTTCACCGACCTGAACAAGGCTTGCCCGAAAGACAGCTTCCCATTACCCAAGATTGATCAGCCGGTAGATGTAGATGCGACAGCCGGGCACCAACTCTTGAGTTTCATGGATGCCTACTCAGGATACAACCAAATCCCCATGAGCCCGCAGGACGAAGAACACACCTCTTTTGTCACTGATAGGAGGTTATACTGTTACAGGGTGATGCCATTCGGACTGAAGAACGCAGAAGCGACCTACCAGCGGCTGGTCAACGCCATGTTCCAGGAGCAGATTGGGAAGACCATGGAGGTGTATGTAGATGACATGCTGGTAAAGTCTCAGAAAGCAGCAGATCAAGTTCATGACCTGGATGAGACGTTTAAAGTCCTCAGAAACTATCGGATGAAATTAAACCCCTTGAAATGTACATTTGGGGTAGTATCTGGTAAGTTCCTCAGATTTATGGTAAATAGCAGAGGAATAGAGGCCAACCCAGAGAAGATCAGAGCGCTTGTGGAAATGAGGTCCTCTTCTAAAATCAAGGATGTGCAGAGTCTTAACGGCCAGGTCGCGGCTCTCAATCGGTTCATCTCGAAAGCCACTGACAAGTGTGTGCCATTCTTTGAAGCTATAAAGAAGGCCAAGAACTTTGAATGGAATGAGCATTGTGAAGAAGCATTTCAGAGGCTGAAGGAGTATATAGGCCAGGCCCCCCTTCTGTCCAAGCCAAAGGGCGGGGAGAAGCTATTCCTGTACTTGGGTGTTTCTGAACATGCCTTGAGCGCAGCCTTGGTGAGAGAAGAAGGGAAGATGCAGCTGTCCGTGTACTACATCAGTAAAAGGCTAGTTGATGCGGAGACCCGATATTCACAAATGGAGAAACTCGCATATTGCCTGGTAACCACCTCCAGGAAGCTACGTCCCTACTTCCAAGCTCATCAGATAGAGGTCCTCACGCAGTACCCTCTCAAGCAAGTCCTCCAGAAAGCAGACACTTCAGGCAGGCTCCTCAAATGGGCCGTCGAGCTCGCTCAGTTCGACATAGAGTTCAGGCCTAGAACGGCATTCAAGGCCCAAGCACTTGCAGATTTTATTGTGGAGTTTACAGGGCCAGTACCGGAGCAGGAGGAGCTAGCCGGTGATCAAACTTGGGAACTTTATGTAGATGGATCCTCTAACGAGCATAGCTCAGGAGCTGGAATAATGCTGATCAGCCCGGAAGGCCACAAGATCCTGAGTGCCTTAAGGTTTGGATTCCGAGCGACCAACAATGAGGTCGAGTACGAGGCGTTGCTTGCCGGACTCCGCCTGGCAAAGGAGGTACGAGCTGAGCAGGTAAAGGTCTTTAGTGACTCTCAACTTGTTGTTTGCCATGTCAGGGGAGAATATCAGACCAAGGGAAGGAGGATGTCGGAATACTTCCAAAAGGTTAAGGAGTTACTGGGGGCTTTCAAGGGGTTTGAAGTAAACCAGATCCCCAGGGCACAGAACTTTAACGCAGACGCCCTGGCCCGCTTAGCGACCTCCCAAGATGCAGATCTCCTTGAGTCTATCCCTGTGGAATTCCTACCGACTCCGAGCATCGAGGACAAGGATGCAATGATGTTCATACATGTTCGGCCTAACTTTTGGATGAGCTCGTTATTGGGCTACTTGCAGGAAGGGAAGCTGCCAGAGGACAAGCTGGAAGCTCGCCGCATACGAGCTAGAGCAGCCCGATACTGCATTTATGATGATAGATTGTACAAGAAGGGGTTTTCAACCCCGCTACTGCGATGTATAGATGATGAGGACTGTGAGGTGGTGCTGAACGATATTCACGCTGGTCACTATGGGAACCACGTAGGAGCATTATCCTTGGCCCAGAAGGCCCTCAGACAGGGGTTCTACTGGCCAACTATGAAGCAGGATACCGTGAATCTGGTGAAGAAGTGTGATAAGTGTCAGAGATTTGCTAAGGTCCCGCGAGCTCCACCAGCCTACCTCCAGTAGATGGTAAGTCCGTGACCTTTCGCAATCTGGGGGATGGACCTCATCGGACCCTTGCCCACAGCTCGAGGAAGTTGCAAGCATGTCGTAGTTGTTGTGGATTACTTCACCAAATGGGCTGAAGCTAAGGAGCTAGTAGAGATCTCCACCACGAAGATAGAGAAGTTTGTGTGGGATAATATCATCTGCAGGTTCGGAGTCCCTCAGCAGCTCGTCACAGACAATGGGACTCAATTCACCAGCGAGCAATTCATAGACTTCTGTAACGAGCTCGGAATCGTGAAGAGCTTCTCGGCTGTGGACCACCCTTAGGCCAACGGTCAAGTCGAGGCTGTGAACAAGATCATCAAGCAGACTTTGAAGACCAAGTTAGAGGTAAGAAAAAGGGACTTGGGTGGACGAGCTGCAGAAAGTCCTCTGGGCATACAGGACCACAGCCCGTAGCTCGACGGGTGAAACCCCATTTTTCATGGTCTATGGAATGGAGGCCATGATACTTGCAGAATTCGAAGTCATCAGCCAACGAAGGGTCTCGTTCTGACCTGAGAACAATGACTAGCTGCTCGTGGCCAGTTTAGACTTAGCCGAGGAAGCGAGGGAAGCAGCTCGCCTGAGGGTAGCGGTGTACCAGCAGAGAGTTGCTAGGTATTATAACAAGAAAGTGCGAGCTCGAAGCTACAAAGCAGGAGACCTCATCCTCAGATTAGTTCCCCCCGAGGCTCGCAAGATAAGTGATGGGGCGCTCGGACCCAACTGGGAGGGACCATACCTCGTCAAGCAGAGCCTGAAGAATTGAGTCTATCACTTGGCCAACATGGATGGATCAGAGCTACCCAAAGCCTGGAATGCTGAGCACCTGTGGCCGTATTACACATAAGAACCGTCAGCTCGCCCTAACTTTGTACATGATTCTTTTTTTTACGATTGTCTGTAAACATGCTTTCACTTGTTTTCTGTTGTATGTGTCACGTTTGATGCAGAAAGCAAACTGGTTGAACCAGCAAATGTACATGCTAAAGAGTATAAAGCTAATGAAATCTCTTTCTCAAGAAAATGAGCTGTAGTTTATCATCATATATGTACATATATATATTATTCTTTGAAGGCATCTGTGCAAACGCCCAAGGAACCATTTGCAGCTTAACACTTGCATAGAAGTGATGGCCAAAGTTACAGGCATAGTCCGGCAAGAAGTGCCCATAAACCTCACTCGAGGATTCCTCATCAATTGATGCTCGGCTTACCCATATTATCCTCACTACGAAGGTTTACATCAGCAAGTGTTAAGCTCATTTCTTAGTTCGCAGCTGTTATGCCTGCGGACTCGCGAATCATTGCCCCGCGACCTCGCGGGAGGGGGTAAAACTACGTCTCTCAAATATAAAGCTGTCCGTGGACTCGCGAATCATTGCCCCGTGACCTCGCGGGAGGGGGTAAGGCCACGCCTCTCAAATATAAAGCTACCCGCGGACTCGCGAATCATTGTCCCGCGACCTCGCGGGAGGGGGTAAGGCCACGCCTCTCAAATATAAAGCTGCCCGCGAACTCGCGAATTATTGTCCCGCGACCTCGCGGGAAGGGGTAAGGCTACGCCTCTCAAATATAAAGCTGCCCGTGACCTCGTAAAAAAGGGCTCACCCTTGAACTATGAGTACTGCCACAAGCTGGAATCTCAAAATTCGAAAAAATGCTACTGTCAGGCGCACTCAATGTCGTTGAAACACATGGGTTAAGGAAACTCTGAGCCCCTCACTGACTGTAAGCTCATGCCAATTCTTTAAGGGTTGCTCAACTATATTACTTGCAGGACCAAATACTTTGCTCGATCGAGCTATTTGCCGAATTCAAATTCTTACGAGCTAACATATTATTATTACCACTAACTGCAGTTAGCGGGCTCGTAAGTTAGCATGATTTTCACGATTGTGATTTACTTAACAAATTTTAATACTTATAATGTTGTGTTTATTATCTGCTAGTTACCCATCATATAAGTAAAGTATGCATATCTACACTTGGACAAAATATTGAAATTGTGCAGGGAATCCAATATTATAATTTCGAGCTTCAAGCTCGCTGTTTAAATTCCAACAAAATAAAAATCACAAGGAATGAAACAAACAAATGAAGTTGAAATGCCCTAAACGCCAGCTGGTTCGTCCGAGGGAGCAAGATCAACAGGGACTTCTACTGGGGGCTCTGACGTAGGGACGTGTTCAGGAGCAGGTAAATCAGAAAGGGCCTTCACTGGAGGCTCAGGCATTGGAGGACCCTCGGAAGCTGGAGGTACCTCGAGGACTTATTCTGGTAAAGGGATTGGGATAGCAGATGGATCAACTGGGGGAACAGAGGAAGTATCCGCATGTTGCGCGCCTTGAGCACCTGCAGCGAGTTCCACGAACTCCCGGATCATTTGGACCCCGGCTGACCCAAAGAAGGAGTAGTCCAAGTCCGGGTAGCGCTCCCACATGCTGAACAGGAACGCCCTCTCGACCTCTTCCTCAACCCTGTCCCGCTCCCGAGCTAACTTGGTCTCAATGCCCGCCTCGGTCTGAGCCAGCTTCCCCTCTGCTTGAGCCAGTTTCCCTTCTACCTCAGCCAGCTTCTCCTCGACCCCCACGAGCTTCTTTTTGGCTAAAGCTAAGTCCTGCTGTTGCTGTCTTATTTTATTCTCAGCAACCTCTGCCTTTTTCCGTGCAGCACTTAGCTCACCCTTCACCTGTTTTAGTTCGCTATGGGCCTTGCTGACTTCAGAGGTAGCAGCCTCCCTACGAGCAGTCTCTTGTGACAGGGCTGCGTCAGCATCTCGAAGCTTGGCGGAGAGCTCTTCGTGTTCCTTTTGGAGGAGATTGACTTCGTCCTGCAGTCTTTTCCTCTCTTCCTCGAACTGAACCTGGGATACCCTAAAGGCCTCCCTCTCACCAAGCTGATCGTCTATCTCCCTCATCAACTTCACTGACGTCATACCGAGCTAAAAGAGCAGAAGAGATGGTAAAAGATTTTTTGAATAAAGGAAAATCAAAGTATAAAAGGGTTTAAACCTTACCAACGCAGCATGACGAGCTACATAGCCTACGAGGTTCAGGCCTGAGAGCTCAGTTTTCTGCAGCTTCGGGTTGCGCCTTCCCATTACGTCAGGCACGAGCTCCATGAAGCTGTTAAGTACTCCATCTCCTTCGCCGCATCAGAGCGCGGTTCGGAGTCTCCCCGTTACCCCCTTGCAAGCCTCGTAGGTCGTTCATATGTCTCAATACCTGGCTCCCTATCGATAACAACTGCCCCAAGCTTACAGACCTCAATAGCACCCTTTTGCTTTGGGGTCGAGGGCTCAACTACGGCCTTCCCTTTCCTTTTCTTGATCAGGGCCTCAAGCTCCGGCTCTACAGGTGAGCCCGCCTCGACAGAGACCTCGACCCTCTTTGCTGGGGAATGACTTTGCCCTCCAGATGGGGCAGTCCACTTTTGAGGAGTCACAGTTGACCTAGTCGGAGAAGGAGCAGCTGCAGCAGGCTGAGAGGGCGCTCTTTGCGAGCGGTCTGATGAAGTGTCATCCACCTCGACGACCTCGGTCGCTTCGGCAGGTGGGACCGACCTAAGGAGAGGAACTGATATCGTAAGCCTTCCCATGTCATTCGAAGATGTGCTAGTAGAGAAGCTCGTGCTCGGGGACCTTCGTTGCAGGGGCTGCGGATCTGACTCAGACTGTGCAGGAGCAGCAAGGACGGAATGAACCTCGGACCTTTCCCCCCTTATTCCCAAGTGCTGGACTATGTTCAAAAGAGGACCTGTGGCAGATGGTGCGAGGCCCCGCTCTACCAGCTCGCTATCGAAGGGGAAGAAATCCTCGTTTGGTCTCTTGGCCACTGCATAAACATCCAGATAGCGAGCTTGTCCTCTCTAAGCTTATACTTAGGAGCAGTGACACTTGCACAGCAAAAGCTAGCTCGTAAAAAAAAAAAAAAAAAAAAATATTATTCAAGTGCTTGTGTCACTATCTTAATATGCTACGAATTTCTAACTACCAGGTGCCAGTACGAAGCTCCTATTATTCAGCCCGGCAAGCGAAGTGCACGTGACTAGGGCCCAATTAGACTTGTATTCTCCCACATTAGACTTGATGCAATCTCGGCATAAATATGCCCTATATTGGGAATGCTGACGAGGCGTAACGTAGTAAAGCCCGTCCTTTCCGGAGATCCCCTTAAAGCTGAAAATGCTGAGGAGGATGCGAGGTGTAGGGGGCTCGAGCCCGTGCTTGATGAACGTCGCGACTAAAGTGGTTAAGTAAGCGTACGAGTTCGAGGTCGGTTGAAACGGAGCTAGCTTCAGGTCGTTCAGAAGGTTCATGAGATAGCTAGGGACTGGAAACCTAAATCCGAGCTCCATATGCTCACGACTGATTGCTACAAAGCCCGCAGGAGGATAAGCTGCTCGATCGCTGGTCTTGGGGACGTTAGCTCGGCACCCCAAGAGGAAGCTGAATTCCCGAGCCCAAGCCTCCAACATCGAGAGGGAAATGTTCGAAGGTGTATGAGTGAAAGGATATGGGTCTTCCCTCTCAGCGACCTCTCCCCTCCTGCGACCTCCCCGGTAGAGCCGCTAGCTCGCGAGGTCGTAGCCTCGGCTTCACTAGTCTGGCGCCCTGCCTGCCTTCTAGAAGCAGAAGCCCTGCCTCGACCAGTACGTGAGCGACCTGACATCTACAACACAGAAGGAACGACATCAGAACGCTTACAGCATGCTGAGCCTAGCAAGCCACAGAAAAAGTTCCTGGAGCTATTGTCCTATGCGTCAGGTCACACACTTGACCACCGAAGGCAACGGAGGCCGGGGGCGTGGGCCCATCAGGTAATATATCACCTTAAATATTTGTGTTGCTAATCCTATGTCTGCAGGTACCCTATCTGGAAGAACAGGGACATCCTCATCAAAATACTTAAGCGACGTCAACAAATGACAAATGCCCTAAATGAACCAGCACTATACAATCTACAAAGTGCAACCCCTAGCAAGAAAAATCTAGAAACGGACTTCACAAGTTCGTCAGCAACGATGTGGGACGCTCAGGCTGGTAGCCAGGTCGCCCCTAATGAACACAAGCACTCGAACAATCAACACAATAAACTTCTAAAAAGCAAGACAGATATGCATTGATTCACAGACACAGTACGAGTACAGAAGCTAATCTTACGAACCAGAAACAAATCTTCAAAAAAGAAAGAAAGACCAGGGTCAGAGTGAGATTACCTTGCTCGAGCTGAAGATGGTTTGCTGAAAATGGTGGATGATGCCTGAAACGGCAGAGTCTGAAGAAGTTGTCGAGCAAAGAAGAGAAGAAACTGAAAAGAAAAATGGTGAGAAGGGGGTACCAATGTTGTATCAGAAAAGCAAAAAAGGGGAATGGAAAGGCCTCTGAGCTATATAGGCCAGGACGTCCGTCCCCAGCCGTCCGATCTGACATTGAGATATAACCGTCAAAAATCCAACGACCCAGCACCAATCTCGGTCATATGTCATCATGCATGTTAGTTACAAGACGTGCACATTAAATGCGTACGGTTCCAAGGCACGTTTTTTGGCTCAAACGCCTGAATGAACGCCACGTGTCAACAATGACAGTGTAGAAGTTGAAACGACACCAGAAAGTTCAAAAATGGGCGTCAATCATATGTTTGAATCAGCTCCCAGTCCGCAGAGCGCACAGAGAGCTGGGGGGCTTGATGTTATGCCCATTTCTTCGTTCTTCGCCTAAATGGGCCGTTATAGGCCCTAGACGTTTGAACAGGAGCGAAGGCCCAGAGGGCCCATGATCGGAACCACCAGTGTGAGGCCAAGCCTGCGAGGTCGTTCAAGCCGCGAGCTCGAAACAACTACTGGACCTTCCAAGCATGCGCTCTGTTCGCATCGCAGTTCGTCGAGCTCGTGAGTCCACCCAGATCGCGAAAGCCTCCAGATCGTCTAAACCTCCTCTCCTGGCCATGTCGATATATCTCCGGCACGCTTCACCTGACTGACCAGAGAACTTACTTAAGGGATGTCGTGTGCAGCAAGTCGTTAGAATCACAAACTCTCATGATCTCCCACCGGAAACTATCTGCACAATTACCCAGAAACATTTAATGAAGTGAAGACCTCTCCTGGTATATTAAATGCAGACGTGTGCAAGAAGAGAATAGTGATTACCTTTACAATTAATGCAGCATGGCTATGTCAGGATTAGTTGAAACTAGCCGTTGCCAATAACGTGTGTAACTTTCTTTTGTATTTTCTATTGTCATCTCCCCTTCTCTATAAATATGGGAGACATTTTACTGTACAGACAAGTTGAACATATTAGAGAACTGTCACTCTGCCGGAATCATTCCAGAGTGGCCGTGGATGTAGGTGCAATCACCGAACCACGTAAAAATCTTTGTGTTTTACACTCTTCTCTCTCTCTCTTTCTCTTTAATTCCTCACGGATCACCTCATTAAATTCGACCAACCTCCAAGACTGACATTCCTTCACCTGAATTAATCATCACCAACCTTGAACCTTATTAATTGCTCATTTACTACACTTCCATCAGTACGATTAGAACCTTTAATTACCAAGCTCGCCGTCTGGGCCCCAGAATCTCTGGTTGACCGTTTCCGAACGTCAACAGGTATAAACTCTAAAAGGTTGGTATATACTTATTTTCGAAATTTAAAGTTTATTAGTAGCTAAAAGTTTAGTAGTTTGCTTCGAAACTTTGCGGTGGTGTGATTTTTACTTGATGAATTGTTATTTATGATATGTATGTGTTGGTTGGATGTTGATGAGAGGGATTTTATGGGTCAAAAACAAGTGAAATAACATTTTAGCTTAAAAACCTTCTTATGACCGAATTTGAATTAAATAAGGGTCTAGGGATATTTTCATCTTTTTAAGCTTATTTGTGTGTCTAATGAATGATATTGAAGTGATTTGTGACATGATTTTTGAAGACGAAATCAATTTTCTGAAAAATATACCCCTTGACTGAATTGAAGATATTGGAAAATCAAGGGGCATTTTTGTCATTTAGTTTATATTTACATGTTATTTTCATTGTGTCGTGATGAAATGTGTGATGAATTACGATTTTGAAGAGAAAAATTCTAAAACCATCTCTTAAAGCCAAGTAGAAATGTGAAACGAATATAATTATATAATAAAGTTTTTATTGTGAAACAAAGGGCAAAATAGTCATTTGGTAAGGGCCAAGAGGGAGATGTCAAAAGATTTCGAAACGTGAAAGTAAATGAAAATATTTGATACTGAAATGATTTATAAAAGTTTAATCGTAAGCGATAATTTTCGTAATTATTAAAAATATCAAGAGCCTGAGTAAACATGTACATTGGTAGGTGGAGATTGATAGTTGGTATGTCAATAGGATATTATTAGTAGTACTGCGCCGTTACATATATATATTGATGTGATTAATGGACCTTGAGAGGCATCGAGTGTCCAGTCCAGAATGTGATACAAATGTGATGTTGAGCTCCGGCGGGCAGGCACCGAATGTTCGATGTCGGAGAGAAATGTGAAAATTCATTATCGATCCATGGTATCGTGATAGCATTTACGAAAGGCTCTTATAATATAATAATAATTGATAATGAACTTGCATTGAATGTATATATATATATATATATATGTATGTTGAAAAGCATTTAATAAAGTTTTCGAAAAGTTGTTGGAAATTATGTTTTGTTGAATATCAAATGAATTGTGAAATGATATATTTTATATGTTATGTTTGTGGGATTTTGTGATTGATATTATTTTGTGTATATTAACTGAGCTATTTTGCTTAGTGCGTTGGATTTTCCACGTGTAGGTAGTTGAGGGGAGTTGAGTTTTTTAGCAGAGTCAGTTGGGAAGATAGTCCCCAGTGCGATCCGCAAGTCACAACTATTCTTCGATCTTTTTTATAAACATCTTTAAGGTGTATATATATTTTGTAGAAAATATATATATATATATAGTTTCTGAAATTATATTTTGTATATGCATTTGCATGTTTATAGAAGGTTTTGAAAAGTTTAAATGTATATCGTTTGTATTATGTTTTAAATGTTTTCTCAAAGAGTGGAAAAACTAGAAGTTGTTGTACTTTAAAGTAATTGTGTTTATTTTGTTTTGAAATTGTACGTGAGAAAAATGTATGCTTACTTTAAATTTGTGTGTTGAAGTGATTTGGGGACAGGCGGAGTGTCCGATTATGAAAGTTGAGAAAATGAAAAATATATTTGGAGTGTTTCTTTGATTATGCAGGTTTTAAAAATTTTGGGTTTCTCAATAAAACAGGAGAAACTCTACCGGATTTTCAATAAATTATATTAAATTAGTAAATGGATTTTTGTAAATAAGTAATGAAAATGTCGTAACGTCTTCCGCCTCAGTTATCAGTGTTCGGGACACCGAGGATCGAGGAGAGGGTATTACACATAATGATAGTACAAAAAAAAATATGGATTTGAAAAATTAATTTAAAAAAAAAAAACAAAAAAAGCACAACAATCCCGGCTTTTGTGCAATATCTTAGTAAAAACCAAAAGCTAATAGAAAGAACATCATAAGGGAAAGCATAACATGTATGGGAAAGGATGATAAAATTATGTGACAAAAGCCTATACAAATTAGGACCACCCCATGGTGCTACCAGAATTGACCGTGATATAACTTTGAGATACGGTCTGAGGATCAACTCTCAAAAGATGGAAGGAGACTTGACTTTACGATCAGTTTCTTAGGACCTAGCAATCTAAAAAAATCGAACGATGAGAGCGAATAATTTTGACACCAAAGTGGTACTGGCCAAAGATATTCAGATGCTCAAATTATATTAATAAACAAATGAAGATAAAATAAAGTAAGAGTGAGTGTATAACTAATAGTTGTGATCATAGTGTATGACTAGTGATGAAAATGTAGTCGTTGAGAAAAAGAGTTGGGTGATGAGTATATAGTTGCTATGAAATGAGTAACATGTCGTGCAGTAACTTAGACATAGATGCTAGTTGAGTGTCCGTAGAGAATTTGGTAGAGTGATGACATGGTGAAAAAAAGATGTCTTTGCCTCTTTAACTACTTCTCTTTTGTAAGTGAAGAGAAAGCCGTTGTAGAGGTGAAATGACAGTTGAGATCAAGGAATTCGTTCTCTTAATCCACACACCTCTATACTTAATTAGCAAATCACCCCATTTAATGGGTCAAACCTCATTAATATGGTCTGAGTTGTTTAAACATTACCATGTGGTCGTAGGCTTGTAGGCTTCAAGTGGGCTGGATTAGTTATTGGCCTGATCCTTGGGCTGCTATATTGGGCCTCATCAACAACCAGTCAATTAGGCCTGTAAATAGACTCAATTTTGTTGTTACAACTATATTAGAATAAAGTAAAGTGTTTTTAGAATATAAATTAAATTCATATTTTTTTAAAATGAAGTATCTTCAAAACAAGATTGTCAAAAGATAAAAAGATAATTTTGGAATAAAATAGATTATATTTAGATTATTATTATTATTATTTTCTTTTAATCTCACGTTAGTGTGAAAAAGAAGTTAGGATTGTAAGAGAACATCTCTAAGATCATTACTAGGGATTAAGTTGGGTGTATTAATAATTTAAATAGATTTAAATTAAATATGTAAAAAATAGTAAGGAATTTATAGTGATAGGAGTATTATCACTGGAATCCTTATTTTAAATATTGGTATGGTTATAAAATGGATATTTAAAGCAATTTTTGTAATGGATATTTAAATCATGGTTATGAATAACAAAATTAATTATTTTTTATTTTATTGATATATCGCCTTCAATATGAATCATTTGTTGTATTTATTTCCTATTTATGTGCACTAGCACAGTCTCCCCTATCTAGATCCGGATTTACATTGGGTCAATGTCAAATATTATGAAGTATTTTTGTTGGTTCATTTGATGTGTCATCAATTCCGTAAATGAACCATTTTGGTGTACCCATATTCAATAGTTTGATTTTGATTTAGTATAACCCTTTTAATAAAGGCATAGCCTACTCCCCTCTCTCTCTCTCTCTCTCCACTCTAATGGTAGACCATCCACTGTCTCCACCGCTCCAATCGGACTTCTGACACCACCTCCGGCGAGCAACACTTCCGTCAAAGTGGGTTTTGCTTCGGCCCTATTTCTAGGTTACTTTATGTTTGATTTTCAAGCATATGTTATGAACTTAGCAAGGATGTAAATTTATTCATTGATGCCCCATTAATAAATTGAATTTAAGTAATATATTATCTCTTTAAATTCTATTTTAATCAACCATTATCTTCTCAATAACGGTTAAATGGACTCAAAATTTATCAAACTTTGAACTGCATGATAGACAAGTTCAACCTCATTCCTGGTCCAAAGGCCAAAATCCTCCAACTCAAACCATTTACTGCCAGGTGTCAGTAACCCACTTAGCCTTGCATTCCACGTGTCTTGCAATGGAGTGGCAACAAAGTCTATAAATGTCACTCACGGTCATGAAATCTTCATATTCTCAACCATCCTGAATTATTTGAGTCTCAAGTGAGTGTTTTTGTGTAACAACCTATAAATTCGAAGATGAACCAATCTCAGAATGCAAGCTTCCAAGCTGGCCAGGCAAAGGGCCAAACTCAGGTGCATTTTAGAGTGCTTCTATTAAATTTTTACTTTGTGAAAGGGCTTATGATATTGTCAAAAGAACTTCCTAATGCATCCACATGAACCACATATGTACACGTCACAAGATACATATATTAAAAGCGTAGGGTATTAAATGAATGGTTGTTGTTTCAGGAAAAGACCAACCAGATGATGGAGAAGGCTAGCGATACCATGCAATCTGCCAAGGAATCATGTCAAGAGGTTCATTTTTTTTAATAATTATTTTAATATAGTTCGTTTCACGTATAGACAGTTTGTTTGTACTTCATTTTTATGTAGACGTCATATATTGAATATTACTAGACTTTTCTGTCTAGAACAAGCCATTTCTTGCTGAACTTTACGGGACAATCTACATTGATAAAAGTTGTATATAAACTATTATGTAAAATTCTCGATAGTATGATTGATTACTAATGAAGTTAAATTGATTACATAATATAAACATATTATGTAAAATTCTCAGTAGTATGATTAATTACTAATGAAGTTAAATTGAAGTGCAGGCTGGACAGCAAATGAAGGCCAAAGCTCAAGGAGCTGCTGATGCTGTGAAGAACACTGTTGGAGCGAACAAATGAGACCAATACATTCTATGTTCCCACATGCTCTTCTTCTCCTAAACAATAATCAAGCTTTGCCTTGTTTTCAATTTTAATTTTCACTCTTCCCTCCTTTTTTGGATAATTTGTTGACGAAGAGCTGTTTAATTTTGTAGTTATGTTTCTTTATTTTTGGTTTGCAATGAATATTTTCAATTAAAAACAGAGAGATCTTTCTTTCGCAATCTGATGCCTTCATTTATAAAATCATACAGCATAATCAATCCAGCCAATATTCAATAAATTGGAAGTCATATGTGTCGATCAAGTACAAGATAGAAATAATCATAATATTAATAATTTAATTTGAAAAAAAAATACTTTTAGATTCTTGTATTTTCTTATAATTCTTACCGGATTTCCTATGGTAAAACAACAATCTCCTCCATAACAATCACAACAATTGCTGCAAGTTTGCAACATTAAATCAACGGTCAAACTAAAATTTTTGTTTTGGGTGGGTCAAGCCAAAGATAAACTTTTTTAAGTTGATATAAATTAAATAAATATATTAATATTCAAAACATGAGTAATTGACAAACTAAAAGCTTTACAATTTAAAATAACCTTGATCAAAACGTGCATTTATATTTGCATCTGAATGTAAGTATGTAACCACAATTCAGTATTTTCATAAATAAAATTAATACTTAAAAGCTAATATTGTAGTTGAAAAAGGGTACAACTATTGTACTTGAAAAAGGGTTCTCTTAAAATATCTCGTTATTCAGTGTATATAAATTTATCAGAGAATTTATCACAGACAACCAATACTTTACTAGTTTTTGCCACCTTCCACAGTTTTGTCCTTTAAATTTTTTAAGTGCTACACAATAACTTCCTCTAACTTGTCAACCATTTTTTAAGAATGCTTAAAGCAAAAAATGATATTCCAAACTAAAATTCTGCTCGTAAAAATATGCAAGTTGTGTTATAAAATTACTCTAGAAATTTTCAACCAGTACAACTATACAACAATATATTGACAAAATAAAATAAGCGCTCTTATTTGTGTTTTTCTTCTATCAAAAATAAAAACAACAAGAATAATGAGTCTTTTTCTTTTACTTCTGTTTTTAAAGAGAATAAAAAAAAGAAAAAAAAATAACAAAAATAACAATATCTGTTTTTTTTTTTTCCTTTGCTTTTACGAGAAAAAAAAATGAAGAAACTATTAAATAAAAGTTTAGCAATTAATTCTCAGAAAAGTTGTTTTTTCTTTGTAATAGTAGTAGAAAGATTTAATGATTGTTGTACTAAAAAATAGCACTTAAGTCGCAAGTCTATTAAAATCCAAAAGACCAATAAGCTTGAAAATTCAAAAATAAGAATGAAACAATATAAAGTCCATAACTCAAAAACTTGTCAACGATAACGTGTAACAAATCAAATAATGCTAAGATACTAAGACAACTCGAATCAATCAGCTCACATGGAATGTAGCTCGAGATTGCAGTGATATATTAGCTCGCAAAACATAATTAACTCGCATTTTTCCTAAACAATATAGAGTTTTATAAATGAAAAAAAAAATTATTTCATGTAGAAGATCACCCTAAATAGGAAGCTGCTGAAATTGCATTCTGATACGAATATGGACATATTAATTGTAGTTTGATTTGAATATAAAGTACTTAATGCAGTATCATGTAAATTGAGAAATATAATATTAATATTTCCTATATTCTAGCAACCCTAATGTATGTAAATAAAGAACCCTAATACTATATAGAGGGGCATTTACATTTAGAAATAACATGCTTAGAAGCTAGCTCATATACAATCATTAACAAAAAGTCATATAAACCCTAGCAAAAACTCTGCTAAACGCAGTCTTCTCCTTCAATAATAAAATATAAAATACTTCAACAATAAAATAACCGTTGACATAAGCAATAGTCATAGGGTCGAATCACGTTAAAATTTTTTTTTTGTCTTTTTAGTTATTTTTCTTTTGCATTATTACTTATTATTTATTCCCATCATTACTACCTCCATATCAATTTCATTCAATCCCTCACAATTCACTTGATTCATTACATTCGCATTAATTCAAGTACTGATTGATTTTTTACATCAACAATAATAAAACAGTTGACTTTTAAAAAAAAAAAATGAAACAAGAATTCTTAATGATTTTTCTTAAATATTTTATCATACCGTAGTAACCGTACAATTTGGATAAGAATGGAAACACTGGATCGAATTTTAAGTATTTTACCTTTTATACCATATTTGGATGTGATTTTTTCTTTTTGACTATTTTGTTAAATACAAATTTGATATATTGTAATTTGCAGGATTAAAATGTGATCTTATAAGATACATATACATATAAGATATATATTTGTTGTAGTTTATTTCTTAAATTGATAATTGAGTATCTAAGAAATTTTATGAAATATTTTTTTAATAATTTAATTGATTTAATTAATCTTTAGATTTATATTGTTAGAATAATATTTTACTTTTATCTTTATTTAATTAAATGTATAAGATATATATTTTTATTAATCTAATTCATGCAAGCATCGTCTAGATATCCCATCATTTTAATAATATTTTTAAAATTTATTATTATAATATTAAATTGTTATTATTGTTATCATTATCATTGTCATTATTATCATTATCATTATCATTATTATTAATAAATTTTGTTGTGATTATGGTCTATTATTAGTAATACTACTATTACCATAGTTATAATAATAATAATAATAATAATAATAATAATGTTGTTGTTTTTGTAGAAACTTTTATTATTATTATTATTACTACTTTCTACTTTATATTAACTAATATCATTTTTCCTTTTGCATTAGCTCAAGTATTAGCTAATATATTTTTCCCTTTTATTAGATCAAGTATTAGCTAAGCTAATACACGTAATTTCTTAGTAAAAGTAATTGAGCACTTTCCTTAATTCCTTAGGATCAACTATTAGTAATTATTTATTAAATAATTAGAATAAATAATAAAATAACATAATTTAAAAAACAAAAACAAAAACTATGAACAAAATTAAAGGATAGACCTGCCTCGGCCCTTCGTTTCAATTTCTTTTTAGTTTTTCATGATGTTATAATTATTACGTAAATTATAAAATTTTGGCATTTTTTTAAATGAAAATAAATAATATATTGGAAAATAAACGGGGTGCACATACAAACTACAAAATTTTAAAAACAGTTTTTTGCGGTTAACCAATTAAAGGGTGTCCATGTAATTCTATGGGGTGCAAATATGTTCCATTAATTCAACTAGTCTTCTGAACTGAACAAATGGCCCAATTTGAGTCCTATCTTTTAAGTCTGGGCTCTACCCCATACCCCAATTCTAACTTCTATGCATTACGTTAAGGTGCTATTCACTACCCAAATCCACGTCGGAAGGCATTTCACTTCGATGTGGGGTAACAATTAAAATATATGTTTGGTGCCGCTCACAGGGGATTCCAATAAAGTACCTAGTGATTTATAAGATACCTGTCATGTTAGATATTAAATTTCAAAATAATAATAATAATAATAATTTTATTAAAAAAATGAACTATTTAATATCACTTTTTGGTAGGAGTAATTGAATGCTTCCCTTAATCTTATGAAGTTAAGAATTCTAATCTCATATTTATTTTAAAAGGCTAAAGGTGCGTTTGGTATGCTGAATTAGATTAGATATGATTAAATCATAAGTTTGGTGCATGAAATTATTGGATTTGGATTGGATATGATTAAATCCTAAGTTTGATATATGATAAGATTAGATTTGGATTGGTTATGATTAAATCCTATGTTTGATGTATGATAGGATTGGATTTGTTCAAAATGATTATGTATAAATACTATTTAAAAATATTTTAAGTTAATTTGATATTTATAAATAAAATAATCAAATTTTGATAAATTAAAAATAAAAGAAAATCTAAAACTTTACAAAACTGCATCTTTTGAAAGTGTCCCTTCAGAATATAATTATAATCATTTTTATAAAATTTTAAGTTTTTAATATATTAAAATTGTTAGTGTTATTTAATTAAGTTTCATAAATTAAAATCTTTTTACATGTTTTAATGTTTAAATAATAACATTATTAGTTTAAACAAAAATAAATAACATTATATATTATATATATATATAAGGAAAACTGTAACGCAATGGTGGGTTACGATGAAACCGATCATGAAGAGGGGTTTCTTGTAACCCACCGTGTGGGCTACAAATTAGTTGACGGGACTGGCTACACCGGTCCAATGTACATACCAAACGCGGGACTAGTTCCACCAATGCAGCAATATGTCCAATAAAGTCGCTGATATGACTGGTCAAACTCACCCTAAGGCTGTCATGTTAAATAATACGACGCAGCAACTCAAATCTATATTATCCTCACACTAAATGGGGTTTTTCAATCATCGTACCATATTGAGTGATATCATAATTTATTAATTGATTATGTACATGACACTTTCATGCTCAAATTAATAACTAAATATAAGCAGATTTATGATTAAAACATAAGACATAAAAAATATTTTTATATTAAAATAAATTATTATTTTTCTGTTATGAAAATAGTCATTCGAATTACGTTATTAATAATTTATTTTGATGTATCTCCATAATCATCTAATATGTAAGATTGTCACCATTAAAAAAGAATTAATGTACTTCGATTTGTCCGGGTAAGCTATTAAGTATGTCTATCATATTCGATCAATTCATATTAACAGAACATTGGACTGGTCATAAATTTTGCTCCTGAGGATGTAGTGTACATGTGACACAAAACCCAAAAGACACAGAAAATTTTGCTGGTGCCGTTGGACTGGTCGAACCACGCCTACACACGGCGTGGGGGTTGACTGGTGCCAACGGCACCAGCAACCAATCGACCAGTCCAAGGTAAAATTAGTGGCCAAAAATTACAAATAAGGAAATCAAAGAGTCAGATCCAGCTCACAAATCTCAAGAGCCGTGTCAGCTCTCAGTCAGACAAAAGTTGCTGCACCTGAATTCTGATTATAGACCAAGTCACTGTCCCACACGTTTGTCCTGCGTGTCGTGCATCAAACCATAACCCCAAACTCTGCAGCAGCAAAGCAGGCACTTCTAACTTCTCTCTCCGCCTAACTCAGCAACAGCAAACCATTACCTTGACACTTTTGTCCCTTATTTTATTCTCACTCTTCACGTAACTATACTTTTCAAATTATATATTATCATACAGTATTTTGAGGACCAACTTATTTCACGTTTTATATTATTCAAAGTTATTAAGTAAATGTATAAATTTTAATAAAGCAGATTGCAAAAACCTTTCCATTAAATTTTACAGAAGTTTACTTAAAAAAGGATAAGTAGAGATAAATTTTAAACGTGGAGTTGGTTTTTGATTTTACCATCCCTAAATTATTAAGAAATTCACCAATTTTGTCCATTTGACCAAATTTTTAATAGCAAAGGTCATAGAAAAATTAAAAAGATAATTTCACCCTTGATATTTTGAACAGCATAAAAGTGCTATTTTATCCTTTAACATAACAATTTAATTTTAATCTTTTCACTAATAAGAAAGTAACACATGTCATTAAAAAAATCTTTCCAAAAAATTAATTAAGTTCGAATCAATAGAATGTTGACATGTAACCCATTTTAAAATATAGAATTAATTTATGGGAGAAGTTGAAATAAAAAAACTTAAAAGTTAAAAAATTAAAATAAAAAAAAATCCGATAGATATCCATATTAGATCTCCGCCAATTGGAGACTCATCTGAATCACCAGCCAAGGGTTGCCACACGATTTGGGATTGAAAACCCAGATTATTGATGATCTAAGTTTTCGATTTGGGATCTAGAAAACATTTGGGTTTGAAAATCCAAATCATCCATCTGGATTTCGATCCTAGATTGATTATACAACTGAATTTTCTTAGATCATTGATCTGGGTTGAACTAGATCGTCGTTCATGGAAGCAGATTGTCGAATGACAATCTGGTTACTACACCGACTGGTTTGAACCAGATCGACATCGCGGTTCGACTGGTTGCCAATTTGAATCAACCATTGTTTTTTTTTAATTGTTTTTTGATAATAATTTTATCAAACAAATTTACACTTCAATGCCCATCTTTGAGATGAACAGTGAGATTTATCTTTTTTTTTTTAAATTTTTACTATATTTATTTTTAATTTTATTTTAATTAAAATTAAAATGATTTTATTGAAAATACAAAAATGACCTGGACTCTGTTAACTTTGACCAAGTTTTACTAATGGTAGGAACCAAATTGATAAATTTTTTGATAATTTAAGAATGATGAAATCATAAAATAATTTGCATTTAAAATTTTGAAAGTTTATCAAAAAATAAGGATGAAATTAAAAGTTTCCCTCGAATATATATTTAAACATTAGAAACCAAATAGGTTGACCCGTGATTAGGTGAGGTTTAAAAGGCATGTCCGTAATTAATAATATCCCAACCAACAGGAATTTATTATTTTGCATTTTTAACAAAACTAGGAAAACCATAACTGAAATCACAGACATTAATAATAAATATCACAAGCTCTGTTTCGATGAGGAGCACAAAGAAGAGGATACGATTAAATACCGCATGGTGAGTAGGATACAAATTGACAAGATTAAATATAGAGAGCATTTTCAATACACTCATAGATTGTCAAAAAATAGCATGTGATATAGAATTAATAGACATTGAGTTTAAATAAATATTTCCATTATAATTATCACTCATTAATGTCAAATTGAGGTGAATAAAAAAAAAAAAAAAAAGATATTGTCAACTTGACTATATATTTTCAGATAGTGTTAGATAACTATATCAACAAATCAATAATTATTGAAAAAAGTTTATTTTAGTTCCTGAAGTTTTGAAAAATATTATGTTTTTAAAGTTTTTTTTTTTCAAAATAACTCTTTTCATCCTTGATTTTTTTATAACTTTTCAAGAAAATCTAAATCGTCAGTTAACTAACGGTCAACATTAATAGAATGCATTAAAAAATATTTTTGCCTTTGGTGATTGTTAGTGACACATAAATTGTCAAATTACTATCATAAAATAATGAATTTATAAGTTAAATTGTCTAAAATGCATATAAACTTAAGTTGCTAAATTACAATTTAAATTGCTTAAAGTTACAGTTGATCATCAGTTGATTAACGGTTTAGAATTTTTTGAAAAGTTTTGGAAGAGTTAGGGATTAAAAGAGCTATTTCCAAAAAAAAAAAAACTTAAAAACTTGATATTTTTTGAAACTTTAAGGACTAAAATGAAGTTTTTTTTTATAATTATTTTATCCAATTGTCATATCAAGTTAAATTAAAAAACAAATGAAAGTATTAAAATGAAAAATATAGAAGCATTAAATGAAAATACATGAGACATTAAATGGAAATACATTGAAGTATTAAAGAATAATTTTTCAATTTGATTGTTTATTAAATGATATTTATATCATATAGGAAGCAAATCCCTTGACATTAATGACACGACATTTTTTTTTTTTCAAAATACAATCCATGAAAGTTTAAAGATGCTTTGACTTGTGACTAGTGTAGGATTGGATAGCAATATACGTTAATATCTATCCTTTCTAAAAATTTGTTTAAATGGTGTAGCTAAGAGCATCTCCAATGTAAATGTGGATTGTTTTTTTAAAAAAATAGACATATCATTAATGTTAAAGAAATATGCATCTTATATGGCATGAATATGGACTGATAAACACTCAAGTCTAAAAGGGCTCTCCAATACTATTTTATTCATTTCAATAATAAACAGTCAAACAATAATATATTATTAAAGTAAATTACTATAAATTATTATTTGATGGAAGTCTTCATCATTTATTGCTGACATGACTGTCCAAGAGACTCTCTAGAAATAAACATTGAAGTTGACAATCTCTATTTTCTTTTTTGTCACGTCAGCTTGATAGTGGTTATAGAAGTTTACATTAGAGAGATTAATTTTAACCTTCTATCAATTTATCTGATGTGGCACTTAATTTTTTCACAATTCATATTTGCATTGGAGATGTTCTAACTTATGTATAACTATCACATCATCAATAAATCATTCTAAAATTAATGTGGTAACTACTAATAAACTTACTATATCATTTGAGTAAAATTTTTAGATAAATTTTTGAGAAGTGTATTATATACACACATACAGAGATAACTATTTATACTCTTATGTTTTAGGATAAAGATAAGATTTAAACTCCTGACCCCTTAAAATTAAGTGACATATTGGTATTGAGAGGTTTTACTAAATATAAATAAAAGAACAAATGTACCAATTTACACCAAGGTAAGAGTTGCGCTCAAGTGGGATGCCCTTGACTTAGTAAAATCAAGTGTGCATACACATTAGTATTGAGAGGTTCTACTAAATATAAATAAAAGGACAAATATACCAATTTACACCGAGGTAAGAGTTGCACTTAAATGGGGTGACAGTGATAGTATCCCCATATGTCTCTACTCCAGGTCGTACGTTCAAGAGCAGTACCCCACCGTTTGCGTAAAAAAAGATGTGAGTAGTCATCTCTCACTATTTGGGAGTAGTCAATCAAGTCATATTATTAAAGTTTCATCTAAATTGATTAATCATCAGTAGTCCTCTGACCCTGAAAAGGTATCGAGAAGTCAAAATAATAATAATAATAATAATAATAATACACGCTAAGAGTTTACTCCCTGTGTATAATCTAGAAGCCACAGATAAGAAGCCTCTGTCTTATTTGGGAGACACAGCCGAGCAAAACAATCTGACAATACATCAATTCATCGTCTGGCGACCCGTTTACTCCAACAACCACCAAAACTCCTCCACAATCTCCGTTGCTTCACAATCATAAGGCCTCTCAGCTCCGCCTCGGCCATGTCCGCTCAATTTCATAGAGAAGTCAGAACCACCCACCACAGCAATCGCCAATACAACCACCATCGCAACCAAACCAAGCTCCATCATCGACATATATGATCACCAATAGCTTTTCACCTTGCTCTCCACATTTAAGCTTCTAAAAGCGGCCATCAATCTGCACTTGGCAGCATTAGAGCCAATAGTTGATCAGGGGAAGTGGATGATGAATTCGAGAATGATAGAGATAGAGTTGGCACATGATATGGTTCTTGGAATCATGAAGCGTACTTTCTACGAACATTTTTACGCGGGAGAGACCGCAACGGAGGTTGAGCGATGCATTGGAAAAGTGAACGAGGCCGGCATGAGGGCAATGCTTGGTTGTGCTGCGGAACATGCTAGTGATAAAACAGAGTGTTGTCATAATTTTCACGGCTTTCTTTAAATTGTTCAATCTGCCAAGTCCCTCCCACTTTCTTCGGTAACATTTCTTTCTTTCATCACAAATGCTTTTTATTTTTTTCTTCCTTGTTATGGACATGCATGTTATTTGATCCTCATTGAATCATCATGAAATTGAATAATAATACATGTTTTGCTCAAGTTAGACCGTTACCATGTTTAATATGTTCAAGACATGGTAATACCTGCCTTTCTAAATAATTAATTACACCAAAGCTAATAAAGTTGACTAACTGAAGCTAACCGTGCGTAGTCACATTATAATAAATAATTGGTTTCCATTGGATAACTAATTTGTAATTTTCTCAAACTATCTTTATCCACCTAATTAATTATGTGGTCCACCTACTCACATTTTACATTTTACAATATACACATATAATCGGCATTTGTGAGTTATGACACGATCAACATCATTTTTTTTATAATAAAATTAAAAAATTATCTCAGTACCACTCTTTATGAACATTTTTCTTGATCTTAAAAGTGTAAAGGTTCACATACCACTCTTATATTGAAACACAAGGTATTGATAGTTTTCTTTGAATTTAATCTCTTCCCCGTTAAAAAAAATAATAATAAAATAATAATAAAATAAAATAAAATCTCAATGCACCTTAAGGGTGTGTTTGATATATTATATTACATTAGACTGGTCTAAATTTGATTGGATTAAATATGATTAAATCTCATATTTGATGTATAATAGGATTGGATTTGTTAAAAAATCATCATGTCTAAATATTGTTTATAAAAAAATAATATTCTAATCTAATTTAATATTTATAAATAAAATAATCAAAGAAAATCTATAACTTTATAGAGTGGCACCTTTTAAAAGTGCCCTTTTAGCATATAATTATAATCATTTTTATAAAATTTTAATTTTTTAATATATTAAAATGACTAGTGTTATTTAATTAACTTTTATAAATTAATATCTTTTTTTGAAAAAATATTTCAATGTTTAAATAATAGCACAATTTATTAAAAAAAATAAAAAAGAACAAACCTTAACCCACATTGGTGGATCACAGTGAAATCCATCTCCACCATACTTGTTCCTACTGTGCGTTCAAGCCTGTTCGGGCTATATCAATGGGGCCGAAAAGATGGAAGGGGTTTAGGGCCGAAATTTGACAAGACCAGCCCTGTTATCAGGCATATTTTCTTTGTGGATGACAGCCTACTTTTTTGTAGAGCATCGATGGACAATCGTCAGCTAATCTAGAATGTCTTGAAGATCTACAGGAGAGGGTCGGGTCAACAAGTTAACTTCAAAAATCCTCAGCCCAAGCTTAAACTCCTACACTAGCAGGGACATTCTAAGCCTAATAGAAGTAGGGGACAACAACTCACATAATCATTATCTGAGCTTACCTATTTTGGTTGGGAGGAACAAGACTAAGACTTTCAAATCAATCCGTGAAAAGGTGTGGAAAGAGTTAAAGAGGTTGGAAGAGCACGCAGAGGGAAAGAGGTCCTCATTAAACTGGTTATACAAGCCATACCTACATATATCATGAGTGTCGTTCAACTGCCTTCAAGCTTATGCAAAGAACTTGGCTCACTTACATCAAAATTTTGGCGAGGCGTCAAGGATGGGAAACGGAAGATAAGTTGGGTCAGTTGCGAAAGAATTTACGAGCCGAATCGAAAGGAGGGCTTGGGCTTAGATGCTTGGGGCTTTTCAACAAGTCTTTATTAGGCAAACAGCCTTGGAGACTAGTGATGAACCCAAATACGCTGGCTAGCAAGGTGTTGAAAGCGAAATATTTCCCTAACACTAATTTTTTTGCAAGTGAAAGCAAAGGCGGCCAGCTCTTATGTGTGGCGCAGCATTTTGTGGTGTCGTGAGCTCCTATTAGAAGGGTTGAGATGGTAGGTTGGCAATGGAAAGAGCATCGACATGTTCAACGATCTATGGCTACCAAGACCTTCGACACTCAGACCTGTCACACCATCAAACATTGGCCCTATTACTTCATTGATCCATCTAACTGCAAATAGGATACTCAGAAGCTTAACATGTATTTCCTTCTAGTTGACAGAGAAATAATCGAGTCCATTCCCATTAGGAGTGATAAAAAGGGTTTGTGTGTCAAGTTGAGTTAGATTCAATTATATTCGTTTATAAATTTGATTAATACGATACAAATTCATTTAATAATTAGATTAACATTTTTGGATTCAACACGAATTTGTTTATAGACGTGTGATACGATTAACACGATAATTCGTTTATAACTTAGATTATAAATTATCCAAACTCGTTAACCCAATTAACCTATTAACCCATTAACCCATTTAAACAACTATTTTCCATCCAATGGCATACAAAACGATCAAATAAACATTCAACACAAGTCAAAAACACAACATAATCTTCAAAAAAAAAATACACAATATAAAAAATTTTTTAAAAAAAAACAAACAAACAAACAACAATGCATCAGAAACAGTCAAACAATTATATTTCATCCAAAGTACCAGCAAACAAATCACCACCATATAATTAAAAAAAAAAAATAAGAACTTAAATTAGCACTGTTTGACGTCAGTGTTAGTCGATTCAACGAATATAAATGGCCTTGTTGCGATCAACGGTGAGGCGAGTGAAAGACGACAAGGTTAGGCAAGAGGGGAAGATGACAGACTACAAGGTTAGGCTGGTGAGGGGGGAGAGGAGAGGTGTGTGTCTGCGGCTACGGGGGAGTGAGAGGTAGATTAGGTTTAGGTGAGGCGTGAGGGAGAGAGAATATATATACATGTACATATATCAATGGATAATTACACTTAACCCGTTAATATATATATTTTAGTTTAATCATATTAAATGTTAATCGTGTCAATCTATGAATCCATTAAGCAAACTCAAATTGATTTGTTTAATAAAATGATTAAGTAGATTGACACGATTACGATATAAATTTGTTTAAGTTAAATTTATACCCATTTATTTTTCGTAAATTCATGTATGGTTATTCAAATTGCCACCTCTAATTTCTATTAGTTACGAAGACACTCAAGACAAATGGAGACGGCACTTTGGTAAGAGAGGCCAGTTTTCTGTGAAAAGTGGGTATAGAGTGGCGATGGATGAGCAATACACTGCTTCTGTGTCATCAAATGCAAAAAGCCAAAGATGGTGGTCAATGTTATGGAACCTGCAGATACCTCCTAAGGTGAAGATTTTTGCTTGGTAAGTGTCGATGTTGAATTTCAGTCGACGAGTAATCAATGTCCAATACCTGCAATCAATGTGAGAAAGCACAAATACCAAGAAAGAACACAGACAAAAACCGAGAATCAAACAAGGAACACAAAGCTTTTACGTGGTTCAGCAATAATAAGCCTACGTCCACGACTGTCTATCTCTTAAATTCTGTAGAGTGACAGTATATTATTTAATGTTGTATATTTCGATTACAATGATTTTAACCCCTATTTATAGGGGAAAAGATGTTACAATTCCGGTTCCAGTAAAATAGGAGAACAAATCCCGAATTAATTACACTTTCCAATTAATCAAGAAAAATAAGGAAAATAATTGTAAATTAATTGCACTTCCTATTTGGTTGGAATAGTATCAGGAAATTGCTCATTTAATTCCGAGATATTGTTGACTTGAATTTGAATTTGAATAGACTTCCATATCTGATGAGGAAATCACGATTTGATTGGATAATCCCTATTTATAGGGAAAAAGATGTTACAATTCCGGTTCCAGTAAAATAGGAGAAGAATCCCGAATTAATTACACTTCCCAATTAATCAGGAAAAATAAGGAAAAGAATTATAAATTAATTGCACTTCCTATTTGGTTGGAATAATATCAGGAAATTGCTCCTTTAATTCTGAGATATTGTTGACTTGAATTTGAATTTGAATAGACTTCCATATCTGATGAGGAAATCACGATTTGATTGGGTAACTGTCTTATTAGGTGAGAGAATCATGATCGGATTAGACAATTGACTATTTCTGGAAGATACTGTATTAATTACGCTTTTGAGCGAGCTGCTGTCTATGGCGGTCTCGAGCTCGAGCTCGCTAAGAGACGAGCTGTGCATGAGGTGAGCTGCGGCCTGGCTGTTGAGATTACCTGAGCGAGCTGAAGAGCTGGTTGGGCTTAAAATCGATATTGGGTCTCGTCTGATGGGCTTTGACTGGATTGACCTTATCAGGTCTTCTTATCGGGCCTAAATTGGGCTTTTACCAGCCCATTTAATGAGTCCGAAAAATATATATAACATCAGCCCCCCAGCTCTCAGTTCATTCTGCGAGCTGGGAGCCCGAGCTTGCTGGTAAAAGCTGGCTTTCTTGGCACGCTAACTTGGATAACAGCCTCTGCACCTTTTTCAATTCCACCTTTTCAGCTACGACACGTGGCGGTCATGCAGGAGGTGACTAAAACGACGCTTGCACGTCCCTTACACGTGCATTAAATACGCACGTCTTTCAATTGACTGCTCCATGATTTCAAAAGCCGTGCTTCACGCTGCAACGTTGGATTTATGATGGTTACACTTTTCAGAGATCTGACGGTTGGGATTCGAACTCGTTTGTCTATTTAAATTGGTGGAACCTTTTCCACTTTCTTCTTTATCTGTCATTTTCTTTCAAAGCAAACAAGCATCCAGGCAACCAAGACTCACTATCTTTTCCAGAAATTGACATTCTCAGTCACCGTCGCTTCACTTCATCAAAGAATCACAGTAAGTTCTTCCTTCACATCTTGAATTTTCGGTCTATTTTGCTGAGTTCATATCATATTGTGCCTTCGTCACATCATTTTTTGTGTATGTGATGGTACGAATATGCCATGTCCATGATTTTAAACCATCACTGTTACGACTTTGACATCATGGTGTCTAAATGATTTGAGTACATCATGTTTTCTTTTAGTATTGAACCTTTGCTGTTCTGAGTTCCCTGAACAAAACTTTTCAACTTCTGTCGATTTGATCTTGTTGCATGTCTGTTTGTGAGCTGTTTGGTTGTTTGTGGGTTGTCACACATGCAAACTGTTGGATTATGCTCCTGTAGACTGTTGGCTCGCAGATTGCTTACTCATAGGACAAGCCCCCCGTTCTATGGTTGACTTGCAAAGTAGGGGACTTAGTCTGCTTGTTATTTTAATAACTTGCTTGCCGCGATCTGAACATGTCTTCATCGTACAGATGTCTTCAAGCGGAGCTAGCAGAGAAACTTCTCAAAGCAGGAAGGCTCACGAGTGAGATGTAGCTCGAGAGCATGTCAAACAGAGAAGAGAAGCTCAGGATATCTTTGCCCACCATTCTTCTTCCTGGAAACTTGACGATGTGGCTGGGCATACTGTACAATTTCGCATTTCTTTAGGTTGTCGCGTACTGATACCGGCTCCTAAAAATCATGCATGTTATCCACCCAAGGGGTACATTGCTGTCAGCGTTCAATATTTCGAACAGGAGTTAAGATTCCCCATACCCCCCTACCTGATCGCGTTTCTTAACGCAGTCAAGCTCGCGTCGTTCCAGTTAACCCCAAACTCCTATGCGCAGCTGACCTCGCTGGTCATAGCCTTTCTCAGGCGCGGCCTTACTCCTCCTACTCCAAAAATCATTCAGGAATTTTACAGCTTCAAGGCTGTAAGTGCTAAAGAGGGAGAGAAACCCGACGGCATCTTTTACCTCATAGCTCGTCCGTCACAATATAAAGATCTCTTGTCCCAAGGAGAGGCGAAGGGCAAATCCAACATTGGATCGTACAAAACGAGCTGATTTTATGTCTCATGTCCCTCTCTCACGAATCTTCAAAATGCTAGCTATGTCTTGACTCCAGGTATAAATAAAATTTCAGTGAGCCCCTCCCCCCCCCCCTCCCCCCACTTTTTTTTTTTTTAACTAATCTTTGCCATGCAGCGCTGAAAACGGACGAGTCTCCCCTTAGCAGCGAGGAGAATCGAGCTCTTGATACGCTTGCAAACTCGAAGGAAGCAGGCATTAGTAGCAGGTTTGATGATGCTCTTCTCAGGGCTTATGGCCTTGCCCCACCTAGAGAATCTCCTATTCTGCGACCTGACGAGGACATCGGCAACATGGGTGACAACCCTAGACTTCCTTCTGTCCTTGATGTCCCAGTCCAGGTGGGGATACATCTACTTCTCGACCTCAAAAACCCATTACTCCGCGGGCAGAGGGAACAACTTGCGCACCTTCTTCAGCTCGGAAAACTTCTACTAAGAGTGTTCCTGCTCGCCCCCCAGTTCGGATAAGATCAACTTCATCTCGCGCCTCCTTAAAGGGCGCATCTCAAACAACTTCTTCAGCTCCTGCTCCGGCTCGGTCAGGGTCAGCTCCAGTCCGCGCAGCCCCTGTTGTGCAGGTGGATTCGTCTCCTTCCCCACATCATACAACTACCTCAGAGGCTCCATTGCCTGCCTCAACTCGCACCCCAGCAGAGGGTGCATCTAAAAAGTCGACTTATTCAACTTCTGCTTCACCTACTGGGCAAACCTTGATTAAAAGGAAGAAACTTGCCCTGCTGGAGATCCCTTCTGATCGACCTGCAGAGTGTCCAGATTCTTCAACAGCTCCAACAACTGCTGAAGCACCACCAGCTCCAGCTCGCACCCCAACGATGGGTGCACTACAAAAAACTGCTTCTCCATCCCCTGCTTCTTCTACTGGCCGAACTCCGGCCAACAGGAAGAAACTTGTCCTCATGAAGTGCCCTTCTGAACGTCCTGCTACATCACCAGCCTCCTCGACTCTTTCAGCGAAACGGCCTGCTGAGGCCTCCATCACTCCAGCCGCTCCCTCAAAACGCTCAAGGCCATCTGCCAAAGACCAGGCTCCTGTGGCCGCTGCTCTCAGCGAGGTGCCTGATAAGACCATTGCTCCCTCGATCGCTGTTCCCAGCGAGGTGCCTGCTGAGGCCATTGTTCCCTCGATCGCTGTTCCCAGCAAGGTGCCTGTTTCCAAAGCTTTTTTAGATCTTCAGTTGACCTAAGCTTTCAGTTCGCAGCCTAAAAAAAGGGGGCACTCCTTCAAGGGTCGCTTCCCAGGCAACCCGAGATGGCCCTAGCGGGCACGTAACTAGGCGTACTGTTACTTCACGGCGTGGTACTTACTCAACTAATGTGCCCGATCTGCCGGAGCGTGAAAGAACTCCTTCCCCAACAAGACTAGAAATCGAGCTCGGACCTGGGGGGAGATATTTGACTTCCTTTATTGATAACTGGACTCCCATTATGTTTACTCATGCAAGGGTCTTGGAGAGCAAGTCCCTTCGGGGTCAAGAGCTAGATGAATTTGCGGCTCGTCATTCTATGCTGGTAAGTCGTTTTTCTCTACCCTCCGGCCTCTTTTACTTTATCGTATATTAACTCGTAAAACTTTCAGGCTGCCCTTGTTGCAATGAAACAACGGAGGCTGACCAAGATCAATGAGGATCGAATAATGAAGCTGAGAAGTGAGCTGGATGACGCTAATGATGTTATAGCATCCTTGGCTGGGCGAACCATGGAGAATTTTGAGGCTCAGATAGTTGTGGCGAATAATGCTAAACAGGCCGCCGAAAAAGCTCTACTGGAAATACAACAAGAGCGTGACATGCAAAGAGAAGTGTTAAATCAAACTAATCAACGAGTTGAGATAGCCCAGAAAACTGCCGAGGATCTTAAAGCACAGCTAATTGCAGCAAGAGAAGAGCTGAGGCAATCTGAGCAGCGAGCTGTGTTGGCCGAGCAGCGAGCTACAACCGCGGAAGATAAACTTGAAGTGCTTGATCGTCAAGTCGAGGTTGCAGCGAATTGAGCTGAAGCTGCTGAAAAGCGGACTGGGGAAGTAGAAGCTGTTGTCAAACGTGCTGAAGAGGCCGCAACTAGACGGGCTGAAGAGGCAGAATGACGAGACCCTTCTCGAATCCCTCTTCTGAACCCGAGAAAGACCCCGTAGCACCCCGAAAGAATTCATACGAACCCTAACTCAGTCCAAAGGAATCCCGTCAGGGCACCGAAAACTCATCTATCTAGATATTTTAACTTCTTTTACAAGGTGACAGTGATAAAATTTTTTTCGCTTTTTCATAAAAATTTCGGCAGCATGTCGTCTGTTTTCTAAACTATGTCACCCTGCAAGTTTCAATACAGTTTATAAAAACACTTCTATGAAATCCATTTCTCAACTTCTAGAGCCTCCGGCTCATTTCTCACAACACAACCACAAACTTGTAAATAAAATCTGAAAACTGAATTTCAGAAAACTTTGATAAACCATTTTTAACTAATGCATCCACTATTTCTTTAAAATATTTACAACTATATACATAAGCATATACATGATCAAAATAACAACATATATATGTAGTAAGTGTCGTCCTATCCGTCCGCCTACACATCTGACTGAACCTCGTCAGTTGAACGACTAGCTCCTGCGTTTGTGGGAGAATTTTTTTTTTTTAAGAAAAACATTTAAAGAAAATTATGAGTATAACTCAGTGAGTGGTATAATTTATATAAACTAAAACTCATTTATGTATAACATATTCTCCCAAAAACAGTTTTTAAAAACTAACTTGCTTTCTAATATTCTTTTCTAAAACACTTTCTAAAATCTTTTCTTAAAATCTTTTCTGATGCTCGCCTATATGGTAACCCAGGGAATATCTGCTCCTGACGTGGTAGCATATAAACTCTAGCTAACCACTAGGAGTGGGGAATCTACCATGTGTAGTCGCCGAAAGCGGGCCCACGCTGCGGACCGACTACACTACCCTATACGTGTATACGGATCACTCTAGCCTCGCTCACACAATGAGTCGACTAGACTCAAATCTCACTGACAGACTTCTTCTCATCTACCGTATCACGCATAGGGCATTCGGCCGGGTACTAAACTGGGGCTAGGGTAAACCATAGGCATCTAAAATCTTTTCATAATAAAAATCTTACTTTTCTTTTCTTTGATTTATTGAAATAAAACTTTACTTTTCTAAGACCGAAGCCTATCATTTATAAATAACTTTAGCATGTATAATTCTCGAGTATAATTACTCAATATACTAAAATATTCTAAATCCCAAGGCAATAAGCCTAAAATCTTTAATTCTAGCACATTCTCATATACATAAATAATAAACTAAAATCTTTATGCTAGAATTATAATATAAATTCAATTAATAAACGAATAACTATTTATAATAAATTCTTTTAACTTTAAATAAACTTTAAGAAAATATAATCTTTAAAAAAACTTGTATTTCCACTCACAACACGTCCTCGGATAGAATCCGATTATCCTCCGTATACCTCTGGAGCTCTCCGTTTTTACCCTAAAACATCAAATATTCATTTAGGGTCACTTAAGTCATTCAAATAACATTCAAAATCAATAAAAATCCCATTTATCTCTATTAATACCCTTTAACGTCTAAACTTTCGGATTTCAATTTCTATTCAATCGGGGCTTTCCAAAATCCGTTTTCTCTACATGAATTATACTTATTCTTTCCTAGGAATACCTCAGTATACTAAATTTCATTGTCGGATGCATTAGACGAAATCCGTACGATTTCGCTTACTAATAAAATTATTTTTCGTTTCGAATATCCGACAACTTCGATAATTAATTCTCTAGTGTTCTAACACCCAACCATGATTAAATAAATCATTTCGAACGTTAAATGAACGCATTGGGAAGGATTTTGGAAAACACCCTTTAACTCGTCCGTTTAGCTCCGAAATCGATCATAAACTTTTCGTTTTCGAAATCTAACTTTATAAGATTATTCTCTAACCTCTAAATCATCAATTTAATGCCTTAGAATCGAAAACGAATTCGGATCCCATAAAAACCCATTTTTGTCAAGACTTTCTCTCTCTCTCTTTACTCATTTTTACTCCACCAAATCACTCACAAATTATACCAAAATCATCCTTACAAGTCCCTCTTATCATCCTTAAACTAAAATTTGAAAAAGAAAGAAGAAATAGAATGGGTTTTCATATAATACATAAAACTTTAAACTGACATAACTCACCAAATACGTAATCTTTTCGCTTCAAATTTGGGGGTTAGCTAGAGGAGGTGATGAGAAACAACTTTCGTGAAGGAATCTCGACGAAAATCGGATCGGATCTCTCTCTTTTCTCTCTCTTTCTCTCTCGCGCGATCTCGGCTCTCTCTCTCTCTCACGCGATTTCTCTTTCTGTTTCTTTTCTGTTGCACGACCAAAATGTCTCCATATGAGACAAAACAAACTTATATATATTTTAAAGCTCAATTACAATTAAGTCCCTCAAGCAAATTTCATTTAATACCTCAAACTTTCAATAATTTCACTAATGCCCAAACTATATAATTTTATATTCTATTGGTCCACTTGTCATTTTTTCATTCATTTATCTATTCAACCAATCACTAGATGACATGTGGCACATCCATAGCCACTACTTTTCAAGCCACTTATCTTTTTTCTCATTGGTTGAATTAAAATATCTTTTATTTTATTCCGTGAGCTCACCTCGCTTGATTAACATATAATTAATCCCTAATCACTTTCGAAAAATATTCCATAAATATTCTACACATATCTTATGGCCAATTTAACTTTATAAGCTTCAATTTCGGTCTAATACCTCTCATATATACTTGATAAAAAAAATGTTCTTAATCGAAATTCGGTTGAATAAACCGATAACTTTTTATACGTATCTATAGCTTAAATACTTGATTTTTATGCCTATTCTCTGTAACTCATTCTCATTCACTGGGATTACACTCCTTGAAACTTCTGCATACTATGCTCATGCGTGATCCATGCATATTCAACTTAAAATGTCCATTTTGCCCTTTTTATGATCTAATTTCACTTCGATTGGAAAATATTCTGAAAATATTCCATGGTCATCAAATCTTCAAATTGACTATGAAATACTCTAATTGGGTGTCTTATCTATCAATCTCATGCTTTGAAAAAAATTCAATTGGATTTAAACTCATTAAAACTCATTAATCTCTCAAAAGGGCAATATCGTAATTTTATTCGGATCGCTTAAAACTGACTCAAATGGTCTTCTTTTTGATCCGTTTCTGTTTCTCTATACTCTCATGCTATTTTTAGACCTTTTCGACTGTTAAGGTCAATTTTCGAAAATTTTACTATTCATCTAAAATTTTCCGTTCGAAAAACACTATTCATCGAACACTTCCGTTTCCCCCCGAATCATAATTTATGACCCTAGATAATATAACCGGGTTCAAATTCGGTCTTAAACACTAATTTCGGATCTTTTTCGAAAAAAATCACTATTCGTTCTGGATCCGAACATTACTCATCGACAATTCTCATTTCTTCCTGACACGACACTCAGGGCTTTATAAATATAATCAAATTCTAATCGGACCCCTTGCATTATTTTTGGACTCTTTATTCTCTATCCGATCGCCGGAAATGAATTATCCGAGGAAACTAGGATCGGGGTTTATCACAGAACGCCGAGTCGAGGTGTTTAGACAACAAGTAGGGCAGGTAATTCAGCAGGCTGAGTCTGCGGAGCAGCAGATAGAGGTTATGAAGAAAGAAGCCGAAGTCGTCAACCGTCTTGCAGACAACGCCTTTGAAAAGCTGTCAGTCTTCCGCGAGCATTCTTTGCAGGAATTGGAGATGAAGGTTGCTGAAGCAAGGGACGAGGCTGAGGAAAAAACCGGTTGCAACTTTCTCTACACACTGTAGAAGTCCCATCCAGCAATGAATTTTTTTATCTTTGGGGATGTCAGATTCGAACTTGTAGAGGAGTTCAAAGCAAAGGCTGTCTCGTCTTTATCTGATCAAATTCCTCCGTCGGAACAAGCTCCTGGTACGACCTCTCAATTTGAGCCCGCTGGCAATCTTGAGCTTCCTAGCTCGTCTTCTCCCCGCGATCATCCGGTTCAGAGCACAGACCCCCCTGTTTAGAGCTAGCATTTTTCTTTTATGCTTGTTTTTGTTTTTAATTTGTAACGAACTTTAATTTTAATAAAATTCATTCTTTCATTTCCTCGCATTTTCTGTGTTGATTATGTATGCGATGTGTTATACCTTTTTATTTATACGAGCTAATCAGTATGACATAAATTTGCACTTAATCAAGTATAACAATTCATAACTTAAGTAATTACTTGGCTCTTTAATAAGTAATCTGCTGACATAGATTGAAACTTTGTCCATTAAATGGAAGTTGTTGACGAGCTGTTTAATTATGCAAGGTCTAATGAACTTGCTTTCTTTTATCTTTTCGTTTTAGCGAGTTATGCAAGGACAATCCTTGCTTTTTAGGCTCTTTATCATTTAGCGAGCTATGCAGTGACACTTAGTCATCTGCTTTTGAGGCTCTTTATTTTTATAGTGAGCTATGCAGTAGGTCGTCACCTCGACTGCTTTTTAGGCTCTTTGTTACTTAGCGAGCTATGCAATGACACTTAGTCATATGCTTTTGAGACTCTTTTATTTATAGCGAGCTATGCAGTAGGTCGTCACCTCGACTGCTTTTTAGGCCCTTTTTTATTTATAGCGAGCTATTCAGTAGGTCGTCACCTCGACTGCTTTTTAGGCCATTTTTTATTTATAGCGAGCTATTCAGCTCGGAGCCCGTTAGCCTAGTGAAATGGGTCGAATTACAAAATGGGGAAATGGAGCTTTCATTAACTAGTATGAATTTGAATTATATATTTACAAATAGTTTTACTGATAATAAGAGCGGAGATGCTCGGCATTCCAAGCTTGAGAGACTTCAGCTCCATTTTCATTAATTAAGCGATAAGCTCCATTCCCCAGGTTTGCTTTGACAACATAGGGTCCTTCCAAGTTCGGGCCTAAGGATCCATCACTTGGCTTGCGGGCTCCTGGCAGAATGAGGCGTAAAACTAAGTCCCCAACATTGAATCTGCGAATCCGAGCATACTTGTTGTAGTACCTCGCTATTCTCTACCGATAGACAGCTACTCTCAACCTGGCCGTTTCCCTGGCTTCTTCAAGTAGATCTAGGTTTGCAGCGAGTAGCTGATCATTGTTGTTTGGATTGAAGGTCGCTCTTCGTTGCGAGGTGACTTCAAATTCGGCTGGGATCATTGCCTCAGACCCATATACCATTGAGAATGGAGTCTCGCCTGTGGAACTGCGAGCTGTGGTCCTGTAAGACCATAACACTTTCTGAAGCTCGTCTACCCATGCTCCTTTCTTTGCTTCCAGTTTCATCTTCAAGGTCTGCTTGATAATCTTATTTACAGCTTCAACTTGGCCATTGGCTTATGGGTGGTCCACCGCTGGGAAGCTTTTAACGATCTTGAGGTCGTTGCAGAACCTGAGAAACTGGTCACTAGCGAACTGGGTCCCATTATTAGTCACGATCTGTTGCGGGACTCCGAATCTGCAAACAATGTTACTCCACACAAACTTCTCAATCTTTGTTGTGGAGATTTCTGCCAACTCCTTCACTTCTGCCCACTTGGTGAAGTAGTCAACTGCGACCACGGCATGCTTGCATCTTCCTCGAGCCATTGGTAGAAGCCCGATCAAATCCATCCCCCAAATGTCAAAAGGCCACGGGCTCACCATTTGTTGGAGGTAAACTGGTGGAGCTCGTGGGATATGGGCAAACCTCTGACACTTGTCACATTTCTTGACTAAGTTGACGGCATCCTACTTCATGGTTGGCCAATAAAAACCTTGACGGAGTGCCTTCTGAGCCAGAGATAGCCCCCCAGCGTGGTTCCCACAATGGCCTTCGTGTATCTGCCTCAGTACTATTTCACACTCAGGGCCATCAATGCATCTTAATAGTGGAGTTGAGAATCCCTTCTTGTATAGCGCATCGTTATAGATGCAATATCTAGCTGCTCTAGCTTGCAGACACCGGGCTTCCAGCTTGTCATCTGACAGCTTTCCGTTCTGCAAATAAGTGAGAATTGAGCTCATCCAGGAATCAGGCTGCACTGATATTGCCATCATCACATTCTTTTCCTCCGTACTTAGAGTTAGTAGAAACTCAACTGGGATGGCTCCAAGAAAGTCTGCATCTCGGGTGGTTACCAAGCGAGCTAAGGCATCTGCATGTGCGTTTTGAGCTCGTGGAATCTGCTTCACTTCGTACTTCTAAAATACACCTAGCAGCTCGTGAACTTTCTGGAGGTATAGGGTCATTTTTGATCCCTTGGCTTGATATTCCCCTAATATGTGGCACACAACGAGTTGTGAATCGCTGAAGACTCTCAATCGTTCAGCTCGTATTTCTTTAGCCAAACGCAGACCCGCAAGCAGAGCTTCATACTCAACCTCATTGTTTGTTGCCTGAAAGCTGAACCTTAACGCACAAAAGATTTTGTGGCCTTCAGGACTGATTAGTAGGATTCCAGCTCTAACCCCCTGCTCGCTGGACGATCCATCAACATAAAGCTCCCAGGCTAGACCTTCAGAAAATTCGGCTTCATCATCCACAGGTCCTGTAAACTCCGCAATGAAATCTGCTAGAGCCTGAGCCTTGATAGCCATTTTCGGCTTGAACTGGATATCGAACTGCGCGAGCTCCACTGCCCATTTCAATAAGTGACCTGAGGTGTCTGCCTTTTGCAAGACCTGTTTCAGCGGGTACTGGGTGAGGACTTCAAGTGTATGAGCCTGGAAGTAAGGTCGTAGCTTCCTTGATGCAATCACCAGGCAGTAAGCTAGTTTCTCCATCTGCGAGTACCTGGTTTCAGCATCCTGCAATCGCTTGCTTACATAATGCACCGGAAGCTGTGTTTTTTCTTCTTCCCTCACCAGTCTTTCGGGTCCTTGCGCTGCTTCATGCTGCTGGGGCACTTCCCGTGGTGCTTGAACTTCCACCCTAGTTACGTTTTGAACTTGAGCCTGCACCAACATGTTGACGGCCTCTGTGAGTTGTCTAACCGTGTCTTCCAAGGCTTCTTGCCTCTGTAACAACGCATTCTGTCCTTCGGCCATTGAGGCAATTGGAACCGTTTGACGATGAGGCAGAGGAGGGATGCCTGTCGCAGCACCGAGTGCCTGTCCATGGGACGGGCCTACTGCATGTATGGTCGCATCTTGCACAGGCTGTATGTTCTGCTGAGATTGATTCATGTGACTCTCCGCCTGGTCATCAGCAACATGATACCTATTTGATCTGGTTTTTGCCATATTGTTAAGAATCGAGATGAATAAAACTGCAGTTTGGGCCCTCTTTCTAGTGCCAAAATGTCGATGTTGAATTTCAGTCGACGAGTAATCAATGCCCAATATCTACAATCAATATGAGAAAGCACAAATACCAAGAAAGAACACAGACAAAAACCGAGAATCAAACAAGGAACACAAAGCTTTTACGTGGTTCAGCAATAATAAGCCTACGTCCACGACTGTCTATCTCTTAAATTCTGCAGAGTGACAGTATATTAATTAATGTTGTATATCCCGATTACAATTATTTTAACCCCTATTTATAGGGAAAAAAATGTTACAATTCCGGTTCCAGTAAAATAAGAGAAGAATCCCAAATTAATTACACTTCCCAATTAATCAGGAAAAATAAGGAAAAGAATTGTAAATTAATTGTACTTCCTATTTGGTTGGAATAATATCAGGAAATTGCTTCTTTAATTCCGAGATATTGTTGACTTGAATTTGAATTTGAATAGACTTTCATATCTGATGAGGAAATCACGATTTGATTAGGTGAGAGAATCATGATCGGATTAGGCAATTGACTATTTCTGGAAGATACTGTATTAATTACGCTTCTGAGCAAGCTGCTGTCTATGGCGGTCTCCAGCTCGAACTCGCTAAGAGACGAGCTGTGCATGAGGCGAGCTGCGGTCTGGCTGTTGATTGAAATTACCTGAGCGAGCTGAAGAGCTGGCTGGGCTTAAAATCGATACTGGGCCTCGTATGATGGGCTTTGACTGGGTTGACCTTATCGGGCCTAAATTGGGCTTTTACCAGCTCATTTAATCAGTCCGAAAAATACATATAACAGTGAGTTTGTTTGAATGTTCTTCCAACTATGGCTAACCTGTTACGCAGGAAAATGATTATGAATGAGAGATGTCCGGCTTGCAAGGATGACTTGGAGACAGGTGACCATGCTTTATCATGGGGCTCAGCTGCTCAAAATGTATGAAACTGTTATGATAAAGGGTATGTGGTTAATAGGTTTCGAAACTCTAAAATTATAGATACTCTGGTGGGGGTCTAGCAGTGTGCAAATCTGCAAACATTATCTGAAATTTGTGTGATCTTATGGAGTTTGTGGAATAAGCATAACTGTAAAGTGTAGCAGGGTATTTGCAGAGATCCCTGGGAAGTTGTCAGGTGGGCGTTAGACTTTTGGGCTGAATATAAGAATACAAAGGCTGTCATGGGTCCTAAACTCAGCCTGCCTCCCATGATTTTGTGTCATCCTAGCATCCACCAGTAAAGGGGACTTTGAAAATAAACACAGACGTAGCAATTCAACAAGGTTGTAATGCGGTTGGGTTGGGTACCGTTGTAAGAGATAGCAATAGTTGTAGTGGCTGCATTTGTAAAACAATGGGCAGGTCTCCTTAGTCTTGAGGTTGGGGAACTAACGGCACTTAGAGAAGGTTTGCTTATGGTTCGATCCTTTAAATTCCAAGTTAAAGTGATAAAAGTGGTTGCTACAAATGCAGCTTCTTTGATCAACTAGAGTAGTATGTATCTAGAAGAAGCTAGTATCCTTGTAGATGATATGAAAACCCTTTGTCAGGAAATAGGTGTTTGTAAAGTCATTCCTATAAACGAAAACCGTATGACATATAACCTTATTTCTTTAATTTTGTCATCATCTGAGGTCTTCCCAATTGCTTCAGGTTCATACCAGTATGCTTAATTATTTCAAAAAAAGTCCAACTTTTATTTCAACTTGTCCTCAAACCCAGCTGTCATCTCTGATCTCCACCACGACACTTTCTGTCACTTATTTTGTTCTCACTCTTCACGTAACAATACTTTTCAAATTATAAAATACTTTTCAAACAACACTTATTTCACGTTTTATATCATTCAAAATTATTAAATAAATGTATAAATTTTTTTTTTTTTTGAAATATAAATGTATAAATTTTAATAAAGCAGAAAAACCTTTCTATTAAAATTTACAGAAGTTTACTCGTAAAAAGATTAGTCCGTAAATTTTAGTGTTCCTACCTATAATAAATGATAATTACATATTTCGTGCATCACTTTTTAATAAAAATGATTGAACACATTCCTTGATTTTAAAAGATTAAGAGTTCAAATCTCATTCTTATCAAAGGGATGAGTAATTTTTTATAAATTTAATCCTTCATCTCCACCCTTTAAAAAAAAGATAATGAAAAAAAAATATAATTACACATCTCAACTAAATGTTCGGCATAATTTTCTTTCTCCAAATCTAACAGAAAAAGAAAAAAAGAATTATAAAACAGTAAAACTTAAATGGATAGTCAATTAAAATAAATATGTTTAAACTTGTACAATCAGAATTGGTATAACATATTTTAATAGGAACACACTAATATTAGAATAGGTATATGTTTAAACTTGTACAATCAGAATTGGTATAACATATTTTAATAGGAACACAGTAATATTAGAATAGGTATTTTTTTAATCAAAATATTAGAATATATTTAAACTTTAGAAATTAAATAGGTTGATAACACAGCAAATCACCGGGGGTTAGGTGAGGCTGTAAAAGGTATGTCCGTAATTAATAATATCCCAAAGGACTGGAATTTATTACTATGCCTTTGTAACAAAAATACGAAAACTACAAACGAAACCACGGTCATTAATAATAACCCTCACGAGCTCCGTTTTTGGTGAGGAGCACAAAGGCCGAGGATAGGATTAAATACTGTGTTGTGACTAGGATGGAAATTTCTTTTGGAAAGTGACTAGGATGGAAATTGACAGGATGGATCCACCCCACAAACACACACACACAGATATATATATATATATATATGTATAGATATCTATTTTTTTAAGAAAAATATAAGCTGATATTGGTGTTGAGAGATTATACCAAATATAATTAAAAAGACAAATTTGCCAATTTACGCCAAGGTAAGAGTTCATTCCTTGTATAACCCGGAGGCCACAGGTGACGAGGCTTTGTCTAATTTCAGAGAAGGAGAGCGACGCAAAACAACACTCTGACAATACATCGATCCCTCGTATGGCCATCCGTTTACTCCAACAAACGAAGCTCCTCCACAGCCTCCGCTGCTTCAGAATCACAAGGCCTCTCAGCTCCGCCTCCGCCGTGTCCCCTCTCAATTTCACAGAGAAGCCAGAACCACCACCCCCCACCACAACAGCAACAACCGCCAACACGACCACCATCGCGACCAAACCAACCTCCACCACCATCGACATACATGACCACCAAAAGCTTTTCGCCTTGCTCCCCACATCCAAGCTTCTGAAATCGGCCATCAACCTGCACCTGGCAGCAATAGAGCCGATGGTCGATCTGGGGAAGTGGGTGATGAATTCGAGAATGATGGAGATGGAGTTGGCACGTGGCGTGGTTCTTGGAACCGTGAAGCGTACATTCTATGATCATTTTTGCGCGGGAGAGATCCCAGCGGAGGTTGAGCGGTGCATTGGAAAAGTGAACAAGGCTGGCCTGAGGGCGATGCTTGTTTATGCTGCCGAACATACTAATGATAAAACAGAGTGTTCTCATAATTTGCACGGCTTTCTTCAAACTGTTCAATCTGTCAAGTCCCTACCACCTTCTTCTGTAAGATTTCTTTCTTTCATCAAAAATGTCATTTTATTTATTCTTTATATACATGCACGTTATCTGATCCTCTTGAATCATCATGAAATTGAATAATACATGTTTTTGTTATGACTGGTTAAACATTTCTTTTGATGCTAGAACAAAAATTAATAATATCGAATCAACATTTTATATATTTAATTAAACATAAATTTAAATATAAAATCTTATTATTGTTATTGTGAAAATATTTTTCTGTTTTGTATTCAAGGTTTCTCTAAAATTTAGGAAAATTTCTAGTAACTTTTACGTATGGATACCATAATTCAATTTGTGGTGTAAGTTTTGAACAAAATTAAGAAATAATGAAAATGTGTCTTTATTTTTGAACTTGAATGGAAATTGCGTGTATAGAAGAATTCGCGCGATGCAAGCGCTGATGGCGTGATAGCTGAATATTCTTATAGAGGAAAATTAGCAGCGAGCAGATTCTTTGTAAGATAAGCACGCCGAAAGTGACGTTATTCTGAGTCCTCTCCAACTCAGTTTTTTTTTTTTTTTTTTAATAAAAAATCAAATCACCTGCGTACCTTGCGGTAGAGGCTAGAGATAGTGAAAGGCTGAAAGCTGTTACTATGTGTGGGTCAGCCGCCGACTTTTTCATTAGAAAAGACCAACTCCAACTTGGACAATTTGACTATTACTTTTTCAATTTTCAATTTCATACACGACTCTTTATTAATTCTATTAGCGATTGAGCACTTCTTTTTATTTTAAGGGGTCAAATTTTAGATATCATTTTTCTTTTCAAATATAAGATATGAGAGTAATTTTTTTTTAATTTATATTTCCCTTCTTTGTCATTAAAAATTAAAAAAAATAAACTCCTTTAATTGTTTTCAACACCCGCTTGACTAATTCTTTTGGGAATAATATTTGAAAAATATAGTATTTATTAATTTTTTTTCCCAAAATGTGACTATTTTTCTCAGGTGAGCTTTGTGATAGTGAAAATCTCTGCAATCTGCCCAATGAGGCTGCTGGAGAGAGTC